>JAEAOA010001605.1:1200000-1547500 GCA_016746295.1 Potamilus streckersoni
TCTTCGTTTTTGGAAGAAAGTGCATGTTCTGATACCGAAAGAAATGGCGACATGTGCCTTGGCCACAAATTACAAACAATCGGTAATTTTGTTTATACTGACTCTAAATAGACAATGCGAATGAGAAGAAAATTATGTTTATCATCCAAGTCGAAGAGGCAAAAGTTCAACATTATGTTTAGACTATGTTGCCATGCAACTACCATACTATTAAACTTCGTTTTTTCACTTGATCATTGCAAGTATTAGTCACGTGTAATTGTTGTTATTTTTTAAATATAGAAATGCTAAAATATATGACTTCACTTGTCATTTAGTAATATTTTAATAGTATTCTTTATATTGGCATACCATACTGAACAATAGAATGTCCTGGAGTTTAGGCACATCTAAGAAACAGCTACATACGGTGTCTGGAAACAGAAAGAACAAACGAAATTACTTCTGGGCTGAGAGACGAATATAATCTATTTATTGGTCTTTCTGTCAGACATTTTCATTTTCTTTTAGAGGAAAAATATCGGCCAAAAAATTAAATAATTATGTTAACTAAAGGAAATAAAATTGAGCATCGTTTCAGGAAACAAAATGTTTTAGATATCTTTTTCGGTGAATATATTATGAAACCACCATTAAAATTTCAGATTCTTGTTAACTACAGGCATATTTTCTTCTATTAAAATAATTAGGAAATACCCGTATGATAACTACAAGTTAAAGGAAAATGTAATAGATAAAACAAATCCTAGAAGAAACCATTATAGATTTTTGCTATTTCACGAGTAAGATTAGGTAAAATGTTACAGGTATTACACATGATATTAGAATCGAAAATCCAATATGTCTACATTCTGTTTGAATTTGTTTCCATTACCATCCTTATAAATCTCCCATACTTGTCTCATGTCAAGCAGTACATCTATCTGTCATCTGATTCCTTATTAATTTGGATGCCTCTGAATCAAAATGATATTCATTATGAATAGAGTTTCTCCACGTTTCCTTGAATTTCATTGTGAATCTGAATTAACCTTCTGCCATATCAAAGATAATCATAGCCACTCCATACCCATTCAAGTTTTAACGCAGTTTCGTATGAAAATTTTGCAGTTGTGGGTGCATTCTAAGGGAGATAATAAATTCTACGGTTGCAGTATAAATGGGTTTTCTCCCATATTTCCTTCTCAAAAGCCAAAAAGGTACATAAAGCATGCCGGACGCAGTTTGTTTAACTAAAGATCTATCGTTTTTGCTCATTGTCCACGGTGAATAACACCTTATTCAAAGTTTGTCTTTCAATTTACAACAAATCTACTCATGATCATCGCCACATAAGCTGTAGATTAATTTGACCAGTCCGATGCTACATCCCCGTTTGTTTGTTCCCCCTACCGATTTCAATACTAAAACGTTTAATGTGATAAAAAGTGCACATAACAAAGTCAACTGAATCATTGATTTATAATTTCTGATCTGACTGTGACCAGAATGACGCTAATACTAGTATCCCCTTGCACCTGTCATGCTTAACGGCGCCATATTCCGTACACTATGGGGCAGTTTATTTCCATCCGATATCAATGACCTAATTCATCCTATTTGAGTTTGGAATTATATTCCTTTGCACACATGAACATAATAATAAACAACTTGTTAAATTCACGTGGAAGGCATTTTTTTTTTTTGGCATTCTTTTCCTTTGCTTGATTCGACACCTTAAATATCGGAAAGAGACGACTTATGTATGTACATCTTTATTCGCGCATATAACCCTTTGCTGAAAATGGACTTTTGCAGGAACTGGAAATGGTACCAAGCATGTCAGTATATTACTTTGAAAACTTCCGTTAAAGAAGACCAGAAACAAAATTTTTCCTTTTAAGTATGTTATTTTCTACAATTTTTAATTCGAATGTAATGTTTATAAATTACATCTCGTAGGCGGACAGTGATTATATTGAGCGGAGGATACCACGATTCCGTAAATTGCCGAGTTTTGATGAGATAACAGATCACGTGGTCCCGTGACTCAATACTAGCCAATCCTGAAACAGAATGAAGACGAGCGATACAGGGAAATTAGATTTGGGCTGCACATTAATAAGATGAATCTGTTTCTGAGAGTTGCTCATAACTTATATCTGATGAACTGTGTGTTAAGAATTTAAAGAAAAGCAATGTAATTTTAACATAAATACTGATACATTTTGTGCTGTGCAAAAATATGATAATGATAAAGTGAAGGTGCCCAATGTGAAAATTAAAATATGTCACACTGCAATAAATTCATTTAAGAAGGATGAGATTCAAGCGTATTGTATTTAAATGAGATGATCATTACATACACTCAACACACCACCTAAGGACTAATATTTTAAAAACATTCATCCATCACCAAAACACTGAGAGATAATACTGAATTCTGGGCCGACTTTTGTGTGAAACAATATCCATTACCGGGGAGGCGTAAAAAGGTATTGAGAACGTTTTCATCGGTCCTAACTTGAGCATTAGGTTTTTGTTTTCTTAAATAAATAAATAAATAAATAAATAAAACAACACACAAATAAATTTGCAAAGCAGAAATTGTAAGTAATTAATTTAAACATCAAGAAGCTTCCTCCTCATGGTTCAGTGCATTTTACGTGCAGGCTACAGTTAGCTTATTGATAAATCTGATAATGTATACATGTCTGGTATAATAGTTTATAATATTTTAGGCACTGGCCCAGGGCTAGTAACTTGAATGAACTCACAACCCTTTGACTGAAATTCCATAAGACCGGACAGCCCCTACCTGTCAACTTTCAACCTGGGAGAAAAACCTCCAGATATGGTGGTATTTCGATCCACACCTATCTCCTGATCTAGTAATATCTCCAAATTATTAGAAATGGTCTCTCAAAATTTATTGTATACCAAATATGCCCTCTACAGCTTCCCATAGCTTAGGTCTCTGCTATGTTTGAATCCGGAACTGGACAAAGTAATCAATATCACACATTTCTTTTCTTCAGTAAATAGAATGTTAAGATTAAAAATTATTCACGTAATTATTATTCACGTAATTTTCAGAACTTTTAAAACCACTACAACAGTACTACAGTAAAAAAAAATTAAAAAGATAAAATTATCACCCATTAATTTAAATCCCGTGAATGATCACTGTGAATGCTATGTAATTTTCTCTACAAACAAATTTGCATCTCCATTTCCGCCAAAGAAACTTGACCAGTTAACACCTGACATTTCTCTACAGTATATGAAAAGTTTTATTCCCATTATTAAATTAAAAGAAGAAATAAAACTATAATACCATGCAGGATATGTTTCCCCCTTCCCAAAAAACTAATTCAGAATAAATATTTTCATTCAGTAAGCAAGTATTACAGGCCTTAAGACTTAAACCTATATACGTTAAAAGTTATAGCAAATTTGGGCATCGTTTATTCTTCAATTAAATTGCTAGTGCTTACAAATACGCACTGTCGAACACAGTCCAAACGGCAGTCTTTTTCACAAGATTAATACAATGATAAAGACTGCTTGTGTACTTAAATAAAAACTTCAGCTATTTTGCAGTTTAGCAACAGCTGACCAGAATATGAAAAGGGGGCTTGTCCCGGGAGATTATAAGGTGTATCGCAGGGAGAAATGGCGCGTCCCTTGAGCACTTGCACATTGGGGCAAGGAGTGGGGTCAATAATCGCCTCACCCCAATTTATATTGTCAGCCAGTTAATGTGAAACTTTGATTTTTTTTACCAAACCTCCTTTATTTTAAACGCTGCTATCGAAACTGCCAAAGAGAACGTTTTACATCAGTTCCATTCACTATAGATTACCGTTTATACATACTACATGTAACCGGCATAGACTGAAAAGTTAGATTTTGTTGTTTTGTTTTGTTTGTTTGTTTTAAGAAAAGAAAATTTAAATGTTAAGATTACTGAAAATTGTGTTGTCTCGAAACACGACCGTGCAAGGGATTTATAATCTTATTTTTTAGCAGAGCTACCATTTTATTAAAATCGGATCTCAATTTCACCTAGGGCTGCGGTTTATTTTATTTAAACTGTGCCGTATTATGGCATGTATGTCAACATCCTGAAATACGCTTACTCATTTCCTCAGGCAAACATTTTCCACTCACAAATCCGACGCGCACCTCACTTTATATACAAGATGGGCCTGAAACTAAAATTAGAGGAACCTTGGGTGTCAGGTTAATATATTTTTTATCACTGCTACTGCTGGTGTAGATAAAATATATGTGAATTGATTATTGCATTTTGTGGTTATTTACTCGGTCTTCTGCCTATCTTCCTAACTCACACGTTTAACACTTTTCCCAGGATTTACAATATCTTTCACGCTAGCAACTGCCAGTCAAGATGCAGAGTCGCTACTATGACGTCACATCACGAAAGTAACCGAATAGGCTCGGGAATTTTGCATACAAGGTCACGGAAACTCAGGGCCTTGAAAATATGCCAATATTTATGTATTGGCATTACGGTCGCAGATAAACTTCAGAATAAGTTTTAACTCTATAGTACTTTTATTAATTTTCTATATTTATTTTGATTTTTGGTCTCCTTTAAGCATGAAACGCGCAGACGATGACGGTATTGTTGCCATTGTACTCACAGTCAGGTAGAAAATATAAATCAATGAATGAATTGGCTAAGTTCCTTGCACTTTTTATCAAATTATAGGTTTCCGTTATTGAAATCAGTAGGGGCACAAACCAACGGATTAGATGAATTGGACTAGTCTTTTCTTGTCCATTTAAGCAGCAGAGAGGGTGAACAAACCATTTGCCTGAGACCTCATCGTTGAAAAATAAGGCTTCGTACGTCGATGAAATTTGAACGTCAGCAACGTTAAACCAGCACCTTTAACTTTGTCACGCAGGCAACCCATTAAGGTTAGCTTGGGGTGTTTCTTCGACGAAGTCATTTTGTATTTCATCGCTACGTGGTTTTGTTTACGTGTTCGTCACTTTTGTTGGGCGCACTCTCTCTGCTGCTGTGTTTTATATTCAAATAGTGTATCAAGTCCGTTACGATATCTCAACCTCAGATCATATCAATTTATTGTCATAAAATCAAACGAGGCAGGTTGCGCGTGTGCTAAGAAATTTTCAAATTTATTCATGTCCGTATCCCCAGAACACCAAGTATAATAAATATTTTGCAGCGTATGATTATCAATTCCGTTAAACAACTAAAATGTTATAGTTATCCCTGATCACTTTTGGAATTTGTGTATAACGCTGTGTAAAATAAATCACGTCCATATTTTTATGCCCGCCTCATGAAAATATCCGGGCAGGATTTGATTGTTTGTCCAGTATGATATCATCGTACACTTCTAAAATATTAATATTTCCATCAAGATCATCTACAGATGACGCGTCATCAATATCAGTAATAAAATCAATAATGTCACTGTCTTCATTTAACGATTTTGCACTTTCATTAAAATCTTTAACTACTTCATAGCATCGCTGATCATCCACGGATGGTGCTACTAAATATAATTTATCCCACTTCAGCCATCTCACTATTAGATTAAGCAATAATTGTGTTTTGCCTGATCCAGATGTACCTATTATTATCATTCTGATAGAGTTAGGTAGACTGGCTATTGTTTTTGTGTTGCCGAAAAGTGAGTTATATCGATAGGATACATAATATAAATCTATACTGTGTTCGATGCAGGGCAGCCACGTCCACCAATGGATGAAGAACAGTAATAACGAAAAATAAAAATGCGCACTGACAGGTAAGTGTGAAAAAATACAAATTTATTTCAAAAGCAGCGACGGGAGGCGATATTACTGCTTAGTTAAGAAAATTACAAGGATTGCCGTTAGCGAAATATCCCGGGGAAAATACTTACCGGATTATAAATATTGTGGGCCTGGAACTCATTTTGATATGTAAAAAATAAATCACTTAGAGAAAAATAAGCTGATTTTCAGGTAAAAATTGGAATGAAAGGTAAAATTATGTTAGAAGCTCGTAATTATTTGTCTCCTAAATATGTGATTGGATCTCGGTAGTTGTAGTTGGTCACCATAGTGTGCATCGCCTCATTGACGCGGATGTATGTTTTCTTTTTCTTCCCAGCCGTTGTTTCCAGTTCCAATTGACGATGAAGAAGTTGAGGGCTATGTTGTTCCTGTTGTAGTTTCCATATATATATATATATATATATATATATATATATATATATATATATATATATATATATATATATATATGACGTTTATGTGAACTGCAAGTAGATATAAATAATTCTGTTGTATTCTTCCAATATATGTGTTTTGCTAGCTATAGCTACATGCTTACATGTGACCGCCTTATTTGGTATACATAGCCTCATACATCGTTTCTGGAATACAGAATCAAACAAAATTTCTGTCTTCTTGGCAAGTTTAGTGTGTTGGATCTATGAGAGAGTTCGTCAAATTGCGACAATTCTTCATTTGAAGTGTTAAAAACTTATCTCTGATGTGATTCTTCCAGGTGTATCTTTGCGGTCTGGTATTTTAATGTTGGTAAACTTTCTTAACATAACTGCATTCATTGTGGTCACGAGCAATTGCAGAATTGATTATATCTGAGTCGTACCTTTTGTTACAAAGATATAAGTAATGCCAGATTGTTGTTTAGATCAAAAACGTCATCCTAAAGCAGCCATAAATATTACTCGAAATCGTTGCAAAATTACTCAGATATCTTGATATGAAATTTCTTCTGGATCTTCCTGCGATGTCACCGAAAGGAAATCTTGAAATACAGCTGTTGCAAACTTCATGTTTAAGCACATGAAATTTCACATATGAAGTTCGCTATCAGTAAGTCGGCCAAGTCTACATCTGACATGAAATATATTTGCGTGGCCAGTACCAAGAAATCAAGACAAATATTTTGCTAGCGGCTCAAGGAATTATCAATTAGAGAAATAATTTGCATATTATATATAATGAGCACAAATATGAGCTTCGTTCAGGGTGGGGAGGGGGCATGCTTTAACCGGAAATGACAAAACAAGAGTGTTGTTTATGTGAGCGGGCAAGTTAATGCTTCTTACATTTTGGTTACGAGATACTTCAGCTATAGCGAAGATTCTGTCTTATTTACTGCATTTTTATCTTGGTATAAAGTTTTCTGTTGGTTGGCATCAGCTTTGTGGTGACAAAATTAGATTAGATCTGTGTTATACCCTATAGCTAAGATTATGAGTTATCAAATATGTCGGGTATCAAAATACGTTAATGTTTTCAAGGAGACATTTGCAAGTGCAACTGAATGGCGTGCAAATATTTTTGAGGAATGAATACTATTTTCAGTGTTTTAGTATCCGAGAGAACACAATTATTTATCCTCTATGTTTCCTAAGTATAGTGTTAACGAGAAGTTGAATTGTTCTATCTGATACAAAGGAGAGTGACGAATGGCTCATACTACTAGCGGTAAAAATGTTTGCTGCAGAATGTGTCTATATTGTTTTCCTTTTGAAAAAGGTATTGCTGACCCATGCAATGACTACTAAAGTTGTGAGAGCCATTATTCCTAATAAAATTAATAACATGAAAAGCTGAGCACTTATGTTGTACGTCCAGATTATATACGCTGATTTTGAATTGCTTTTTGTTGCCATTTCGGGCACAAATAGCATTCTAGAAAAATCCTCGACAAGAAAATCTCAAGAGCATTATCCTGTGGCTACACTTACAAAGATGTTTGCATCAACGAAGATCTAAGTTAATAAAAATAGTTCGCGGAGCTAAGTGTGGAGAACATTTAATGTAGATCTTGGCAGAAGAGAAGAAGTCAGTTACACGTTTCTCCTTCAAACTGCTAAAATAATTTGTAATGCGGATGATAAGGAACTCTTCATGTCTTTTACGCCGTATTGGATCCGCATAATAAAAAAGCAACATGAGATGAAGCTGACATAATTTATTTCTATAGCATTTCATAATTTAAGAGACTACGACTCAAATTTCATAGTGAAATGTTTTGGCAATTTAAAAAAGTACATTCCAAATAACTTGGTGAGCTGTGTTTCACAGACATTTTGCACTTCATGAACTCTTCGCTTGATCAATAATACAAACTCGTTCAGATACAACGAATAAGAGGAACTTGCTTACGACAAGCTCAGACTGCTAAATTCGAAAGGAGTTAATCCTTATGACTACATGACAGTGTGATGAGGCAGCACTGCCAACAAAGAAAAAAGCGCTCCTAGCAAGTTGGATGGAAGAGATACTTCTGATGAAGACTTGGAGCACGCTAGCACCAGCTATAGTTCGCTATCAACTATTTAGGTGAGTATCTTGAGATGTATTTGGAATCAAATTTGCTGCTGACGCGATTGAGAATTTTCATGATCTCTGTATGTCATATTACACTCTGGATCTTGCTTAGTACTATTCTTGTCTTGGACTATTGCGAGATGCCGCGCTCAAGCTAACGAAAATCAAGTTGGAGTGTGCTTAGTGACATCGAAATGTAAAATTTATCGAAAAAGGGGCACGAAATGGGATTTCTGCTATAACAAAGCTCATCAAGCAAAGATAACAAAAAGGTCAAAATGTATTGCGTGCTTGGTATGACTCGGCTGTATCAAAGGAGCTTTATGTGGGCGATTTTGCTTGGGTGGAGCCAGAAAACTTCAAACAAAATATTGTTTGGCTATAACGATATATGGTATATTTCATAAGTTGACATAATATTCTGCTACATGAGGCGTATACCAGCTACACCTGGCGTCATAATGACATCAACAAGTCCGTATTCAACAGCGCTTAATAAACAAACTAGGATGCAATTAAAGGGTGCAAATATGTATATATCTGCTCGACAAAACGCGCTACGTTACTCACTATCTGAGACAATGCCTGGACTTGGGACTGAAGCTAGTTAGAGGTTTTGCGCAATTCGGGCAAGAGGCATTGATTAAGTCTACATCTATTTCAAAACGTCAACGCGGTTTAGAACCGGATTATACAAAAGACTGAGCAGTAGCTCAGTAGTTTGAAAAACGATCGAGAAATTTAGAAAACACGTCAGTACAAAACAGGTCACTGATAATGTGATAGGATAAACTTGTGGCCTACTCTGCCTTAGTCTCAGTGAAAATTGCTTTCATAACTTAGTCGCAGTCCATATATTTTTTTTAAAAAAAAATATCAATCTTATTAACGTTGGATTTGCTGTGATTAAGTTGTCCAAGCATTGCATGTATAGTTTTCTCTACAATACAATCACAACTAAATATGGCGACGAAGCCAAGCTGATGGTCACAGACACGGATTCATCATGTTATCAAATTACTACAGAAAATGTTTATGAAGACATGTTTCTGATGCTAAGCAAATTTGATTTCTCTGTCTGTCGCAGCGATATTGTATCGAAATCTAAACATTCTAAGATGCCAATAATAAAAAAAATCATTGTGGGCAAGGTTAAAGAGGAGCATATTGCAGTGATCGTGAAGGTCATTTTACTTAGGGGCTAAAATGTGCCTGCTAAAGTTGTTGGACGATCAGGAAAAACGAGCTAAGGACGTAAAGAAAAAGTTGTCCAAAATGCCATCACATAGGACGACTACGTTGTTGTGATATCTGGACAAAAACAATACTCCCTGATCAATTTGTTTAGATCAGATAACAATGTTCTTAGCACGATAACCTTAAATAAAACTGGAGTATGGCGACAAAAAAATTAATTTTAGATAATAAAATAAATGTGAGAATTTGTGGGTACTTCAGAAATAATGAAGCTGATCAACTAGTAAAGTTAAACAAAGTGCAGACATGCTATACAAGACAACAATAAAACCATATGCAGCTTCAAAAAAAGAAGAAAAGCTATACAACAACTGCGACTTGTTGAACACATTTTTCTTTTTTTAATTATTCCACGGCAACAAAACATGATAGAGCGTCCGATAGAGCCGGGATAATTCGAATGTCTCTTTGTCATCTTCCTATCCTGGCTACTGCTATCAGAATCGAAACGTAATTGTTTTTATTCTTTTGTTAAAATTTTGTGACGCAAGATGTGCCGACATCCCCATTCTTTTTAGATTCAGATAGGTAGTAGACCAGCTCTCTCTAGGACATGCTATTTAAGTAGATTTATCAGTCTAATTTTATAGTCATTTGTGTTCTGTGTAAAATCAATATATAAGCATATTCATCACTTAATGCAACATTTGTTATGTATAATCATTATATAATCACCATCATCTACCCTTCCATTTTGTGTAAATAAGAATATTGACAACTCTAGTAGGTAGCAATATGATCGTACTGGGCTCCCTCGTACGTTTTTCTCTGGTCTCTCTGGGGAAAAAAACTGTCGACGAAACTAGTTTTCTATGATGTGAGCTAATGGTTGTGTCATCTCCGAAGGAAAGAGATCATCTTCTGCTCTCTCAGGGTATATTGGCATAAAGCGAGGAGAAACCATGGAAAATACATTCGGGTGAGCTCTATCTCTCCAATCCCTATGCTATAAACATATGCAGAGAAGAACGAAATAACGGAATGTAAAAGACCATGTGAGAGCATTCTTCAATGGGACCGAATGAAACAACGAAAAGAAGCATGTATTTAACAAGCGAATTGTCACTATATAGTTACGTGAGCTTGGTCCTTCCGCCTATCATCTGGAGTGTATGAACGGAAAATGGTTACAGAATTTTTTTCCTTGCCTGAGTTACAACGAGTGACCAAAAGAAAGACAGTGTGTACAATATGGCAAACGTTCTCGATCAAAGTTGGTAAATGGGGACTCCAAGACGTGAAAATGCGTTGGAAATGATATGTATCTAGTTCTGATTCTTGGATTTTCGCCTCACAATGTAACGACTATAAAAGCTTGAGTTTTTTAAGCTATATATGTAGTCCCTCTCTTCAAAAATCTGCAAAAGCAACCCCAGTGTTGTGTGTTGAGGAGAACGTGTGAGAAAAATGCAAATTAAGAACAATAACAACGACGGTAGTCGTGCAACCAACGCCAGTCACCATTATGCCAGTCACAACATCAGCAGCAACTCTCTTTTGGAACATTTGAAGAATCATTCTTCTCTGACATCGAATGGTCATGTACGACTTTAATCCATCGCTGCCCACGAGACCGAAGAAGAAAATGAAGATCTGCAGCACAATAGAACCGGGTATATTCCTCGCCTTGTGAAACAGGCAAATTATTTCCATTGCAGTGGGTACTAAAATGGCCCCTTCGTATGCTAACATTTTCATGGGAAAACTTGAGAGTCAGCTCTTAGTATCGGTTGAGCGTACACCCTACCAGTGGGTACGCTTTATCGATGATATAGAAATGAAGTGGCAGTATGGAAGAGAAAGTATGGATGACTTTATATCAAAGGCAAAAAACTTCCATCCTTCAATAAAATTCACGGCAGAAATTTCCAACTCAATCCATGTTTTCCTGGACACAACAACCAGACTAGTGGAAAACAAATTACACACAGACATCTACTCGAAACCAACCGACAAACACCAGTATCTCCTCCCAACCAGCTGTCATCCAAAACACTGCATTAAGAACATTCCATATAGTCAGGCACTGAGGATACGCAGAATTTGCTCCGACGATGAAAGATTCCTAGAAAGGTCTGAAGAGCTGGCTAAACATTTAATTTACCGAGGCTACGACAAAGACCTGATTGCGGAGGCAATCCAAAGGGCCAAACAAACAAACCGTGATGACCTACTCAGATATGGACAGAAAGAAAAAGTTGATTGGATACCATTTCTTCTGACCTATCACCCAGACAATCCCAAAGTAGGTAAAATCATCGCAAACCACTGGCCAACCGTGCAATCGTCAGACATACTAAACCTCATACTTTCGAACAAACCTGTAGTAGCTTACCGGAGACCAAAAAACCTAAAGGACATCCTAGTCAGGGCAAAGCTAACGCCAATCGCTAGTCAAAACCAACCTAGTCAATCTGGACCCTGTAGCGATAAAAGATGCAAAACCTGTCAACATATGATAGAGACCAAAACATTGACTAGCACAGTGACTAAAGAAAAACTAAACATACATGGTCCAAACAAAACGTGCAAAACAGAGAATGTGATTTATCTCATCACATGTAAGATCTGTGGCCTTCAGTACGTCGGAGAAACTGAAAAGCTACACAAAAAGATAAACCTTCATAGATTTGATTGGATGACAATAAAGCTGTACAGAAGCCCGATCGCAGAACACTTCTCCTCCCCTGGCCACACTTTCAGTGATATAATACTTATCGCTATTGCTAACAACCACAGCTGGAGTTCCGAACCAGGAAGGAAAAGGAATCATACTGGATACGCCGCCTTAGAACATTGAAACCAAGCGGTCTAAACCAAGAAGACTAGAAAATGAAAACTATGCACTAGTAGAATTTAACATTTTCTAAATCTTCTTATTATCCTTCAATTTTTACTATAAGAATAACCGGTATAGAATCAAATATCCGGGATATAATCTGCGTTACATATGTACAAAAAGTAAAAATAGATGACGCTTTGGCTTGTAGACTTTTAGGGAATTATACAACGTTTTCCGTTTCCGCAACTAGTCTATACAAGCTGGTTGTATTTATAGTTTTAGCACATGTGAAGACAGCCATGTAGAGGTTTACAAACACAACGTTTTTGTGTTTATTTGTTTGTCGTATATATGTTTTGTATTTGCCTTTGAAAAAGACTCATTAAGAGTCGAAAGCGCTTAGGCTAGTTAGTTACTAGTTTCGTACTGTTCGTCGTCAGTTTATTGCATCTATTTTAATTAATCCCTGACACACGTGATCCCTTGGTGGATCCAGTACGCTTGAAAGGGTTGTTATTCGCCATATGATTTGTATTCTTTCTATATATATATATATATATATATATATATATATATATATATATATATATATATATATATATATATATATATATATATATATATATATAAACCATCAACAACACACTTTCGCTTGATGTGGAGCTAGAGAGAAGGTTTGGAAAGGCAAACACCATCATGGCCCGACTAACAAAGAGCGTGTGAGAAAACAGCGCGTTGACAGTGCACACCAAGACATGAATCTACCAAGCCTGCGTTCTGAGCACCCTCCTATACGGAAGTGAGATGTGGAGCAACTACATGAGTCAAGAGCGTCAACTAAACTCCTTCCAAATACGATGCCTACAACTCATCCTGAAAATCGGCTGGTAATACCACATTCCACACAACGTGATCATTCAAGGTGCAAATATCCCAGGATATACTCCCTGCTGAGCAAACGCCGCCTTCGATTGCTGGGACACGTCCGACGCATGGAGGATGAGAAGCTGCCAAAGAAAATTCTAAATGGCACGTTGGCTAATGGCACCAGAAGAATCGGACGGCCGTCACTGGTCTTCCGAGACTGCGAGCCAATGATGATGATGATGATGATGTGTGTGTGTGTGTGTGTGTGTGTGTGTATATATATATATATATATATATATATATATATATATATATATATATATATATATATATATAGATGCAATAAACTGACGACGAACAGTACGAAACTAGTAACTAACTAGCCTAAGCGCTTTCGACTCTTAATGAGTCTTTTTCAAAGGCAAATACAAAACATAGTTACGACAAACAAATAAACACAAAACGTTGTGTTTGTAAACCTCTACATTTCTATCTTCACATGTGCTAAAACTATAAATACAACCAGCTTGTATAGACTAGTTGCGGAAACTCTCTAGTTGCGCAACTAGTCTATACAAGCTGGTTGTATTTATAGTTTTAGCACATGTGAAGATGGAAATGTAGAGGTTTACAAACACAACGTTTTGTGTTTATTTGTTCGTCGTAACTATGTTTTGTATTTGCCTTCGAAAAAGACTCATTAAGAGTCGAAAGCGCTTAGGCTAGTTAGTTACTAGTTTCGTACTGTTCGTCGTCAGTTTATTGCATCTATTTTTAATTAATCCCTGACAAACGTGATCCCTTGGTGGATCCAGTACGCTTGAGAGGGTTGTTATTCGCCATATGATTTGTATTCTTTATATATATATATATATATACATATATATATATATATATATATATATATATATATATATATATATATATATGAGAGCGCTCTCAGACACACACACCTTAGGTTAATTGTCCGTCCTAGGACGGGAATTAAAAAAGTGAATAACATTTATAAAAGAAATTTTGGATACAATTGGGATACACGAATTTAAAAGAAAGTTTGAACTTAAAGATACAAAAGGTATTTTTTTTAAAGAAAATGAATGCTGTCCTGATTTTCGAACTCGTGACGTCTTGTTTGGCAAGCGTTACATAACAGAGACAGAAATACATAGACAAATGTGTGTGTGTGTATATATATATATATATATATATATATAATTTAGTTCCGTACAATATCATACGTCTATATTCTGCGAATCCTTAGAACTTAATATTATTTATAATAAAGATAACAACTGCACAATAAATAGGGTCGTGTTATGTGTTTAGGCTGAATTTATGTATATTATTGTTACATAATAATAAATGTATATATGTTTGATTATCGTTTAAAGTACTATATATTACCTCTTGAAATTCTCATCATTATTTTTTCCAAGCATAACAATTATTTAATAATTTTAAATAGTTTCATCTTATTATAATCGTCTCTTTAATACTTTGTTTTCAACTGATCACGCTTATTTAATTGTAACTTTGATCATCATGCCTAAATTAATTTAATTGCAAACAACAATAGTGTGATCATCTGGCAATCAATTGACACCCGTTTGCCGATATAATTAAAGCACGCTTTTTTACCGTGTGTATATATATATATATATATATATATATATATATATATATATATATATATATATATATATATATAATGCTGACGTTAAATAACTTTATAAGCATTGTTTACATGAACGTTTAGTCGCGTTTTTGTCCCAGATAGGCTCCTCAGTACACCGGCAACATCATTCTAACTAAATAAGCCTTTTGTAGGGAGGCACACATAAATAGGTAGAAAAAAATAGCATTTCATATCTATCTTTTCCAAAAATAACAATGAGAAAAGCATGACAATTATTACAAACAAAATTTAATAAAAGAAATTTAATGCAGTCCTAAAAATATAGAAATTTTGAGAGTAATACTATATTTTTTCAGTGGTTTAGTTATTTTTCATACCTTAAATGAGAGATCCCTCGCCTTATTTTGTTGGATGAGTTTGGCGGCATGTTTGAGTTAGATTCTCTGTTTATCGACAGTCATTTTCTGTGATCGACTATTATTTCTCAACCAGCGGGCAACAAAATTGAATCAGGATGACAATGAAAGCATCGGAAAATTATTTCGACATAGATGACATCTTAGCCTCAAACGAAAGAATTCCTTGCAGAGTGGAGTTGCCTATTTATCGACTTGGTGGGAATGCATACCATCATCTCAGCCCACTTCTCCCTGATATCGTTACGGCTAAATAGATTACAGAACACACAACATCTCATCTAGACCAACAATTAGTTCACCATCACTTTTACATTAATTTCTTACAATTTTTTCCTAGTCGTGACAGCTGAGGCGGGGGAAGTGGCGGATAATGATTTTTTTGGTCGTTAACATCGTTACTCATCGCATTTTGTAATGGTTGTTATTGACATGTTATCTTACCCTTTGTGGATTCTGAATTTGTGTACGCAGCTTATCATCTGATGTTTGTTACTTTAGATATACTATGTTCTGAAGTCATGCATAAGTTGACTTTGCCAATATTTGCTTTATTTCCTCAGTTTATTTCACAAACTTTTAATACTGACCACATTTACTGTAAGTTGTTCCAGATGTCTGTCATCCAATTGGTGTTTAAAGTTTTCCAGTTTGAATAACTTCAGGGTGTGCCAGCATGATTGGGTTTAGTTATTAAAAAAAAAAGTTCTACCTTCCTGTTATTATATACAATGCTGTCATGCATTTCTGTGCACCTAATGTTTCCGTCACCAATTGAAGCAAAATACACATTAAATTTGACCAATTGGAAAAAATAAAATACTGCAATGCTTACAATTAGAAACTATGTAATTGTCACCAGACTTTTCTGTTCAAGATAATATTAATTTTGGACACACTGGATATCACCCCTGTGTATATGTAACTCGCAATGTTGGCCTATTCAATGCATGGCTTTGAAAAGATGTATGTCTATTAATTGGGCTATGGAAATGAAAGACATTACTTTGGATAGTTTCTGTCAAAATTTTGTTCAAGTAATTAGGTCAGGTTTATAGCTGGTTTTACAAAATTGAATGTAACAATGTCAATAAATCGCAAGAGACAATAGGCAAACTAAACTGATCATGCAAAAAATGAGTACATATCAGCATTTTTTAAAAAAAATAAATTATTATGTTGAAGAGAACCAATAATGAATAGGAGATAATGTGTTTACAATGTCTTGTTAATGAGAGACAAAATAAAGAATTTAGAAACAGACTACATGCTGGGGAATTGAGAATCTCATTCTAGCAGTAAGTTGACATGTATAGCAGACAAAAAAAAATACATGTGGAACAAAATTGAAAACTTTGATTAAAATGCAGTTTTAAGTTAAACATTTCTATCTTTTATATAATGTATGTATTTTATGATTCTTAAAGATATGTAGTTAATAGGATTCTCTTGATTATTAATTTAAGAAGGTCATGGTTTAGATCTTCATGTTGACATTAGAAGTCACATTTTCGTATGCATTTAGGGTAGAAATGTGATATATTTGTACACTTTATGAATATCATTTCCTTCATAAAAGGACAATTGTTCTTAATACAAATTGGATATTCGACCAAAAACAACACATGATCCAATGTTGACAGGAATGTCGTATCTTTGTGCATAATTACCCAACACAGAAATGGTCAACATGGTGGTACCTGTTAAAATTTTGTATCCTTCTGTCAAGTTTTTTTCATTTACTTAGAAGCTAGGTGTTTTTAACTTTATTGTTTATAACCTTTTGGAAATATTCCAGATAGTGTCCTGTTAAGATATTTGTATTCCAAATTTGTACATTCTGAATCCTCTTGATTATGTTTGTGGGCATAGTTGAATTAAAATGCAAGTTAACTGTCATATATGTCTGTTAGAATTTTGTATGTCTCTGTCATATTTCCTCAAATGAATTTAAACCTTAGTGTTGGCAATTTTTAATGGTTTTACATTTGACTGAATGGAAAAGTCAGCATATGAGAGATTGTGAGATTTGAAAAATTTGGTTTTGACTTCTAACTAGGAAAGATTTTCAATGAAGTGGCAAATTTTCATTGTAGCACATGTCTTTGACTTTCTTAACCCAATGAGGTTCCATAGCTTGAGTCACTGAGATTTCATCCATTTGTATGATATCTTTTGTGCAATTTTGAAGTCAGAGGAACATCATTTTGACAAGATCTGAAAAATATTCAGCTGCCATAAATTGGAGATTATGGTTTGTTTATATATTTGGAATAAAGTGTCTATATCTTTATCAACATAGATTTCTGTGGTGCAATGTTTGTGATGTGTTTAATATGCATTCATGAACCACTATTGAAGATTTTAACATCAGCTTTATGGGAAGAGCTATGATCATCCCATTTCCATCCCTCACTGAATTTCATGTGATATTTTAGTTGATTAGATTTTGTTGTTTTAACATTGGGAGCTAACGCACTAGCCATCTTGACAAACTTTGAACACCATAAGTAAAAAAACCATCATTATGTCACTTGAGTTCTTTAGCAATATAACCATAATCAGTTAAGATCTTTAATCCAATCTGAATTACTTATGATTACTCTTAGTATGGACTAGATCTGGGTTCCACATTTTTAAAGCACCACAATACATACCATGGCAAACCACAATACATACCATAGCTTACCTCAATACATACCTTAGCATACCACTATTATATTATATTAGGTAAGAACATTTTAATTTTCTGGGGCAGGGGCTGATACTTTTAAAAAAAAAAAAATAATTCCACCTGTCAGTAAGTGGAAAAATTTTGATTCTTTTTATAGCAAAATGACAACATATATCCTGTGTGTTATATGAAGTTAAAGAAGTAATTCTCTTAAGATATAACAAGAAAATCAGTGGTCCTGCCAATACCCCCCTTCCGGCTGTCAGTAACATATAGTAGGTGACTTTACATTATGTATGTTAATTGTTGTAATCTAAGAACTATAATTAAAGTGGGACAATTAAGATTACAGTATATCTGAAAACCTATGGAAACATGCTGGCATTAGAGTTTGTTGATAAAAATGTTAAGAGTTGACAATTTACTAGCTACACTATTAACATAATATTCAGGGAAGTTTAAGTGGGATGTCTACACCTGGACAGGTTATATTATTAGAGAGGGTCAGTAAAATAAAAGATTGTGACAAGAAGCCATTTTGTTGATTTAGATAAATTATATAAAATTCAAAGAGAAAACAACTGTTCTTCTGAAAATGTTATGATCAATAGTCAAACAAGGGAATGTATATACTTAACACATTAACATAATGTTAGTAAATAGGTATAGACTAACCCTTTTTAAATCTGAGCTTTTTCAAATAATTTCCACTTGGCCTGAATATTTTTTGCAAAGTCCAATATATATATATATATATATATATATATATATATATATATATATATATATATATATAAAATTAATTTGTTATAAATACATCTGTATTGTACCAAATGTACTAATTTTTTTAATTATTTTATGGCATATAATGAAAATATGCTGTTACTTTCATTAAATTCGATTCAGGATATCTCAGTTAATTCCATATTATTCCTTGTGGTCAAAGATCTTGAAAATTACCATAGTATGTACCATTAGAAAAGAGTTCAGGCTCCAAGGAGCCACAGAATAGCAACCTACTTAAGGAAGTAAGCATTTGCAAACATTTGGTTGCCAATTATACCAAAAAGTTTGACAAGAACAAAATAGAATAAATGAGACTTTAAGGATTATCCATTAAGGACATCCACAAAGATGGGGGAAGGGGGTGGTTCAAATGCAGACAAGGGGGGAGGGATGTAAGTCCTTGTGGACATCCGCAAGCTAGTTCAACAGCTGCTTTGTGCCTACTGTGTGTATTCCAGTATGTTTTGCAGACGACTTTTATGGGTCATCCCTAAGTATAAATTATTTTTTAATTTAATTTGTACAATTTGTACCACAGAATATATATGAATGGGTTGGCATTAATAAATAGGTCTGGCTCCCAGTGCCTGATTTTGATTACATGGCCCACATATCAATCTTGCTACGTGTGAATATCCGTAGCCAGGGGTGGGGTGTAAGCTACATGCAGACAATGAGTTGGGGGTTTAAGAAAACAGGTATTATTTGTTGACGTCCTTTATAATTATTTTGATAATGCATCTTTACAACTACTTTTACTTTTCAAATTGTTCATGCTTATGTTGACATTGAGATAAAAATATGTACATGTTAATGAACGCTCTAGGTCCCACTTTATTTTTTTATCATTTACATTGACTAGCTGTCAGCTCTGACTTGTACTTTACACTTATTTAATGTTGCAACCAGGCTTAAATGCTTTTATTCATTAACAAATAGGTATATGTTTGGTCCCTGGAAGTTTTTTTTCATGGCAACTTCAATAGCACATGCACCTTTCATCAAAACAAGTTGTTATTGTATTGTTTAATGCCATTTTTCAGCACAAGAGAGACTATACATGACAACCAGTATTACCTTTTTCATGAAGTGAATCTTTTTTTCCACTCCAATATTTAACACATGCGCAATCAGTGTAATTAGCTTCTAGGCGATCGTCATTAACATAGTGTATGTTTGTGAAGAAGTTTCAAACAAATTTGTAAAGTTTGACATATGTAAACCCTTCACAGAACTAGTGTGTTTGAAAATCATGAGAATAGCCTGCATAAAAGAGAATAGTAGATAAATAAACACATAAGCATCAGAGGGCAGTGGACAGAATTGGTAGGCCCTAGGAAAAATTATCCAGTAGGCCCCAATGAATCACAAATTTAAACAATGGTTGAACCCTGACCATTGTGGGCCCACAGAATTTGTCCTACCCAGTCTGCAGTCCTGGATAGGACTTACAAAGTTGGATGACCTATTTCTGAAAAGAAATGGGTGGGTGGACGATTTTCCTATGTTACCAGAATTACAATTTGTACAAATCTAAGGGCATTTTGATGATTCTTCAAGACTATATAATATACTCTACTCTCAAAAGCACAAAGACTTACACCTCTCTTTGTTGCATATAATTAATTTCACAGTGGATGGATGCATACACATGAACACAGCATCATCAATGCCAACGAGATCAGATCCAAATCCCAGTCCAAGGAACCACACGAGTTACACATAGCTGATAGTACTGTACCAAGTGGCCATTACAAATGTATCACAGGATGAGTTATCTCATTATTATCTGTATTTGTTCAAGGATGTCACAAACTAAAGAGAGAGAGAGAGAACTAAATGGCAAATCTTTGAGGAATCTGATTGCTTAATATATGATGTGCCGCCTTTGTATGTCATTGTTTGCTGCTAGTTAGACAAGTTAACTTGTTTATTTTCAGATTTTCGTTACCATACAGTCATAAAGGGGGGAGGCGGAGTTAAGATGAGAGTCATGATGCAGTAACATAAATTAATAGATACTCGTTTATTGTTAAAAATACTTTATGAAAATGTAGTTTAACTCAAATACTTGTAAGCTTGTATATTACTGTTTACTACTATCTGTGGCGATCTAGAATGACAAATATTCTATTCATGTAAGAAGTGTAGGTCACTCAAATGTGCTGACCATACTGGATGCAGTTATGGGATAAGTTTGGCAAGCTAAAAATAGTATCATAAAATGATATATAAATGGCAGAGGAAGAACCTGGGAAAACCCTGGAAAGAACCATTGACCTACAAAAAGCTACAGGCAAGCTTTCTCATATATCACATTGGCTGAACCAGAGACTCGAACCCATACATACAGAGGTGAGATGGCAATGATCCATAATGGTGAGTGCTTTAAACCGATTCCCCCTTCCCTGCGGTTCTCCCAATCCCATCAAAACTACAATCTTTTATTAAAACAATGTATAAAAGTAATACAATCTTATCAGTTGTTGCATTTTCTAAAGTTATTGTTGATTGGAACAAATTTATTGAATTATGCAAGTTTTGTTTTCTGCAGGAAAAAGTTACTTTATGTATGCTTCAATACAGTATATATGGTTGTTATGGAAATTAAAGTTGGGGAATCTTGCAAATTTTTTACTTACATAACTCAGTTAGGATGGCTAAAATAGATGAAGCTTGCATAAATTTCATAACTATCATTTATACCCCAACCTCATCCATTTTGCTAAAGATATTTAATTAATTTAAATTTTCATTAATTTAAAGTTTAATTAAATTACATTTTAATTTTATGTATTGATTATGCTATTGATAATTGCATTACACTGTATTCTAAAATTTGTGTTGTTTTTTTTAAAAGGTACAAAGTTAGCTTGTGCTTAATTAATTCAAAACTTGGTGACATGTTTTAATTAACCTCTGAGTAGCCTCTTTCTCTTGGTAGCCTCATTAAGAAGTTTATGTTTGTTTTCTCGGACAGCCTAAAGTCTGGACCAGTGTAATGTTGGTGACAATGCACACCATAGCTAATTATTTAGTGACGTGTTGGTTGACGGTGGATATACAACATATAAAATAAGGACTACCATTATTGTTATTGATGGTAATTATACGATGTATATATATTTTCTAATGTTATGATGCAGAAATTTTCTAACATGTTCATACCATTTGGTGGAATTTTTACATGCAAATACTGTACTTTACACATGCATTGTGTAACGCAAATTGTGTGTTGAAAATATACAGAAGTATTCTTCAAGTTTTGTCTTCATTTAATCAGATTTCCATTATGTTTTTTTTTCTCAAAGTGTACATCCAACAGTTAAGACTCTTTGGTCTTAAAGTAAGTAACAGAAAGAGTGAAAACAATGTATTTAAAATTCAACAAATAATTTCCCTAGAATATGAAGTTAAATGTTTAAAAGAATTTACAGTGAATTAAATCCCAAGTAGTTCTTAAAGTTATATCATTGGTCCAAATGTTTCAATTGAATTCAATTAGTATTCCAAATAAATTCCAATATTGAATGTTTTTGATGTGCCTGTAGTCTTGAATGTCCTAATATCGCAATGGCAATGTGTTAACAAAGTTTTGATGTATTGCATTAATATAATCCAAAATATTCGTCTGAATTCACAATAAATCCAAATTAATGTTTTAGTCCAATATTAATGAGCACTTCATATAATTCAAGCGAATAATAATTTGAATAAATAACTGCAGCCAAATTAAAAACTGAACACAACATTAAGACTGATTCTGCTTCAGATGTTAAGGCTAGAATGAGTAATAAGCTATGACATAATAATAGAGCCGGATGTAGGTCAGTTTTCTTCCTAAAACAATCAAAATTGTTAGCAAGTTTTGGAATTTCCGAGAGAAGAACTAGTATCTTACATTCAGATAGAAGTAAACATGTTTGCTTCCATTGATAAGTATCTGAATATTTAATCTACACAGATAGAGAAATATTAGCTATTTATTATTGTTTACAAAATTAATGTCACTGGTTAAGTTTACTATTAACTTGATTTAGGACAAAGGTCAGGTACAAAATATGGATATAAAAAAACATATAATCATTGACTAAAGCCAACAAACATTACAAATTAAATATATATATAACATTACATATTGATGAAAAGCTACCCCTTACAGACGAAATTCACTTGTTTTGCTAAATTTTGATTTTTCTTTTAGCCTTCCCCCCACACTTATCCCAACATCTGCTTATGCAACAGAGTCCAATAAATTAATCCCACAAATCTCTGTTGATACTGATGGAAGATCTGAGTCACTTAAATCATTAAAATGTACAGTTTTTCTGCATGCAGATCTTTTCAGAACACTTGTTTACAGTTTAATCACCTACTGATATTTGGTAGCAACCATATCTGGCACAAAATTAAAAGTAACCACTGAACACAGATTTTTTTTGTGCTATTCCATGTGGATTTACAAGTTGTCACAGATAGGATTTGATCTGGAAATATGTACTAATTGCCAAAAAAAACCCCTTCCAATCAGTAGTAACTTAACAGCCATGAGAAATACCTGTAAATATATAAAATGTACTCTGATGTGTGTAAACAAGTGTCTGGAAATAATTGCATGGTTCAATGAAAAGGTGAAATTTGTCAACCTAATGCCAAAAGTATTATCTCAAACCCTAGGATGTTGACATAAGTGGTTTCAGACTGTAATGTATTTTTGTAGCTAAATTGTAAGGAATGATATTTGCCTCTGCTTTTCATGTTGCCAGATGACTGTTCTGCCTGATTTTTTTTTAAATCAAATTCATTGAAACAAGAGTGTTGGTGACTTTACTATTTTAACCATTTCTTGTGCTCCAGATACAAAGCATGTAACATCTTTGTAACTCTCTTTTTTTGTACATTCTCTGTCATCTCAAAATGTTTTGCAAAATCAATACTACACTACTGGAATATTCCAGATTTGGGTGCATTAGTTATTTAAATAGAACCACAGCTATATGAAGGTCTTGATATATAATGATCTTGCAGTTAACTTCTCACCTTCACTTGCTGTGTTTGGTTTAAAATATCTATTTCAAATGAAATATTTTTTTATCCATTTTAATGTACAAGTCCTTTCAGTGTTTTGAATGTCAAAAAAAGGTAGAAAAAGTGGCAGAAAAGTTATTTTGTTGTAAATTTATTATGTTTAACAAAATCCGTAATACACATCCTGTCCCATCTTAAGTTTTTACTCTTTTTACCCCACATGAATGTACTAGAGGTATAAACTTGCAACAAATCAATCCTTTTCAGCAATGAAAAACATGGATTATGACATTTGGATTGCATTTTGGAATTGTCAAGAGCATTGTTATAAAGTCATTTATTTAAAAAGCAGTTCTGAAGAGCAATTAATTTTTTGCAATGCCTTTTGGGGAAAGCATATGCTGAATTCACATATGTAAAATCAGATGCTTTTTATTTGCAGGTATTTTGAGCCAATCTCATTAACTGTATTTAAATAAGTACATGCACCCATTTACCATATATATCCTTTATTAAATTCCTAAGTTTAGCACCTTATTTTGAAGATGTTATTGAAAATTTATCTAAAATTAATTGAACACATATAGATTATTTAGGTATAGTGACTTGAACTGCATGTCAAAAGAGTCATTCACTATTTCCAGAGAGAGAATCCCTCTAATGTAGACAAGAAAAACTAGTTCATTACATATCCATTGCAAAAAGCCTCCTATAGGAGATCAGTAAGGTAAAGTAATTAGATTAATCTTTAATATATGTGCATTTTGTAGACGGCTAAATAAAATGACTCATTTAAGAATTAAAGAAGGAATATATGATGTATAACATAGTGTTGCCATGATGATAAGTAAAATGAAACTGTGCTTGTTATTGGGAAAATTTGACCATACAATTTTGTTTTAATATGCAAAAAAAAGCCAGATGGAATCCAGAAATCTTCAGTATGGTAAGAAACAGTGCTATTCAGTTTAGTTCTGCATGTGGCTGCCTTGAGGGGTATAACAGATTCTGTTTCACTGGTATATGCTGGTATTGCAGATAAAAGTTTGCCATTATTTTTTCCCAAAAAAATGAGATTGTTAACAACCATTTGCTAACAAAATATGTTTTACAACTTGAAGGGTGGGTTCGAGTCTAGGATTCAGTGAATGTGGATATGTGAGAAAGCTTGCCAGTAGCTTCTTGTTGGTCGGTGGTTCTTTCCGGTGATTTCCCGGTTTCTTCCTCCACCATTAATACTGGCCACCATGAATAGCCTATCGTGTGCTGAAAAATGGCGTTAAGCCCAACAACAACAACAACTTTAAGGTTAACTGTCTTTATCAGAAGCCAACGGTCTGTACATACTTGATTATAAGACAAGTCCAACTGCAAACTGCACAGACCCAGATTTGCATAATGTGCTGGCAGATCCAGGTCTGTAAATTTGGTTAGGAACAAAGAACATAGATACTGATCAGCAGGTGTATTATTCAATAACATATTGGGATCATTGTTTGAAGTTCGATGTATACAGAATTTTTTCCTTCATACAATTGCAGACTCATATTCCTGTTGGCTTTGATTAACAGCAACAACACAGCATCAGAAGAAGAGTCAGGTTATATATTTGACAGATTCAGGTGGTTATATGGTTATTCCAGTAGTATTATTCTGCCTCCCTAGTCTGTTAAAATAGACAACTTACAGTTATGGCTGGAGTTGCCATGGTTATCAGGTTGCTGAAACATGTTATTGGATTGCTACAGCTCAGCAAGTGAGAGAGATATAGGCTAGTTTTATCATGTGTATTTGTTGTCAAAACATTGTTTCAGTCCCAAATCAAAATCTTGTAAGCTTGATTTCATAATTTCTTAGCTCTGTTATCAAATTTTTGTAGCTTGCTGGTTTCAAGTTCTGATTCTGACTTCAATAGTTTTATGAAAGTTAACCAATTATATTTAGTTATCAGTTACTTGTACCAATGAGCTATGGTACAATTTCAAGCAATCCCTACAATACTAGTGTAGCCGATATATTAGTTCATCAAGAACATTTATGCATCACTGCCATGCTGATAAAATATAAAGATCTGTAAGGAAATGTACTTCATCACAGGTTTAAATTAATATTACACTATCAAAGTAAGAGATGACAACTATTTCACCTTACTCCTGATCAAACTTACAAATGGCTTAAATTGCAAAATATTTGTGATACAATGATCAAGGTTGTAGTTTGTAGTAATTTTATTCTTAAAGTAATGAAAATATATCGTAAAAGCTGAATTTAAAGTGAAATAATTTTTTTTGTACTTATGAGAATGCCATTAGTGTTGCTCTAGAAGGGATTTTGTTTTTGTGTCCCAACGAATACAAAAATCATTCAAGTTTTCCTGATTTTAGCAAATGACTCCTGAAAATTATGTTCCCATTTAGCCAAACATTTTTCAAGATGACAAGTCCACTTCTCAGTCACCTTAAAAAGTATTTCAATCGTCCATCCATCTATCCAGCAAAATTTTACATTTCTGAGATTGGTTTGTATACATTGTACAGGGACATTATTGTTCCATAAACACCTGTCTAGTATTTTATTTTTTGAGATCATCAACACATGGAATATATATAATGATAAAATGGTAAGTGGCAGGCTACCATTGATACAAAGCTTTAGACTGCTTGAAGTTAAATGTTAGTTAATCATGCAATCTAATATACTTTATCTTTTCCTTTTATTTAAAAAAAAACAACCTTTTATCCTTGTTTGTTGTATAGTTTGCTTATTTACTCTTGGTCTGAACAATCCATCATTGCTGTGATATTGTATTTCAGGTTACTTGGATAGCAGTCATGAGAGTGAACACCTTCTCCCAGGAACTAAAATAGAATTTCCTTACTGGCTGGGGCGGGCTGTTTGTAGCCGAAGGCGTCATATTGTTCGTGTCGATCTCCCCAAACAATACAGAGAGGGTTATCGTGAAATCCTCAGTGCTGATGCCACAGTCGTAGATCTACATAAGCTAGGACCATACTATTACAGCTTTGGGACCAAACTACTGCATTTTGAACATGTTGCCAGTGCTGATATAGCTAAATCCATGGTGAAGGTAATATCAAAGGCAGTATTCAGGTCAATTCTTGGTGCATAAATATTTTCTCTCACCTGCAAAGCAAATATTTTCTCTCACCTGCAAAGCTGTAGTGTTTCCCCTGGACATTTTAGGAATGCACTGTGCCATGCCAGTGTATCATCATGCCAGTTATTTTATGTCAGGTCCTTTGTTAAATCATGCAATGCTTTCTTGATTAAAAGTTATCTTTTCTAATTAGAATCATCTTTGCAGCTAATAACCATGGTTTGGTCAGATTTGTTTAAATTAGTTTATTGTAAATGAAATGCTGGTATTGTTCATTCATCCAGAAAGCTACCACTAATGTAAGATAGCATTGTGTTGTAATTTGGAAATGTTAAAAAAAAATAAGTATTTTTCGCAAATAGTATGTTGTTGGTTTTTGTTGGTATCCATTAATAATTTAATTATATTTGTGTTGCTTATTGTTGTAGATTCAAGTTATAAATTGTATAGGAAATCTATGCCATTTTAGCAGTATTACTCCATGCTTTAAACAATAGAATCCCAGGATGCACCAAATGCTATTGACTGGTGTGATATTCTTTTTAAAACACACATCTGATGAACTTGTAAACACTCAGCTCCTGCCCAACAGCAAACTAAATGATAGTTCATCTGAGCTTAGCGCAGAATTGCACAGGGATTGGTATTTAAGAACCTTCTCAATCTATGTCTGAATCCCTGTTGAGACGTAAAAGAAGCTCCTAGTCATTGCGTTAGTGTTGCTTGCTTAATTAAGAATGTAGACTAAAGTTGTCTTGATATGAAGCATTAAGTATGAGACATTAATGAAGACTAAACTTGTTTTGACCAGGGAGGCATACTGTGATGATGCTGAGATGGAATGTTTCAAAGAGTAGTTTGTATAATTTGTAGTTTTTATTTTAAGTACTTTATTTTGCTTTTGCCTTTGTTTTGTATACCTTTATCAGGATTTATATAATGTTTATTTTATATGTACGCTGTACTATGGTTTTTTTGGCCTAATGTTCAGCTAATATAGAAAACAGTTTCACAGAAAGTTGATAAAATATATGGTCACTATCAACCATAAAATCTACAACATGAATGACAATTTTGAGCATTTCCTGGAACCATTATTTCTGTTCTCATGAGTTTGTAAAGGAAAAGAATTGTTAGTCTGTCCATGTCTGTACATATTGTGCAACTTTTTCATTAGATGTTAAAGGGATACAGTACGTGCATCATGGATTTGGGACTGGCCTAACATAGTTGTGGATGTTTATCTTTTGCAAACATCTGCATTTGTTGAGAAAGGGGTATAACAGTGGTATAGATAGTCTCAGAATGTTACTGTCAAAAATATGGGAGGGACATGCTAACAAAAGAGTGAAAATAAGAAAGGAATATAGGAATAAATACCCATAATAAGGCAGGGTTGTTTGTAGGCTTGATACACTTTGTATGTTATGCTCATTACCCTTGTTTTGTTTCAGACATTTCAAACCAGGTTCAGAAAAATCATGGATTCATCACAAAATGCATACAATGAGGACACAAGCAAATTGACTGAAAAACTAGATGAGGCTGAAAGGTCATTGTTTCGCTCAGGTCAGTTTGGATTACATGATTTTCAGCGATGGGAAACACGTAAAACAGAAAAATTGACAACTTCCAACATGGTGCGCAACCATCAAAAGAGAAAGAGGAATGTGATGGACAGTAATGTTGATTGATACTGGCTTTATTTTGTGAATGAAATAATTATATATAATTTTATTTATTTTTACATGAAATAATTAAGTTAACTTGTCTCCATGTTTTATATTACTTTTGTTGTCTTTGTTTTCTTCATATTTATTGTTCACTTGTAAACTGGATATACAAGAGGTGCTTATACAAATATATAACAGTTAATTTGCAGTCAAGAAAATGGACAAAAAAAATGTGATGTGGTCAAAATGTTAACAACTTTTTAGCTGCATTTTAAAGAGACCGGTTAATTCTCAGATGGATCAAACAAACTCCTCACAAATCCACTGGATAAGTAGATTCTTGATGATAACTATTGAAGCATCTCTAACAAAAATATTGCTTTCTTTTAATGGTTTATTGATGTGTTAATTTAATTAATGACGAACTTAGACCCTACTCAGAAATACAATATTGCATTGAGTAGTGAAATTTATTCAGAATCAGTAAAAGTTTTTTTTTGGTGGTTCTGTGTATAATAAAGATATTATAATGGTGTGCCCCTGTTATATCGATAACTGTAGTAGCATATCCCAGTTTGGCTGTAATACTATTATAATAGTGTGCCCCTGTTATATCGATAACTGTAGTAGTATATCCCAGTTTGGCAGTAATACTATTATAATAGTGTGCCCCTGTTATATTGATAACTAGTAGCATATCCCAGTTTGGCTGTAATACTATTATCATAGTGTGCCCCTGTTATATCGATAACTGTAGTAGTATATCCCAGTTTGGCAGTAATACTATTATAATAGTGTGCCCCTGTTATATCGATAACTGTAGTACCATATCCCAGTTTGGCTGTAATACTATTATAATGGTGTGCCCCTGTTATATCGATAACTGTAGTATCATATCCCAGTTTGGCTGTAATACTATTATAATGGTGTGCCCGTTATATCGATAACTGTAGTAGCATATCCCAGTTTGGCTGTAATACTGTTATAATAGTGTGCCCCTGTTATATCGATAACTGTAGTAGCATATCCCAGTTTGGCAGTAATACTGGGAAAAATCCTTTTCAACAAATTAACATAGTGACATGAATTTAAATAAAAAATGTTAATTTATTCTTTTATTAAATTTTGTTTATAACTTGAATATTATTGCGCGTCCATTAGCAGATATGGTCAAAAAGGAAATGAAATAGAATCATTTATTGTTGTATTTCTTCTGTTCACTTTGTTACTAGAACAGCTTTTGGGGGCAGAACTCAAGAGTCAAACACATACAATAATTTGAAATTAATTTTGTAGTATATGCATTCTTTTCAAATCAAGAAAGAGTTACTAGCAACAACATAAGGTGCAGTTATATAATCATGATAATGAGAGTAGCAAGGGATATAATTTCTATAAAGTGTAGCAAGTGATCTAATTACTAGGAAAGAATCTAATTATTATAATGTGTGTAGCAAAGTATCTAATTAAGTACATTTTTAATTATTTATTTATTAAAACTTTGTTCTTATAATCTTTAAATTAAACTCTCAAATTTGACATTTTGGTATAATGAAAAGATTTATAAATTATTTTACGTAAATATACTGAAACAATCAATAATTTGAGAGTTATTCTATTTTGGGATAATACATATTTTTTCCTTAGGTGTTAGAGGTAATTTAAAATCCAAATTAAATTTTGAAGCAGAAGAAAAAAATTAAACATTCCTTGATGATGACATCAATAATTAAATTTTACTTAAAATTACAGCAAAGTTTTAGAATTAAAAATAGTTTTTGGTACTTTGAAATTATTTAGTGCTAGGAATAGAGATGATCCAAATTATTTTGACAAGCATTTTCTTTGGAGCTGCTGCTGTTTTGGATTTAAGCCTCATGGTGCCTTTTGGCATGCATATTTTGTTTGATTGCATGCATTTGTGTACTATTTATGTTCCTATGGGACCATCTAAACACTTAGTTACTAATGAAGGTCTTCAGAATTGCTGTTATGTCATTTGTACAGGTTCTCACAGGTTTGATTGCATGCATTTGTGTACTATTTATATTCCTATGGGACCATCTAAACACTTTTAGTGACTAATGAAGGTCTTCAGAATTGCTGTTATGTCATTTGTACAGGTTCTCACAGGTAGTATTATACACAGTAAACTCTTGAGTATCCAAAGTCTGGGGGACAGACTAGAAGAAAACTTAAGATCATACTGGGCTCAATAATTGATTCAATCACTAGAACTTCACAATATGTCCCTTTTGTTTGACCATTTGAGCCTATCTAATATGAGTTACAGTGTGAGAGTTTCACCCTGTCCTTGGTTTTTACTCATCTCCTGATTCTTTCCGCCTAATTCTCTCTGGGTTTCTCCTTGTACTCCTCCACTTTCCTCCCAGCTACTCCTCCTCTACGTCCCTCATCTATCCATCGACTCTGATTTGTCAACTCTGTACTGACAGTCTCTCTCTCTCTCTCTCTTTCTCTTTCTCTCTCTCTCTCTCTCTCTCTCTCTCTCTCTCTCTCTCTCTCTCACTCACTCACTCTCACTCTCACTCTCACTCTCACTCACAGACCTGGGACTTTACCTCTAACCAGAAGTTGTCCCCGGAAAACCTACCTGTAACACACAAGGATGGTATACTATTTTTCTTTCCTAGGCACTCACCTCACACTACCCATATAGCTTATCATCAGATAAGGGTATCAAATTTCATTGGTCACACATTCATTCACATCGAGATACACATACATTCGTGTATGGTAAGACACAATATAATAACACAACATAACAACATCATAAAAGTATGATATCACTCATATACATGCAACGATAATTGAATGACATCAGAACAGACTCATAATTTGATGATACTGACGATATCACAATAACCAGATGCATATCTTTGCATCACAACTCATACAAAATATATATAATATGCAAATATCTATGCTCTGACATATTCAAACATATATTTTCTAATTTTGCATACATCAGTCATTTCCTGACTCCAATACAAAAATGCACAAACTCTACATACGCATTACTAAGGTGCTGGTTACCATAAAGTAACCTATAACGACATAACATTAATGCTGCTGAACTAGCAATCTACATAATCCTACATAACTCAAATCCATGTCTCACACAAGCACATAAATGAAACACTATAAAATAATTCTACCTCAATCAACTGAGCTGTCATGGTTCTGTCTGTCTACCCCGTTAATCCTGCTGGCCCCTCCCTTTGATCTCCGACCAATGTATAGAAGGCATGGGTGCGAGGAACTAGGTTGGACTAAGGAAAATGAGTTTTCTATTGACTTACATAATCACTTTCACTTCCAGCAGCAATTGTTCACACATCAAACATGTTGAAACTAGCCCCATGCTTATACATCCAGTTAGCTTAGGCTTGCAGAACGTGACAAGCAACAAACAATAAACCTAACCTGCTTTTCAAATTACCATTACTCAAAGTTTAGATTCTGGAAATAAAATGTGTCACAAATGATGGTTTTCTCAATTTCAATAGGATTAAAGGAGTTTGGACTGCTAAATTTCTTTAAAGAGCTGTACTCGAATAATGGTTGTTTGGTTAATGGATGTTAAAAAGGTATAAAGAAAGTGTGTAATTAAAAGGTATTTATGAAACATAAGAAAGGTGGCACAATTAGAAGCATGTGAAACATTTTTATTTTAGAGCCAGAATAAAGTTGAGGTGTGTAAACATCTGCTTTATTAGAAGGCATATACCCATATCTGTCTGGCATTTGACTGTTAACTTGGCCAACAGTTTTATGCCACAACATAGGGTCTGTGCCATTTTCATTGGATTAGAGAGAATGATTTGTGAAAATCTTATCTTTTTCATTTTAAATTGTAACAAATTTACATACCATGAAAAAATATTTCACTCGTTTTTGAATCAGCAAGTCTTGATAAAAATCCTTACAAATTGTGATGCGAAGAATGAGCTTCCCATCATAAGAGGCATTCTGTCAGTCTTTAAAATGTTATGAATCACAATGGATGTCTGCATCATTTTTTAGAATGGAGGATTGCTTTGTAAAATATCTTGAGCTGTAATTATCGATTATGATTACTCATAACCATTAGTTATTATAATTTTTGTATACTTACAAATATACTTTTACCATATATTTCAGTTTTATTGTCTTCTATCATTTTTATATTTATATCAAAGTATAAGACTAATTTATTTGATGGGAAATAAACAATTTCACTTTGGTGTTATTTTTTCTTCCCCATATCATTTCTTAACTAACTGAATCTTGATGTTTAACTTATTTTGACTTACTTAATTTTCTTAATTTGTAAGATCGGGATCAGATTGATAAGAAATTGTATAGGGAACTGTTCTCTTGTATTTTACATCTTTCAGCCCTGAATATTTGATTAATTAAAATGAATTAAATATTGATTAATATTGAAACAGTACATTCAAGAGACTGATGTTCTGCATGCCCACACTGTCAACAGACCAATGTTCTAAATACCCACATTGTCAATAGGGCAATGTTTTGCATACTGACATTGTCAATGGACCAATGTTCTGCATACCCATATTGTCAAGAAGCTGATGTTCTGCATACCTACATTGACAGTTACATTTCTAAACATTAGTTCATATTTAGATTAAGCATTTTTGCTTACAAGTAAGTAGTTTTTTTTCTCACAATACCAACCTTAAATTTCCCCCTTTTGATTCCATTTTAGCTTTTGAGAAGAGATTTCTCCCAATATAAAAAAAATGTCAAAAAGGAAAACACTTTAGCAATGCTAGTATATGTTTTTTTTCTATAAACTACTGTTATCCAAGTGCTAATAAAGTTGATCATCCATAAAATAACTAATGTTTCAAAAGAAATGATGGCCATTAATTGGAATGTAGTACAATTCTGATGGTGATATTGTTTAGTGGGTCCAGGGTACTTTGATTACCTGCAATTCATTATTTATGTGGATTTTTTTTGTTTGTTATTTCTTCAAAGACATTAAAGAATGTTATGTGAAAACAGTTGGATCTTTTCTCCAATTCATGAATTTTTAATTAATATAGTAAATACCTTACTTTACCAAACTATGAAAATTAATATCCTTGAAAATAAATGAATTCACAGTATATGTGAAAAAAATGCCTACTTTAATACTGTCTCAGCATAATTTCATTAGGTATGTTCTTTTAATATACAGACTTTTTAAAATCTATAAATAAGATACTGTTAAAGATAACAGTGACAATGAAAGAGAAGAGAAAAGAAGGAAGAGTCATCTTAATCTCAAACATTGAAAGAAAGGTCAGTTAAAAAAAATTCTTACTTTTTCTATAAAAGAATTAAAAACCACACAATATGCCCTGTTTTTGCACACTATATTATATTGGTTTAATTGAATAATGTATTTTGTTAAAACATTTAGAATATTTGCATCTACAGTACACTTAAGTTTCTATTCTATTATCATTTTTGTATAACTAAAAAAACAATTTAAAAAAACAACGCACTTCCTGAAACAAAATTTGTAAGTAAATAAGGCAGTGGTCATTTTCTGTAAGTAAATAAGGCAGTGGTCATTTTCGATGAGAACCTTTGCTAGAAAAGTGCAACATTTGCTTCTTTGATCTGTATCATGGTGCCAAATGACTGTATTGCAACCACAGGTAGAATAATTTTGCAGTTTTATTTAGTCAAGTATGGAATAATATCTCCAAGCTGTAGCTGGAATAAGTGATACTATTGTACAAGTCCTGCAGACTGCACAGACACATCTGCTATCACATAATATGCTGGGAGAGCTGTGTGTAAGCAGTTTGCTAAGAGTAATCAGTAGAACAAGCAATATGGGCCCTGATCTGCAGATTATGGTATGGCAGATCAGGATCTTTGTTGTTTGACTTGACTTATAAGCAAGTATATACAGTACAGACATTCTTGAGATAAAATGGAAGACTTGCTCACAGATGCTGATAAAAAGTCAAGATTGGACTGTTGTATGAAATTTAAAACATGACGTTTCTACCCTTGGATACACACCTGGACACAAAGTCATCAAAAGTTTTCTGAATAGTTTTGTCCTGCAGGGTTTGTTGAATTATAAAAAAGACATCATAAAAAATATGGTTTTCTCTCAAATACCACTATAATGTTTGAGATTTACATCCTAACATGACAATATAAAAGTTTGATATGATGGCACTGCCTTCACAAAATTACTTCTACAATCACTGCTCACAATGTTTTCAAGTTACCCTTTCATAACAAATTTATGGTGAAAATTGCATTTATTTTTAGTAGTCTATATCTTGATAAAATACCATGAGTTTTGTTAACTTCTGATTAATAATGAATGCAAGAAAATGATATTCAGGCAACATACTACAGTTTTCAATAAATATGGGATGGTCCAAAATATTACAGACATGAAAAAGAAAAACTTTAACAAGTCATTAAAAAAACTTCATGCTAAATTTGGATGAAATTTAATGCACTTTTGCTAATGTTATGTCGTGGAAACCAGCGATAAGGTTGGTCAATAAAGTGGCATAAATCCTGTAAATGATAAAAAATGCTTCAAATCAAATTTATTCATGATTTCATCAATATAAAGCAGCATGCCATATTTGGATTTGGTTGAAATCCAACAATCCTATCCTTCATTAAGTTAAGTTTTGGAAAATTTAGAACAACCAATCAGGGCCATTAATTCTTGTTATCTATTACATAAAGGGCTGAAAATTGTGCTTCGTTTTGATCAGAGTAAAGCTGCATACCAAAATTGGTGAAAATCAAGGAAATTTGCCCCTTTAAGTTGTCTTGCAAAAAGCAAATCTTTGTTAAGTGGGCTCCGAAATAGCGGTAGATGATAAAGTAATTCAGCAGAACTTGTATCATCAAATGTATGAAGATCTGGATCAGAAGGGAGAAAAAAAACCTGTCTATTAAAGTTAAATCCAATGTATGGAAAGTCTAACAGCTTATACAATGGAAGACAGGTGTACCAAAGATGCCCACATTTTAATTAAATGTGATGTAACTACTATGACAGACTGGGCAATTAAAGGTAATTCAGGCTGTAGAATAATTTTGCATAATTTGTATATATATATATATATATATATATATATATATATATATATATATATATACAAATGTAATCAGACCTTTACAACATAAATTGGTAACCAATGTTTTCTTTGCATATTTCCAGTCATTTTGAAAATAGATTTCCATTGTGTCTTGTATGCACCTGTGTGTAAGAGAGAAAGAATTTCCAGTTACTTTGTGTATGATTTGCATTTAAGAGAGTTTCTAGTCACTTTGCCGTTTTGTATGTGTGTCACATAATGCATTAAAATAATTTTAGGATGGATGGTCAGACCGGACTAAGTAGGTGGCATTGACCTTTTCTGCACATAATAATGCACTCCAACAATAATTAAATAAGTACAATGTCCTAATTATGGGCTTCACTTTCCTAATGATGGTTACTGCTATCCTGAAGTTTTGACACAGCACACAAAATAAACTGAACGTATTTTGATAGCTCCCTTAAGATATGTATACAGTAATTGATAGACTGAAGTAGACAAATTCTTTATACAAAGACTTTTTAATAAAGAAAAATAGCATGTTAGAATCTGCAATGTTTATATCTTAAATGTACAATTCAAGTATGTAAAGAATTTGACTAGATTATATAAGTAACACTGCTTGTGTAAGTTTTTCACATATGCATACATGTACATGTAAATTTTAAAAATGTCATTAAAAATTATTTCACTGAGGTGAAATTAAACTACAGCATGTCAATTTCAAATATTACTGTTGTTTCTAAACTTATTTGTAACTGAAAAATATAAAGTATAAAAAATATTTTCAATACATATAATTGTACAAAAATCTTTTGCTACAATATATATATATATATATATATATATATATATATATATATATATATATATATATATATATTTATACAAGTGAAATAACACAGACATAATTTCAAGTACATGTGAATTAAAATAAAGTGTGTACTTAAGGCAGTAGGTTGTATATAATTTATTATATGAAGGAAAGGTTAAAGTTTACAAAATTTAATAAATTACCTGTTTATAAAATCATTTAATCCAAAAAATTTAACTTTTTAAAAAACAATTCATTAAAAGACTAATATCAGTGTACTGTAATTTTACATACACCTGTCAAATGATAAATGATTCAAAATAATGACCACAGAAATACTAGTTCAGTGAAACTTAACGTTATATTGAGCTGATCAGCATTGGAACTTATTGAGCTTTGAGTTGTTCAACACTGGAATATAATGTATATTGAGTTAAGTGGTGGAACTCACTGTATATTGAGTTGTTCAACAGTGGAGGTTACTGTATGCTGAGTTGTCAACAGTGGAATTCTCTATATAGAGTTGTTCAACAGTGGAATTTACCATATAAGAGTGAACTCTGTATATTGTGCTGATATTTAAATACATACAGTTATGAGTACTAATATATTAAATTCATCGTGATTGTTCTTTGCTGTTTCATGAACCCTAAAAAGTAAAAAATGAATCATACATGCCTAATTAATGTACCTAAAGTTTCTTTTTTAAAAAGTTTTACTCAGTATTTAGATTTTGCATCAATACTTTTATAGTGCATGACCAGATGTTGAAAATAAAATTTACATCAAGTGTTGGATATACAGTATTCTCCAAATTTAAGTTACTGTATATTTGAAATTTGACATTGCTCAGAAATACTGTAATACCTGTCAGACAATATTTGTACTGACTCATGGCAATCTCAGTTGACACATATTTTATGATATAATAAAACATACCTGAGTATCATTCAAAGTCTGGACAGATATTTTAGCATATACAAATATCAAATCAAGAAAAAAAATTAACAAAAATACAAGACTTAGTGGGTGAGATGAAGAAAACATCAAAAAATTATACACCAACAAACACATCCACTAACTTTCTTCAATGAAAACTGTAAATAAAATGTATATTTTACACACATGTACAGCAGTAGGACTACCTGATCATCAATACTGCATGTAAAACAAGTCTTAGTGAATCAGGAAATATCATTTTTGTTATTTCATTCACAATGAAAAGTATTACTCATGCTCCACTTAATACACAGGTTCTTGGTATTCTATTAACAGCAGAACTGTTTTCTTTTTATGAAGAAGTTTACTTCCCTTGCTTTACATATCAGTATTGCTCATGAATGGCAACTTTAACTCAAGTACTTGTCTGCCATTGATCATATTGTAATTGAAATCAAGTAGATATTTTCTCACTGCAAAAATATATTTGATATTATGAACCCTAATTTTCCTGTAATAAAATAAGTTTTCTCTAGATTATACACTACCATTCAAAAGTTCCCTCATGCAGTGCACATTTCCATATGCTTTCTGAGACAATCTAGTATTTTGGAAGGAAGATGAAAAATAACATCTGAACTATCTAGGTAAATAAAATTTGCTCAAAAGGAAAATAACAAAACCAATCAGAAATGCATATAATCAAAATCCTTATAAAAATACCTCTGGAAGTGACAGCTGATAAATTCCAAGAGAAGCTCAATATGAAAGTCTACAGACCCAAAATGCTGACATACAAATGATATGCAGAAACAAGGACCCAAAACCCAGAAATTGCAAAGGAAAATTGAAAACAAAATCTGTTTCCTTATGCACATCTTTTACTCAAAGGTAGGAATAAGGGATGTACAAACCACAGGAAATGCCACCACTGTGGACAAACAGGCCTAGCACCAAGAAAATGTACAAACTGCAAAATCCAAACCAGGAGACTAAATGAAGGAAAGGCACATATAGAGAACAAAAGGGCCACAACTATAACAACTTGGTCAATACCTGCACCCAGCACAAGAAAAGATGACACATCACAAAGAAAATTACAAGGAAATGCCATGATTATGACAAAGGAGAATTAAAAAGAAACACCAATTAATCCAACACCCAGATCCAATAAAAGAAAAGAATTACAAATGAAGGAGGATGCTGTTGGAGACATTTCATTACACAATGAAAATCCACATAGAAAAGAAATGACCAGTCTACAACAAAAGGGAAAATGCTGTGGACTGAAATCATGAAAAGAAAAAGAACAATACAAATTAACAATAAGCGGTACCCATTCAAAAGACTAGACACAGACCTCAAATACACTACCAGAAACCACTACAGAAAATGAGGCAGCAAGAGAGAGACAAAAGCACATAAAGATAGTCAACTATAGACAACATTTTGAAGAAGCTTTGAAATGCTAATAGACAGTGACCAGAAGTCACCCAGTGAAAGATATGAAACATCAAAAACACAAATACTGTAGAACAGAGAAAGGAGATTTACAAATTTAACCATTTAAGCACAAATAATTAAAAATAGGGTACACTAATACATAAGGTTCAAACTTTAAGCAGAAACAAACTAAAGACCTTGGAGCAGAAATCACAAAACTCGGAAACTGGAAAAGGGTTGGAAGGAAAGGAAATGGTGACAGAAAATATGTCTGTAAGCAAGTTCTGACCTGGAAACCACAACCCAAAAAAAACTCATTTCTTTTTAAGAAACAGAACCAAACACATCAATCTACAAAAATAGTATTATTTAAAATGTAAACAATAAGCCATCAGGTATTTGAGGTAAAGCTCCAAACCAGCCATATATGCTGGAAAAAACTTGAAACTGTCTACAAATAAATGGGTAGATAATCAATACATTTTAGTAGCAAACTATTTTTGCATCAATAAGTCTAAATTTTCAGTGCTTCCAAAACTTCACTTTTTTAGAAAAGTAAACAATTTTTGATGTTTTTGGGGTATCAAGTTTTAAAAAATGTTTTAATTTATTAGATCTTGTATTCAAACTTAAACAATACTTTTTTCATGCATTTGATTGAGACAGAAATTTTAATATTATCTCTTCCTATAATACCTGTTAGAAGACATTGGTGTAAAATGGCACAATAATCACTGTGTGAGGGAACTTTTGGAATGCAGTGAACTATGATTGTTACTGTTTTATAGTTTGGTTTAGTGAGGTAGCACCTGAGGCAAAAGCACTATACGCCTAAAATCACCAATCAGAACTCAAGAATTTATCAGGCACTTTACTAAATTCTTTATTGTGGAGAACATTATAACCAAACAACACTACATAAAAAATATTCAACGATATTGAATCAGATCTCATGGTTTGTTGAGGCAAAACAAAAGATCTTTTTATAAATGAAAGAGTAGTTATATATTTATTTATACTTTTTATGCTTTTTTTCTAAAATTTTTGAAGACTTTCATGTAAAATAAAGATGATGTAATATAAAGGGCCTAATATTTAGTGATGGCGTTTTGCTGGTGCTTTTATTTATTTTTTTATGTTTCTTTAAATAGTAACTGTTAAACACTAATTATTGAATTTTTTATCAAAGTGATTGGAGCTTACCTGTTTTGTAATTTTCTGGACTTTGCTGACTTGAAACAAAAACAAGCAAAATGTTCACAATTCTTATTCCATCCCCCAAACATCATCATCCAAATGACTACACAGGGACAACAGATCCACACATATCAGTTGAATAAAGGATATGTAGATTAAAAGCACATCTATCCTTTATTATGTTTAAAAGCATCAAACTTGTGGGATCTATTGGAACTAATTTAACTGACCACAATCTAAAACAATGAAATTTAAGATGTGAGGCTACAGCATATATGGCCAGATTGCAGCGATATTTGACAGCCATATCACGAGTGTGTATTGGTTATATAAACCTCAGACATAAATTGTATTCACTGTTCATGTATTTAGGAAATTGTCAGCCAATTAATAAGTCTTCATCACTGTTTTCATAGCAACACCAGAAAACTTTTAGTCATCTGCAAGTAAATCTGCATTTGTCTGCTGATGTTTTGGCAAATCAAAAGCTAATTGTGCACGTTGCTTGTTTTTGTATGAAATGAAATGAAATTTAAAATTTTTTTGTCAGTTTAAATTGTAAATATATACCAAAACAAAACCAATCATAAAGTCATACTTTGAATAATTGTGAAAAACTCTTGAACATGTAAGTAAATGGATACATTTGTTCTCTGCTTTGTAACATAGCAGAGGAATATTGATTGCAAATGTATTACAATATATTGGTTTGAAGCTGGAAATTACAATACATAACTGAACAAAGTAAAAAGATAAATATTTGGAATTCCTGCCAATTGTTCTTTAAATCTCATCTAAAGAATTGCATAAACTTTATATCATAAAATTAAATTGTAGCCTTTTTATGAATTAAATAAAATAATAGCACTGATTACAAAATAGACAACAGTAACTAGCCACAAACGGAAAATCCCAGTATATGCAGTAGTTCATCAAGATTTATTCACACTTAGTAGAGAAATGACTTTTGTTTTAAAAATCAATACTTTTGTGGTTATCAAGCTGCTTAAAATAGGTAATCAAATGGTGTAAACCATGAGATAAAATGGTCAGATAGGAGTACCTTGAAACCATGAGTTAGAATGGTCAGATAGGAGTATCTTGAAACCAAAAGTTAGAATGGTCAAATAGGTGTATCTTGAAACTATGATATAAAATGGTCAGATAGGAGTATCTTGAAACCATAAGTTAGAATGGTAAGATAGGAGTATCTTGAAACCATAAGTTAGAATGGTAAGATAGGAGTATCTTGAAACCATAAGTTATAATGGTAAGATAGGAGTATCTTGAAACCAAAAGTTAGAATGGTCAGATAGGTGTTCTTTGAATCCATGCATTAGAATGGTCAGATAGAAGTACCTTACAACCATGAGATAAAATGGTCCGATAGGAGTACCTTGAAATGATGAGACAGAATGGTCAGATAGGTGTATCTTGAAACCATGAGATAGAATGGTCAGATAGGTGTACCTTAAAACCATGAGATAAAATGGTCTGATAGGAGTATCTTGAAACCATGTGATAGAATGTTCAGATGCCTCTAGTACAAAATATAGCACAGAGTTTAATATTTGGACCATATGTAGTTTTGTATAAGTGAAGTACAATTGTAAATACATATACCCTGATTTTCCATCACATAGTACACTGGCCAATCAGGGTCTATTTTATTTATTCTACTGATTACTCATTCAAATTGCATAGACCCAGATCTACCAGTGCTTGGTGTGAAATGGGAACCAGCCTGCTACTGTTGTTTCCTAATTCAAAGAAAATCAAACCCTGGTAACAGGGATTATAGATTTTCTTCTTCTGTTTCAATTTTTCTTGCACTAAAATTGTAAATTTGAAAGCTACACACATAAGTTCTTTAACTTTTTTAAAAATAAACTTTAGTTCTTGTTTGATTTTACAGAGGAAATTTGTCTTCCAAATACAAATGTAGCAGCACTGTATCACAATAATGAATATATTTTGGAGACAACAGTTTCATAATATTGTAAGCTTATATCAGTGAACATGAATGGCATAAATTAGATAATGCTAACATAGTTTCATCTGAAATACAGTTACATAGCAAATCACTTTATGAAATAGTATGCATTACTATGAAATAAATTGTAAACTTATATTTAGATTAATAAAATACAGGTATAAGATGACACATATTTCAGTAAATGACCCTTGTAACAGAACTGTAATAAATCTTCTGGAACCAGTAGAAATCTGTATTCTATTGACTATTGGCAAATCGCTTGTTATAATAAAGACCACTGTATCAAAATTCATCAAATTACAGTATATCAAAATATTTCATTGGATAATAAAAGTAAAGTGTTATGAATAAATGGAAAGAAAAAGATGAATTATTTTATAAAAATAACATTATCCATTAATAGATTTTCTCAAATGGGTATTTCCAGAAGAGAGATATTTCTTTGGTTGCGCTTTGAGTGTAGGCAGTATTCCAGCACTTTTGCCATCAGTAGTTCCCTTGCAAGCCTTCTCTGTACCCTTTCTGGTTTTCTCAACAACTGACAGTGGAATGGGCACTCTTGGCTGAGGCATGTTTTCACGCTTGGGAAGTAATTTTCCTTGTGGTGCATCCTTCAGCTTTGACCTGGGCTGTCTTGCCTTTGCTTGGTCCTTGTGTATTTTGACTGCATTGAGGGTTGCATATCTTTCCAGCTGTTTTTGCATTGGCTCTGGTGGCTCCCAATTAGCATAGGTAGGTGGAACTTTGGGACCTCTGTCTTTTGGGGCTGATATTGGCTGATGTACAGCTGATTCAGATGGTCTAGTGCTTTTTGATTCTACTAGTGCTGTGATCTTAATGTCAGCCTCATGTGTAGAATGATCCTTATGCAAGTTTGATATTAATTCATCATGTGATACCGAAGTCTTGCCAGCTCCTTTAGTTTTGCTTGGGTCAATTATTGGAGTGTTGACAATCTTGCTCATATTTTGGCGCAGCTTGGTGATTGAGTTTGGTTTGACATCAGATCTAACTGATGGGAACTTAATGATAGGTTTGTGTTTGTCTGACTGGATACCTGATTTATCCTCCTGGCCATGATTTAAAACTTCTGGTTGATGACTCAAATTCACCTTTTGTTTCATGAGTTGTTTGGATTTCTTGGTTTCCGTCTTGGCCAAATTTGACAATTTGTCAACTGGTATACAATCCTTTTCTTCCTCATGTTCCAAGGGCTCAGGAACTATATCAAGTTTGGAGGAGGAACTTGCATAGAAGTCAAGATCTGCCTTTTTCACTTTCTCCCCAGCAGTTTTCATAACCATCGATTTTCCTAGCGGGTTCTCATTACGAACATCCTTACCAATGCTTTTCTTTCTTTGGGTTGTGAATTCTTTCTCCTTTGTTTTCTCACAATTTACTTCTTTAACTGACATTTTCTCTCTGGTTTTATTTTCAACTTTCTTCACTGCTTCATTCTTGTGGATTTGCTTTTGCCTTGGAGTTGTTTTAACTGTTAACATCTCTTTGTCCAGCATTTCAGCCTTCTGGATGTCATGGTCAGGAATGGCCTTGAGATAAGTCTCCTGGTGTTGGGACAGGTCTACAACAGTGGCATTTAGTGGGGATGGCTGATGAATATTCTCCATGGCAAATGTAGTCTGCACAATATCTTCCTTCCATTCAGTAGCTACTGGAGACAATCTAACTTTATTGCAAGGCCTCTTGCTGACAATTGCATCAAGAGATTCATCACTCATTATGCTAGGCAACTGTTCTTGCTTGCTATTCTTCAAAGCTGATTCATTTAATCCAACCTTAATCTGGTACTTGGTGCCACCTTTCTTGAAATCAATTTTGTTTTTGTAAGGTAAGGAAGATCCTGTTTCTGCTTCCTCATCATTTGCCAGTTTAGAGATCCTGGTCTTACCAGAAAGTGTTCCTTTAGGTTTGCTGGCTTTCACACTTTTACATTTGTCACTGAGTGTTTTAGATTTTATCTGGTTTTGTCTCCAGGTGGATTGATCGATGCTTGTTTCCTGAACTATAGGTGAAATTTGTTCTCTAATATTCTGAGTTGCTTTGCTTTGAGGATTATTATCCCTGTGGGTTCTATTGGCCATCTTGACAGTATGATCTGCCCTGTTAACTGATGAAACATTTCCTGTTACTTGAACCTTGACTGAATTCTGTCTTTTATTCATCTTGCTCTGCTGGTTGTCAGCATTAAGAGTTTTGATTGCCAAAGTCTGAAACAAAGAAATTGTAAGAATTTATTCCAAATTGCAAAATGTGATTCATGCAAGTCTTCATTTTTTGTTGTGTCTTATTAACAGATGCATATCTTTCTATGGTGTATTATATCCAGCTATTCATCTGTCTGATGTGGCTTATATTCAGTTATTCATCTTTCTAAGGTGTGTTATGTACAGCTATTCACCATTCTGAGTGTCATATATACAGCTATTCACCATTCTGAGTGTCATATATACAGCTATTCACCATTCTGAGAGTCATATATACAGCTATTTATCTTTCTGAGGTGTTTCATATACAGCTACTCATATATACAAATACATTTTTATGATGTGTCTTATATACAGATATTTATCTTTCTGAGGTGTTTCATATACAGCTACTCATATATACAAATACATTTTTATGATGTGTCTTATATACAGATATTTATCTTTCTGAGGTGTTTCATATACAGCTACTCATATATACAAATACATTTTTATGATGTGTCTTATATACAGATATTTATCTTTCTGAGGTGTTTCATATACAGCTACTCATATATACAAATACATTTTTATGATGTGTCTTATATACAGATATTTATCTTTCTGAGGTGTTTCATATACAGCTACTCATATATACAAATACATTTTTATGATGTGTCTTATATACAGATATTTATCTTTCTGAGGTGTTTCATATACAGCTACTCATATATACAAATACATTTTTATGATGTGTCTTATATATAGATATTTATCTTTCTGAGGTGTTTCATATACAGCTACTCATATATACAAATACATTTTTATGATGTGTCTTATATATAGATATTTATCTTTCTGAGGTGTTTCATATACAGCTACTCATATATACAAATACATTTTTATGATGTGTCTTATATACAGATATTTATCTTTCTGAGGTGTTTCATATACAGCTACTCATATATACAAATACATTTTTATGATGTGTCTTATATATAGATATTTATCTTTCTGAGGTGTTTCATATACAGCTACTCATATATACAAATACATTTTTATGATGTGTCTTATATACAGCTATTTATCTTTCTGAGGTGTTTCATATACAGCTACTCATATATACAAATACATTTTTATGATGTGTCTTATATATAGAAAATCATGTTTGAGGTGTCCTATAGAGTAAAGATTGTTCAGTATATTCTTGAATATGTTTTCTTTATCAGGGCATTTAAGTCTAACTTCCCCAAATAAAAGTCCTAACTAGTATATATTCTGATAGCTTTGTTGTACTTTTCCTTTTAACTGGTGTGGTCCAACTGAGAGAATTGGCTAAATTATAATTTTTATATCACCTGACATGCTGAAGCAAGATAAACAATGATGGTTATTTAAATAACCAATGCACATTGTAACAAAAGTGTCATAATCAAATATCATTCATAACATGTGTAATTAATAAAGACCTATCAAAGACATCAGATAAAAAAAGTCATAATAAACACACCTCATTCATAATGGGCAATTAACAAAAGCCTATCAATGATACCAGGTAATAAACACACCTCATTCATAATTAGTAATTAACAAAGGCCTATCAAAGATGCCAGGCAACAAAGGCATAATAAACATATAAACATACCTCATTCATAATTAGTAATTAACAATAGTCAATCAAAGATGCCAGGCCACAAAGGCATAATAAATGCATAATTGTTAATTAACAAAAGCTAATTAATGGGAATTAATAAAAGACTATCAAAATTAATCAGTAATTAATAATCAGTAATCATAGTTGGTAATTAATAAAGTCCTATCAAAGATGACAGATAACAAAGGCATAATAAATACACTTCATTCATAATTGGTACTTTAGAATCATGGGTTACTGGTTGAGTGCAACTAAACCATGAGAAGAAATGATTTTGTTTTGAACCTTATTTGACTAAATAATTTTGATTTATCTTTTAGCTATCATTTTATACCTACATGTTGACTAACTCAATACAAATTGAAGTCAACATTTTGTGTTCACACCAAATTCTGACTGTTGCAAAAATGGTTAAAAATTCACCTCGGAAAAAAAAAAATCTCTTTAAAATGTTACAAGTTGCTGCGGAGACATTCTAAGGTAATTCTAAGTGTATTGTAATCCATGCAAGAATACAAGATATAAACAAATGTATCTTGACAAGAAATAAAGGCTGAAATGAAATGATAGATCAACATGTGACTAAATTAATGACAAAGTCTTGAGCTTGGCAAGTTGTGTAACATTTTAATCAAGGTGCACTCGGTGTTTGGGGTTAGTAATACAATGGTAATAGCCAGATTCAGATGTCACAATGCAGAAAGCTATTAACATTTTTAAACAAGAAAGGTTAGTAAATTAAAAGGGCTGGCAAAGCATGAGAAACCAAAGTCGTATCAGATGTTATGTCAGCATTATGGATACCAACTTCCCCCTAATTAATCCCTTACTGAAGGAAAACCTGCAACAAATGCAACCAAGAAACCACTTTGCAAGTTTGACTTCAACAAATGAATCCAGAGGAAAAAGGTATCCAACAAAATAAAAGTCTTAAAGGAAAACATGTATCTAGCTCTAAGCAAATTCACATGGTGATTGAAACAAATTTTTGGGACAAGTGCCTCTAAGCAAATTCACATGGTGATTGAAACAAATTTTTGGGACAAGTGACTAAGCAAATTCACATGGTGATTGAAACAAACTTTGGGGACAAGTGACTCTAAGCAAATTCACATGTTGATTTAAACAAACTCTGGTGACAAGTGACTCTAAGCAAATTCACATGGTGATTGGACCTCCATTATTCATTCTATTTATCAACAACTTACCTCTTAAGATTGGAATTTCAATTTCTTCTACTGACCTCTATGCAGATAATACAACACTGAGATGGATAAAACCAAAACAATACTTGAAAATAACTTACAAGACACCTACAACAGACTTCAAGTATGGTGCAAGTAAAACAGTGTGATCATATATACAGAAAAAATTAAAGCCCTACAAAAGCTAGCAAGGCTAGATAGAGACAAACTCCAGTTCCTTTTTGGCAATGTGAGTCCTAATATGACCTCTCATGATAAAATTCTTGGTGTATTTGTAGATAACAATCTTACTTGGTCTATCAACATTAAACACAATTCAAAAAAGTTAATTCTTATCTTTGGCTACAGAGAAAAATCAAAACATACATTCCTCTTCAGTAAAGGGTCATCTTTTTTTTAAAAAAGTTATATTCAGCCATATCTGGACTATTGTAATGTAATTTGGGGTATAACCTCTAATTCAAACATAACACTTTTAGGACTCCAAAAATGGGCTTGCCATTTAATTCTAGATCAATGTATAGACAATTTCCAGATTGCAATGAATACTATAAAGGTTTTAACAATACATGAAAAAATATTTTTTAGAAAGGCCAAATTGATGTATAAAGTATCCAGAAAAGCCATTCCTGTCTATCTAAGCAATATCTTTCACCAAAGAGATGCTGATGGTACTCCAAATTTAAGGTCCATAAGAAATAAAAATTACATTATACCAAGGCCAAAGAAGATATTGTTTAAAAAAAAAAATTTCAATATACTGGTCCACTGGTATGGAACAACATTCCCAGTGACATAAGGCAGGCTCCTAGCATTTCTTCTTTTTATAATCAATGTCTCAAATGGATGAAATCTTCAGACGATTGAACAGTTCTAGTATAATAAAATCTGCCTGCTTTTCCATAATTTTGCATCATTTTCACAGTTGATTTTCAATGCAGGATGATATCTTATTTTGTTTATATATGTTTGTGTGTTCACAGATGCCTGTGCTTGTATGCCAGGCTTGATACTTTGACTTTTAAAATCACTTAATTATTTAGTGCCAAGCCAGATTCTTCACATCATGTTGTATATACTGTACAGAACAGATAGAAGACCTCAAGGTAGATTAGTTCTGTAATTAATTGAGTTACCTTCTCTAAATAAAGTCTTTATTATTATTATTATTATTATTATTATTATTATTATTATTATTATTATTATTATTATTATTATTATTATTATTATTATTATTATTGAACCAAATCCTGGGAATGAGTACTCTGTGAATCCACAATGTGATTGAATCAATGTCTCGGGAAGAGTGGCTCTGAGTGAATCATCATGGTTGTTGAAACAAACTCTGGAAGGATCACATCTGTTTACATGGATAATTGACTAATTGTGGCAACATAAAATAATGATTGATTCACTTGCTGTTAAGAAAATAACATATATTTCAAGATGAATACCATAGCACAATATGATGCCTAGAAGGATATTTGAAAGGTTATAGGTGGGAAGAAAAGCTGCTGTAGTCGCATTAAAAAGCTGGTAATCTTCATGGATCAGAAAATCCAATCAGCTGTAGGACCGTAATGGATTCCAAACAGAAATCTCATATTCTTGAGTTGTGGACCATGGCATCATACCAGTGTTAGGTCAACAATCCACAATGCTGCCAGATATATGTCATGACGCAGACTGATGAAACTCTATATAATGTTGGGATATTAAACAACAGTATTCTAGATGAGTATTCAAACATATTCAAGGACCTGGACTGCTCCATCAACATTTTGATGAGTACAAGAACATATTCAAGGACCTGGACTGCTTCATCAGCATTTTGATGAGTACTGGGATATATTCAAGGACCTGGACTGCTCCATCAGCATCATGAGTACTGGGACATATTCAAGGACCTGGACTGCTCCATCAGCATTTTGATGAGTACTGGGACATATTCAAGGACATGGACTGCTCATCAGTATCATGATGAGTACTTGGACATTTTCAAGGACCTGGATTGCTCCATCAGCATTATGATGAGTACTTGGACATATTCAAGGACCTGGACTGCTCCATCAGCATTATGATGAGTACTGGGACATATTCAAGGACCTGGACTGCACCATCAGCATTATGATGAGTACTGGGACATATTCAAAGACCTGGACTGCTCCATCAGCATTATGATGAGTACTGGGATATATTCAAGGACCTGAACTGCACCATCAGCATTATGATGAGTACTGGAACATATTCAAAGACCTGGACTGCTCCATCAGCATTATGATGAGTACTGGGACATATTCAAAGACCTGGACTGCACCATCAGCATCATGATGAACTTACCCTTCATTATTGCCTGTGGTACAACTCCCTTGGAGAGTGTCAGTAGCACTGTGCAAGTGTGTTAAAGCTCATCTTGAAAAAATGGCATTACTTGAGACCATTTGGAAAAGTTCATGGACCAATAAGGACTAACAAACTGCTCAAATTTTTTTTTACAAAACTTGTATATATGTTGGTCACCAATATCACAACTGTGCAATCAAACATTAGCACTAACTCATTCAAATCAGTGAGTCTGTTAAGACAAGTCTGCCAAATGCACTTTATGCTGGAAGTGGATTTGGGCAAAGTGAACTGAATGAACCATACCTGACACAAGACAATGTGTCACACAGAAAACACAATGTTTTTTCTCATAAAGATCTCAACACAGTCATCTTTTGAAAAACATAATTTCCAGTAATCTTAGAATAAAGTAAAAAAACAGAAGAAGAATCAATTAAATTTTGACCACACTAAGCATGTAGTCTGTAGTTCTCATGTAAAATTGAGGCAGTTTATACAACAGATGTTCAAAGAGGCAATCAATAAGAAAGGTAGCAACCACCATTTTACAGATTACTTATTTGGCTGAGAATAGCTACAATAAAACCATGTTGAATCCATTTGTAGACTGCTGAGTGAAAGTCCTTTAGGCCAATTTGCATAGGTAAAAAGGAACAACCCAATTAATTTGAAGTTATACAGTATTTAAATCAAAGAGATTGTGTTGAAGAACAAAAGTTATTAGACTTTAATGCCTTGCATGAGAATGTTTAAGCCACATTATTAAATATTATTTGCAAGTCTGATAAGTAGCAACATTTCTTTTGACACTTACTTCACTCCAGATATAACATGCAATTCACAATTATTTTGATAGAATAATGTAGAAGTGGGTTCATTTTTTTTAAAGGTAAATTGTGAAAATGAAGCCATGATTCAATAAAGGATGTACTATCTGCAATGCAAGCAAAGCCTGTTGAAACTAAATTTATTTTTTATACACTGCAAATACCATATTGACATCAGTCATTCTTCAGTGTACAACATCTATGGACATAGCAACACCACCCAGCATATATGCTTAGAAAAATTCAACAAGAACATCAGGGAAGTCTGAACAACAGCAACATCAAATCTAAAACAAGTCCAAAGATGAACACAATCACATTTGCTTTATCTTCAACACCCCCCACCACCACCATCTTCATCACCACTGAACTTTTGTGAGCAGCATAGTCAGCATCTAATTAAGAAAAGTATTCCATGGACAAATTAATTGTAATGACTAATATTTATAGCAGATTTTATTTAATTAATGTTCGTGTAGCTGTGAATAAGTGAAAGTTGGCACATATGAGTGTATGTGTATTGTATGTGTATCATGATGGTACTGGATAATACTAAGTGTACCAACTGTTTTTGGTTTGTAAATGTATTAAATGCTTCAAAGAAAATAGATATGTTATTTTCTTTTTTTTAAATGACATCTGAATTCCAGTAATTTTCTATATGTTTATATGAAAAGATAACTTGTTCTCAATTGGACGACCTCACTTTTTTGGGTCATGTGCACTGACCCCCTTGTCACCTCAAAAGACGATTTTTGAGTCTTGAAAAACCCCAAACACTGTCTAGGAATGTGCTAGGTATGGATGAAGTGAGCAATTTCTGTACATTTAGGGTGAAATGCCTCCAAGCAGGCATTTCATTTGCAGTTTTCCTGAGAGAGAAGTATTGTACAGTTGATGGTATGGGCTGAATAACAATAGCCTGCAACAGCTGAGCTGAATAAAGATAAATATCCAACTGTATTAACTTAAATCCTGTGCACTACGAATGTCTTGACTTACAAAGGCCTACAACCAGATCCAGACATGGCTGAAGCTTTCTATAACAATGTTGCAAGTTAAGGGTAAGAATGGACTGTTATGTTTTATAGAAATGGTGCAGTATGTTAACAAATTTATACCAAATCTGTTCACAGAAAGTGGGTTCCTGACATATATCTTATTGATGGATGTTTTATGGCATTGGGATCACACCTGCCAAAAATGTAATCATTTTGAAACTTATAGTATTATTGAACCAGTTTTGAATTTTATGATAAAAATTATTTATATTACTGATAAGGAGCTATACAAATGGTGGTGTGGCACCCTACCTGTTGCCCTTTTTGAGTCCTAATGCCAGGCTTGGCTTTTTTGGGTTTGGACTCTTTCGGAGGCTGGGGTGTTGCCATCATTGCTAGAATCTCCTGCTTGTCTTCAGCTGACATCATTGTCATCCTGGCCAGAATGTTTTTGATTGCTTCACTGTTCACTTCATGAACCTTATCCATCTTGTGTAAAACTGGAAGCAAGATAAGAAATAGTGCAAATTGGAGCACAATACTTACAATTTATCACACAGTAAATCTTCCATCAATAATAGTTGGAGGCCATTGCTTATAAGTAGACAGTATATGAAAGTTTGAATAGTACTGAAACAGTCTTCTTCAGAACAAAATACATGTCTGGTTTACAGAGGTCACCAGTTTATTAGAAGTCTGATCAGGATAAGAAGTTGGACTGACTAAAATACATGTCCAGTCTGCAGAATCGGCCATTGTTTTGAAGCAGCAATTATATATATGTCTGATCAGTAGCAGAACAATCTTATTGAGAACAAAATATATGTCCTGTCTACAGAGGAGATCAGATTAAAGTTGGGTTTATTTAAGGAAATTGTCATGGTATTGATATCAAAATTTACAATTTTCGCTCACCACATGTATGATGTCATATTACCTGTAATTTGTTACACATAGGGTTAACATCACACCACTGAAATATGCAAATTTTTTTCAGGAATATATGAGCCAAAAAACTAAAACTTTGCTACTGGCACTTATAAATTATAAAATATAGAAAAGTATGAGACAGAAAATATATTTATTTGACTTTAAGACATCTTAATTTTCTAACTGATCTTCACAGTCTTTATTATTTATACTTGGATTACTAACATGGCATTCACTAACCAAGCATACTGGTTAATACTAACTATTTTTAAATTTTAAACGAAGAGCATTGGCTGTCATGCGTGGCTCAATTTTTGGCTTGGCAGCAGATTTCTTTTTGGCATTTTCATCCAGTTTAGCCCAGAGCTTAGCCTCATTTTCAATTTCTCTTTGAAGGACACATATGAAGTTGTACTGATGTTCCTCAATCCATTTCAGTGATTGCAGCTGCTCATCCAAGTTGATAAAATCCTCAATGTTTTTAGAGCTGGCATCATGCTCCTGCACACTTTTAATCTGTAAATATATAATAGTAAACCAGGCTAACCTAATTCATTCATTTTAATGTGTGGAATGATCTAATTGTCAATGGATAAAGTATCCCAAACATGGATGTAGCATCATAAATTTAAAATGTGCACAGAATTTATGACAATAGAATAGACTTATAACTGAAAATGGTCTTTTTTCTAGGAAAAAGTTCAAGAAAAGAAAGAAAAGAAAAGAAATAGAGCATATTTACCTTGAAATGAAGATTTTTAAAAAGTAGAAGAGGTCACAATCACCTTACCTTTCATTTCACCTTACCTTTCATGGGATATGGCCTACCTGACTTACTGCATGGCTGTAACAAGGTTATGATACTGCACTTGCATTCAAACTGCACATGTCCAACACCATTCAAAACTTTGCCTATGACTTATGCTTAGAATTTTATTAAACAAATGTTAAAAGAAGAATTGTCCTTTTGTGCATAAGAGATTTGTTTCATATCAGAGCTGCTTCTTTGACTCACCTGTTCTTCCATACTGGCCTTCAGTTTCATGATCTGTTGGAGCATCTCACACTCTTTCTTAAATGAAGACTGCAGATTCTCATTATGTTCCTCAGCAAATGCCTTGTCTGCCATCAACTCATTATACAGTGAATGGAGGCTTTCTACATCCCCACCCAAGTCATCATCCTCAGCAAAACTCTCCAGCTGCACATTCAGGCTAGAATAGAATAGAATAGAATAGAATAGAATAGAATAGAATAGAATAGAATAGAATAGAATAGAATAGAATATATAGCAATACAAACTACATGTAACAGTGCTCTATAATGGATCTTTTATGAGGTTGATATACCTGTACTATCTTAAACTGGAAACTATAACACCTTAAAAACAGGATTCAAACCAATAATTATTTGAGCAATAAACCAGTATCAAAGGAAGGGAGGGCAGGGGAATTGAATGCCATACTTAAAATTGGGCCCTTGCTGTAATATCAATGGTGAATTCATCTTTTTCCAAGACTTTTATCAGTTTATTTACATTTACACAGATTATGTGTGTGCACTTAAATGATATATGTTTTTGTATCTCTCCAGTGTCAAGCAACTGATTAAGGAAACTTGTATCCCACATAGGGGAATTATCTAAAAAGAAATCACCAAAAGCACCCCATTCTCATTATTCAGAAAGAGTGGTAACTTCAATCATTCAAAATAGTTGTATTTTCTCTTAAGTTTAAACATTGGTATCCTCAGAAAATGTTACATTGGTCTGAGTCCTGTAAGGTCCTTTATAAAGACTGCTTTGCCATGGCATGGTATGGGTTGTTTTCAATGTACATGTACTAGCATTACACAAGTTATGTCATGCTTAAAACCAGATTTTAAAAACCAGGTGGTTACAATTGTAAAAAAGCCATAATGAGGCTAATATCCAAACAGTGAAGTTCATAACTGGCCAGTCAGGTTAATATCTAAATAATGAACATAACTGACCAATCAGGTTAATATTCAGGTAATGAAGTACATAATTGACCAAAAAGGTTAATATTCAGGTAATGAAGTACATAATTGACCAATCAGGTTAATATTCAGGTAATGAAGTACATAATTGACCAATCAGGTTAATATCAAAATAATGAAATACTTAACTGACCAATCAGATACCTATTCAAAATCTGTTGTTGTCTACAATCAGGAAGGAGATGACAGCTCAGTTAATTCTCATTAATAACCAAGTCCTGTCTTTAAATTAGGTAGTGACAGTATAGAAGGATGATAATTGTTATTGTGACATTGTACAATGTGAATTAATACAAACAACCGTAAATAGATGTTTTTTTTTATATTTTATCTGCTAGTGTTGTTAATGTTCCCTAGTGGAAGTGAACTGTGTCGGGTTGTATTGTGCTAAGGACCAATGTTATAACACTGTGACCCTAATTATGGACCTACAAAATGGTCAATAAGAAACATCAATTAAAAATTAAAATCATGTAGCTGTATTTGATTTAGATATCTGCTAAATGAGATTTACCTCTCTGCTGCCAGATCAAATTTGTTAACTGGTGAAACAGGATCTTCTATCTTTTTCTTTGCAAACTGCTCTGTATGGGGACTTTGGGCAGTGGGAGTGGGAGATTTTGGCCCATTGCTGAAAAGAATACAGTGATGTTCATTGGTACCTCATGATAAGGATATACAACTTATGCAACACTCCCTTGATAATGCAAGCCCAGATAACTCAAAATCTACTTACAACATGGGGTCAGGCATGGTTCAAACAATTTTAATAAGAAGGCATATATTGCATTGAACATTCTTTGTGAATAGTATTCTCTTTATAGTTGGTTAATCAAACCCTGTTATAAATATTATTGTGATACAACTGAACTACCTTAATTTTTAGCTTACTTATTTACTTATGCGTGGGTTCGAGTCAGGATTCGGTGAATGTGGATATGTGAGAAAGCTTGCCAGTAGCTTCTTGTTGGTCGGTGGTTCTTTCTGGTGATTTCCCGGTTTCTTCCTCCACCATTAATACTGGCCGCCATGAATAGCCTATCGTGTGCTGAAAAATGGCATTAAGCCCAACAACAACAACAACAACTTTTTTACAAATGTGGCCAAAGATAGTGATGACATGAAATGAGTACTTCAATTCAGATACAAATCATTATGGAGGTCCTGAGTTTGTAGTGAACTTAATATTCCAGAATCGGCATTGTGAGATATCCTCAAGGATGAGAAAAAGATTCTATATTTTACTAAGAGAACCAAAACAAATCAAAATTTTATGTTGATGGTTGTTTCATGAAATAAATGTCCCTAGGTTTTGAAATAAAGGAATCTTGTTTTTGATGTGATTCAACAACAAAATGCAGTAATGTAATGGTGTTTTTTTCATACACACAATAGGTGTTGTAACCTCTTGGATAATGTTGTGAATAATCTTTTCAAAGGTAAGGTATCTTAAAATAAAAGTAATTTTTCCAAAAACAAGTGAACAATTTCGGTATAAAATCCTCTTTACTGACAATGGATAATTGCACATGGACAATAAAGTCATATCTGTGTTTGAGTTTTGCCAAAGTGTGTTCAACAGAAATAGTTTCAGATGGGTTGTTATGTCTCATTTTCAGAACTTTGACAACTGTATATTGCTGAATTACTGTATTTTGAATTACTTTTGTAAAAACTGAGCAAAAAGTCAAAATTAAAGTCAAATTTAAATCATGAGCCAGATCTTATAAAATGTGGGCCTTGTTGTAGCTTAACTTATTTTTGCATGAAAATAAATTTCAAAGCATTGTATCTGTTGAATCTTTACCTATCCTTCTTGCTGGGTCCTACAGTATCATCAGCTGACAAGATGGGGGTACTAATGTTTGGAGTGTCACATGCTTCTTCTTTTACAGCACTGAGATTTTCAAGCGGCATTTCAACTGTGTGCACATCAGCTTGGAGCTTGAGAGTTTTGCTACAGTTAATTCTTGAAGAGAAGAAAAAGATATTTTACAATCATCATCTCTTGCTTGCCTATATCAATTACAGTGGTTACAGATAAGCATACGTACATACATGTAGTTCATACTCTTTGATAACAAAAGCATAATATTATCATGATCTTTTATAATTCTGTTAATTCTTCACCTTTTTTATAAATATGTACTAATGATAATAACATATTTTGTATGTATCCATAAAACAATATGTTAAGCAAACTCAGGTGTACCTATTCTGTGCAGATATTTCTTCTCCCTGAGATTCCTTTGGTATTTCATATGGCTGATTTTGGCCAAAATCTGGTACAGTCATCATCATGCTGGATACAATGGTAGTGGAAGGACTTGCATTGGGAAAAAGGTCAGACTCTTTATCAGCAACACTGTGAATAAAGGACTTGGAACTACAACTATGGTCACTTAAATAGTTATAATGCCATTAATAGTATTTTTTCCTCTTATGCATTTCAACCCTTACAAATTACAAAGGCACTGTAAACCCATTTAAAGAGGCACAAATCCTTTCAAGTTTTGTTCTGTCCTTTGTCTACTGGATTCTAGCAAATACTAAAAAAAATTACTCAAATACAATAAATGCTAAAGTAACGATCATAGTCCAACATTTAAATAAAATATAGAAAACTAAATTATTTTATGTGAATTAGTTTGGTATTCTCAAGTCAGTTAATGGCAAATAAAGTCAGAGCTTGATTGTTTTCACACATCTGGATAGAACTGGTCATTACAATAGACTGCATGCTCTAGACTAAATAACCAGAAACACTTGTCCCTAAAACATTTGCCCATTTTTTCATATCAAGGACCAAGTCAACTAATTATCAAATATGGCTAATTAAGTTTCATACAACACTGATGCAAACATACAATTAAAAATCTTATACTGGCCTTTAAGTCAGTTAAAGTACAAGATCCAGATCAGCCAATGCAAACTACACCAGCAGATCTGGGTCTGTGCAATTTGTTAGGAGTAATCAATAGAACAGACAACAATAGCCCTGATCTGTCAATGCATGATAAAATGGCATATCAATATCATTGCTGTGTTGTTTGCAGTTGAACTTGTTCACAAGTATAGATGGTAGATACATACATCTGAGGTTTGATGAAAAGTTCTTCAAGGCCAATAGGGCTCATAAATCTGGGTGGAGAGGTCTCTTTTGGACTTTTGCAAGTGGATTCATCTAGGATGATTTTGGTGCTTTTGATGTAAACAGCTGTAACCAAACTCTCAGGGGTTTGTTTCCTATTGCTAAGAAGAATAAAAAGATAAGAAAAAATTGTTATAATAACCATGTCTTTTTCTTTGAGAAGTCTTGCTTAATTAACTTCTCCATGTTTTAGAGTTGAGAATGGAATGATTATAATTGATCAGTATCTTTCTCAGAGATGATTTCTCAGTAAAACTACTTTACAGCATTTTATATTTAAACAGAATGAAGTGTACATGTCTAAGGTCTGAATCAACTGACTTGAGTATAAGAAAATCACATCACCTTCAGAAATAATCATATACATGAATTAAGATGACAGTAAATCTTACAATGATAGTTGTCTAGATGCATTAAACTTCAATGGCTGTTTAACATTCCATATAAGGCATAGTGTCAATAAGTTATTGGAAAACACCATAAATTATAATTGTGATATTTGTTTACATTGATACATAAAATTCCAAATTTACTATATGTTTTTGTATTCATTTTAACATTATTACTATCAATACTACTACAATTATCACAACAAGTACTATTACTACTACTACCCCTATTATTATTATTATTATTATTATTATTATTATTATTATTATTATTATTATTATTATTATTATTATTATTTTTATTGTTGTTGTTGCTTCAGAAATACCTGTCATTAGTATTCTTCCAAACATCATTCAAGTCATGAGTGGATTCCTGAAGCCCATCTGTTGATGTCACAGCATTTATTTCTATGTCTCTAGCTGATTCAACCATCTGATGATTTGAAACTGGGCTCTCTATCTCCTTGTGGCTAACTCTCTTGACAATATGATCTTTGCTAGCCACTGGTATGCGTGATTTCATCTTTTTAATGACTTTTTTATTGGTTGAAGAAGTAATCATGCCTTCTGAAGTAGAACTGTTGATGATTTGCTTCCTGTTGCTGGCTTGGATGATTTGACTTTTGGTAACCACTGGTCTTCTAGTTTGCTTCATGGATAATGTTGCAGTTGCTCTTTTTCTGACTGGTATCTGGCTCTTGCTCCTACTGGCTGGTCCTTTGGAGACTCCTGGTTTACTGACTTGCTGATAACTAGCAACACTGGCAACCTGATTTTCCTTGACATTCACTGTCCTGACACAATCCTTGTTGATGGCAACAATATTCTGCCATGCCAATGGCATAGGTTTGTCAACCAGCATTTCATTGGGTGTCTTGAAAATCCAATGTAAGGAGGGATCAATAGTTACTGTAAAAACTTGACCTTGGGAGCCCACTACCTTTTTTTCAGTATACTGATCTTGGTCAGTAACCTTTTTCTGTGGAGACATGGAGTTTGTTGTGTTCAATAGGCCAACATGGATTGCAGAGATGGAAGTTGTGCTGACATTCTCCTTACTAGCTGCTTCACTGACTTTGTTTTCAATGCTGGCTGGCAGATTGATTTGTGCAGTCCACATTTCACCTGTGTCATTGAAGTTGACCTTGACATCACTTTTTTCCAGATCAATGTGACTTTTGTCAAACTTCAGGTTATAAATTTGCTTCCTGCTTTTTTCTTTCTCAAACTGCTTCTTGTCCAACTTAAATGTGGAAACATCTTCACAACTTTTGGCCTTTTCAAGCTCACAGCTAGCCTCAGGATGATTTTTCAGTACTTGACCGGGCATTGGGTCTTCTGTTTCTTTTAAGCTTCTCTGTTTTCTTTTTACCTCCAAAATTTGATCTTTGGTTGCAACCAGATTGCTAATCTCAATCTGACTGGTGGCCTTCATGACATGTTCTTTTGCAATTCCTTCTTTACTAACCTGCACATCACTCACTGATCTCCTAACCACACTTCCTAAGGCTAGTATTTTTCCATCTCTTTTCTTGTCAGTGGACACAGCATTCTGCTGAATTGAGTGGATTGGCTTTTCTATCTGCATCAGGCTGTATTTATTCTCCATCTGTTCTTTAGGTGTAGATAGTACACAAGTGATCTCTTTGTTGGGCTCCATTACCAGGTTTTCAGTACCAAATAATAAACTGATTGGGCTGATGATATTTTCTATTTCAACCTGATTTTTGCTGCAGGCTATCATCGTGATCTCCTCCAGATTTTTGGCAATATCAGCCTTACTCTTTCTGTCCTCTTGAAAGCCTGAAGTCATTTTAAGCAGAACATTAACATCTGCATCATCAGTGTGTTCAATTATGGTTTCAGAATCAGTTTTGCTGATTGTGGCTCCTGCTTGGTTGTTCTGTGGAGTACTGGACATGGAGATGACTTGAATTTTGCTGGCTTCCTGTTGATTAATTTCTTCTTTGCAGATGGTCAGTTCCACCTTCATTTTGGTTTCCTCTGCTTTGTAAGTCAGGCTGCTGCTGGCAATCTTGGGACTTCTATTTGTGAGTGTGAAATGGCTGTTTGTTTCATGGACCATCTTCACTACATTTGCCACATAGTCTGGAGAGGTCATATCAAAGCTGGCAATTGATTTCTCACCATCAATGCATTCAATTTCTTCTACAACAGTTGATGTGGTTTGTCTCTCCATAACAGTAGACAAGCAGGGATGGAATGTTATCCTATCAAACAGCCATGTATCATTTTCCTCCAGTCCTGATGAAAGGTAATCAATTGGCTCATCATAGGAAATACTGGAGCAGTCACTGGAACTGGAACTGATGCTTAGAGAGCTACAGAAACTTGATGGAAAGCTATGATTGATGCGGATATCCTCTTCATCATCCTCATCCTTTGGCAAGTTGAGTCGCAACTCAGGGTACTTCCAGGCCAGCTTTGGAGCTTTCAATCTGCTCAGAGATTCTGTTGAGGAGGAAACTCTGATTTCATCTGAAGGCCAGGAGTCTGCACTTGGACGGTATTTATCAGGAACATCACCAATTTCTTCATCTTCTTGTTCCAGGCACAGAGGTGGAATGTAAACATCAACACCTTGATGAACTTGCGTCTCAGACTTGGAATTAAGGTCACCTGACCTCAGATGTGAGCAAGCAGCATGATTTCCCTGCAATGTCTTAGCCTCAGATGTTCTGCAGGTGATGAGTGGTGAGACATCCAAGAGACAGTTGTATGCATCAGATTCAAAGAAATGCTCTCCATCAAAGAAGTCTTCTCCCTTAAGAGTCACTGGGGCAGAGCGTGGTCTTTGATTTCTGAGGGTGTTGACAGCCAAGTCAAGGATTTCCTCTAACTTCTTATCTAATGAAAGGATAAAAGGAACATTATGAAACAAATGCTAACTTTGAGAAAACATTGCAACATCTTTAATATATATCAATATAAGTCACAAATATGTTTTAAATGTTTTATGCAAGAAAAACATTAAATTTAATACTATATATATATATATATATATATATATATATATATATATATATATATATATATATATATATTGACAATTAAAATGAATTAAACCGAATAGTTAAAACTCATTTTGTCTTTAAAATGATGACAGAATCATACAGTGGATCTTTGTTTCTGAGAAGCTCTAGAAAATCAATTGCTGGATAGATTTTTAAAATGTGTCCACAGATTGGGTTAATAATATGCTGAGAACAAGTTGTGTGATTGATGTATGATGCATCTGTAAATAATCTTCTAACTTAGTAATACTGAATGAGAAGATGGAAGTCCATCTAATCCTTACCACTGTTGTTAACTAGTGATAAACCAGGCACCTTGCCAAATTCACTGTAAATTCTTGAATTGATATGCCTATTAAAGAGAAACAAACAGCACTAAATCAATATATGCAATCAGATATAGCAAATTTGTGATCTAAATATCCAATTTTATATATTGTTCATATGTAAAGTGACCATTACAATACTATTATATATGTACTGTAAACTTAAGATGCAAAGGATTTCAATCACTTCATTATATTTTATTTAAAAAATCTTCTATATATAGAAAACAAAGCAAATGAGCATATAATGAAAATGGGGGAAAATTGAAAGAAGCATTAATATAAGTCAGGCATGTTCAACCCATGGCCCAGATTATGGTTATATTGGTCAATATAAAAGTTTCACATTGAAAATATGCATTTTGTTAATATGAATAATTAGTGATAAAAAACTGTTCTTGCACCTGCAGCCAATGACTTCATACATTTCAACTGATTTGGCCCCCAGTAGAAAGAAAATTGGTATCCACTGATATGGTTGATATTTGCTCATAAATGCAAATAGCTACATATATTGATAATGAGGATATTTCAAAATGTGCCTTTGTATAAACAATCTTCTCAATTATTGTAAAATATAATCAAATTTGTTTAAACTTGTTCATTGCATCTTTTTACAGTTTTAAACTTTGTAAAGATGTACCATTTGTAGATGTTGGAGACACTTCTTTTAGACCACATGAAGAAACACATTTATTATTTGTCATGATTATCAACATTTGTAATTATGTGTAATTACCTGACTAGTAAATTTAGCATCACTAAACTTTGAAAAGAAAATACTTGTTCAGATTTCAATTGTTTTTCATTTTAAGTAATGCAGACTTAAATTTATTAGTCTTTAATTTAAGGAAATACATTCTCAAATTTCAATGTAAGGAAATGCATAGTCAAATTTCAATAGTCTTTAATGTAAGGTAATATGTACTCAAATTTCAGTAGTCTTTAATGTAAGGAAATACATACACAAATTTCAATAGTTTTTAATATAAGGAAATATATACTCAAGCTCCAATAGTCTTTAATGTGATAAAATACAAATTCAAATTTCAATGTCAGGAACTACACACTCAAATTTATATGCAAGGAAATGCATAGTTAAATTTCAATAGTCTTTAATGTATGACTCTCTTATTGATGTTCTTGTAATATCTGCATAGCAAAATCTATTCAAACAATTAGCTTAATTATAAAAAGTCCTTACAAATCTGGTTCTAAATTGTAGTCTAAAGTATTCAAACCATTTGAAAACCTTTAAAATTGAAACATCATTTATCTGCCATATCATCTAGACAAAATATTTTTTCTCTGACAATACTGTTGAGGTTCAGTGATTGTGAGGAGAATGAAAGAGGATTCTGATGGATGGGTAGGAGATGGAAAAAAATTAATATTTTTCCTAAACTAAATTAATTTCTGTGTTAAAGTAATTTTATAGTATTTTGTCTAAATGGATTGCCTCATTCATCACTCATTGACTACTGAACCTGAATACCATAAAAACTGACTCTTATTTGATTATCATCCACTAAAATGTTTCCAATATATTATTTCCATGGATGTACACTTTTCTTGCATATGCTAAAACAAACCACAAATTGTAAAATTTCAGAATGTTTTTGGTAAGGACTGTAGTCATCAAAGCTAAAACTGTCTTGGGTTATATTCCATGCTCTTCTAGAAAAGTTTCAATATATCTAATGCAAGTAGAAAATATGTAGGAAGCTTTTTAGGATTGTTTGCAAGAAAAACATGAAAATATGAGAACAAAATATTTGTCCAGAAGTTTGCACATTAAAAATTGATAAACAATATTTTGGTATAATAATGGCATACCTATTAGGCCAGTTTGCCCAAAACATTTCAATATAAATTTCTTTACCATATTTTATCCTACTGCATCAATAAAGGCAAAGGTCCCCAAGATTTTGTCTACCAAATTTCTGGGTATTCCAAGGTGACAACTTACAAGGGCAGATCTTAAGATAGCATTATATTACCATGGCAACTGAGAAATACAATGAGCATTGGTAGTGTGGTGGTGTGGTGGTACAGTAAATGCAAATTTAAAAAATGTGGGAAATTTTATGTAAAGGCAATATTATATTAAAACTTTCAAAATGAAATTCATAAATTTTATTAAAATCTTTGTAAGCCCAAGATGTAATAGATGATCCACTAAATAATAGTTTGATGATTTAGTCTTTCATTATATGATATAATTGTAGCTGTAAACTATTGTATACTCCATATCTAGAAAGTACCTTTGAGGGATATGAAAGAATGTGGGATTCATTAACTTGCCTTTATACCACTGATCTAAGAGCCAATGATGAAGTAAAATGCATGCTTTAGATAATACACACTTAATACCACCTACCTCAAGTTTAATTTTTTAAAAAAGGTTTATCAAAGAGCTTAAGTGCTGTCACCAATTCAGCTTTTATTAAATAAAGATTGTGAAGATTGTTTTAATATTGTGCTAGGAACATTTTTTTAATAAATGAAAAGCAAACAACTGAATAGATCTGGATATGGTATGAGTGAGATTTGATCACTTAAATATATCCACTTTAGGGAAATCTACTATTTTGTTTCCTATGAGCAAAGAATTTCTTTCCAATGTCGAACTAGACAGCTATGTGAACTTCTTTAGTATATGTTGGCATATGAGTTATTCAGATGTGACACATGATGACAGCAGATATCATAAATAACTGAATTTAAATTATAATATACTGAATATAAACTATTACGAATGCATAATAATTTATAAGAAAACAGGACTGTATATATCATTCGTCGAATACCCCATCCTCCTATCGTGTTTGGATTACTTTGCGAACGATTAAAAAATATTACATATTTTTTAGTCTTTATATAACGCTTAAAGATATACAAGTATACAAGTTCTTAGAACTTTTAATTTCATTGACTCTTTAATCCAACAGTTATTTGCTATTGTTCGCAGGAAGACATAATTTCACGATAATTTATTCATATCGTGACGACTTCTATAGATAGTCATGGAAAGTTGTAAATCGAACTCCAACTTTGAATTATATTTACATATTTACATATTTAGGAATTAAAATTGTTTTTTTTCTTATGCAAACTGCACATTAAAAAGTTTAATACTCACGTTTGATCATTAAAAAGCGACATTTCTTCTCAAAAGGAAACGAAATCCATTAAATGTAGCGAAGTGCATTTTCCACAGAAACATTTCCTGGGAAATGTCACGTTGATAGATGACGCGTTTCTATGGAAGCATTTGTGACGGCATCTGCATGCGCATGCTCAAACACCCTGCCACATAATTTTTGAAAATTATATTTACAGAAAATCTATGTCATATATAAATATATATATGGATTAAATTGAAATTGTATAGTTTACATATAAAATATTCACTAAAAATTAAATTTTGCGGCTTGAAATCTTTTGGTGGAAATACTAAGCACGATTATTAACTCTATCTTGGTGAGCTGGACAACAGTTACCTCCCTTCTAATTTGTGTTGTAGAGCGCCAGATCAGGTGAAATGTTGGGGTGGGGTTTCTACAATTTCGGGCTCTATTTCCCTCTAAAAGGGCATAAACATCTAAAAATTATATATATATAGATAGATAGGGTTACGTCTGCCACCAAATGGGCTGTTTCTTAACAATTTTAGCTTTGCTGATGATATGTCACTGATAAGTCCGTCTGTCGCAGGTTTAAGAAAATTATTGAAGATATGTGAACAATATGCATTAGAGAATGATATCTATAATACACAAAAATCAGTATGCATGGTCTTTCAGCCAACTTCTTTTAAATTATCATCACCTCCCTCTGTACATCTTAACGCCAACGCTCTTACGTATGTCGACAGTTATATATATTTGGGCCATATTTTGAAATCCAATCAGTCAGATAATGAAGATATGATGAGACATTATCGATATTTGTGTACTCGAACAAACATGCTTCTACGCAAATTTAAGCCTTGTTCATTGAGTATCAAAATTCGATTATTCAAATCTTATTGCTGCACTATGTATTGTGCTTCACTGTGGACAAACTTTAGTGAAAATGTGAAAAGAAAACTAGTAATTGGTTATAATAATAGTCTTCGCTTTCTATTAGGTCTTCCTAGATGGAACAGTGCCTCCAACATGTTTGTTAATTATAATGTATTAAGTTTTGAGGAAGTAATGAGAAAGTATGTATATTCAATGATAACAAGACTTTCTAATAGTGAGAACTGTATATTGAAATCACTTTGGAAATATGACATTAATTTAAATTCTCACATTGATAGTAGATGGAACCAATTACTATTTAAATGTGTCACTTAAATTTCATTTTTTAACAATGCATGGCGCAAATAATTGTTGTAAATGTATCTGAATACTTGTACATATGATATGTATATATGTTTTAGTGTATATGTATGTGTGTATGTGTATATATATATATATATATATATATATATATATATATATATATATATATATATATATATATATATATATATATATATATAAGATAAGATAAGATAAGATAAGAATTCTTTATTTCAGACTGCATAGTCCATACATCTAAATTAAAATACTGATATAGAGTAAAACATTGTTAACATTAAAGAACATATATATATATATATATATATATATATATATATATATATATATATATATATATATATATATATACATATATATACGTATATATATGTATATATATATGTATATATATGTATGTATATATATATATATATATATATATATATATATATATATATATATATATATATATATATATATATATATATATATATATATATATATATATATTCAAAATGTGCATAATATCCAATAAACGTGTGCAAAAATAAAACGTTGGTCAAATTTCAAGTGACAAGTGAGTATGTGTTTGCGAGCTTTTGGGGAGATTTTTTTTTTGCCTTGGGTAGAGATCCGTAACTCTGCCATCCCCCGACCCCTTCCCAAACCCCCGATCAGACTCTGAACCAAAAATGCATTTATATACACACACGCTATTATATATATATATATATATATATATATATATATATATATATATATATATATATATATATATATATATATATATATATATATATATATATATATATATATTTCAAGCTTAAAAACAAATATAAATTACCATCCTGGAAATCCCCGCCCCCATCCCAAAACGACTTTTCTCAAAATCGGCGGGTTGGTTCTGGCCCAAAGATCTTTCTCAATCCTCGGAGACCGTCAAATTTTCAAACATTTTTTTTTTGTTCACACAACATTTCAGACTTTCTTTGATAATTATTTTTATACCCGCTAACCCTCATTGGTAGGATATCCATCAACAAACTCGCGTATTAAATTATCCATATTATATTATATTCCCCGTAAGTGCTTATCTGATCAAGTTGTTAGTAGGTGATACTGGCCATTTTTTTTTAGTCGCGAGTCTATGTTCAAGAGAAATACCAATGCCGGATATGATTTACGAAAAACGGATCTAATGGTAGCTCCAATTGAAATTATACCAAATACCAAAGCCGGTCATCAACAACGGTAAATATGGTATTGCTCAAAATATTTTGTTATAGCATTTGTAACATTTTTTCACGCACGAAAGTTTTTTTTTATTTGTTTTTAAAATGATAATATATGAAATGTTGCATGATCGTGTAAAACAGCTTGTTTTGGAATTTGTTTTGAAATATGATCGTAATCAACTATACTTTTTTCATTGTACAATAAGAGTTTGATTAGGTGATTAATTGTGGTGTTTTAGCTACAAATTCCAGACACTACAGTAAGAAGCTGCGGTTAAATTTTTTATCATTGCTTCCAGTAGAAATATTTCTTCATCGTCTTTATTTAACACCATAGATACAACTCCAGAAAAATCATCGGTTGAATGACACCATGAAACTGTGGTAGATATCCTAAACTTTGCAGAACTAAACACGGACAGCCTATACACACCAGTGACTTTCGTGGTGTGTTTGATAGTTATTTTGCTATTTTGCTGTGATCATGTTGCTGAATTAGATGCTACTGTGTATACATTATTTTTAATTTGTTTGTACGGAGTTTTGATCAAATTGGTTTTCTCAACGATATTAGGGATCCCACTGACAATATTGATTTTTGTGTCAATATCAATGTTTGGTGGACTTAAAAAATTTCGTTAAAAATTCTGTTCACGTTTCTACGAAAATTAAAAAAAGTGTGTACGTGATTAGAGAAATTAGACGATTAAACGCTGCCACTCCATCATTGATTGTGGCTAACGAAGTTATTACAGAAACTTCCTTATCACTGACATATTTTTTTGTGGCGCACCTGCGGTTGTATCTCCAAGGTATGTAATTTTATATTGGTTCATGATGATGTTATTTCGTGCATGAATAACCGGCTTGCCTGATAAAATCATTAACCTACCAGCATATTGTATTTTACCTTGATCGGCAAAATTAACAATATGATTAACAACCGTGTTTGGGTTTCATATATGTATATCTGACAGGTGTACATTAGTTATATCTAATAGTTCTTGTTTGTACTGGAAAACAACACCTTCGTTTTGATCAAAGCTTGTAATATTGAGTAAATTATTAAGCTAAGTTCTTAGATAATCAAGAGTTACATCTAGATAAGTTACCCTGTTGACCTGCGGTCGATGGATCTCGTAATGTTGTTCCAAATTTGTTTAATAGCTCATTATATTTATCGTCCTACATAAAATTGTCAACGTTCATCGGTTTAATATAACATGAAATTATATAACAACAATGCCAAATATATTAAATTTTGATACCGAACGAATAATTTATCATAGAGATAATATCACACTTCCATAATCCCATTATCGAACAGGATCGTGTAAAACAAATTTGTTATTAAATCTTTTGCTCAGCGATAACTTTAACAATGATAAGGTATATATTTTACACCATTCTCTCGCAACAGGATAAGTACGAATTATTGAGCGAGTATAACGAAAAACTTCGTGATGAAATCGACGTTGGCGATGATATATTTTTAATATGACAACCAGAAGATCTAATTCCAGTGAACGAACTTGATCCATCTGAGCATAAAATAATTGTCTTTGATATATTCTGCTAGAAAACGAGATTAACAAGATCAGATCTTGTTTTTCATTATCGCGTAACAAAAACGTAATTCGGTCCATTTTGCCCAAGGCTTTTGCAACGTCGATAGATTTATCAGGAGAAATAAGATTTTTATATATTATTTCCCGGACTGGATAATGTTGATGTGAGAAATATTGCAAACGAACAATGTGGTGATGTAATGAAAGATACATTTATCAAATTATATCATCGAGCAACCAAAGACAAGAACAGTTTCTTTTTATTTGTCAAGCCAGCTCGTGATCCGGCCAAGATGTTTCGTTCTTGCAACAACACGTTTCCATAGGCGAATTATGTAAAGCGAATAGAAAATAATGGACAACATCAACAAAGAATCGAATTACTAAAGTTTATTGAAACTCGATCAGCTTTTATGAAAAAAAAAGTGGAAAAAGTTCGGCGTGGACAACTTCAAACCGAAGAAACAACTGTTAAGCTTTTCAAATCTGTTACCGAAGCAGTCCTTGGCAAACAACCAGAAATATCAATATTATCCGCAGACGAGCTTTAAAAATACATGGAAAAGGTTTGTTAGGTTTACTCAGAAAAAAGATCGAAAGAGGAGAGTAACAAAATCGCAAAAGAACTTCTGAGACACATTGCTGATCATGCTGAACGACAGACCAAATTTGACAGATTAATAAACAATCCTCTTGCACTTCTAGATGCGAGAGCAGGAATGGTGTTTAATCTGGCCAAGTTGAGGAGGTTGATACAAAAATGATCTGAGAAAGTGTGATAAAAATAATGCCTGTTGGAGAATTTATATAATTTTACAGAAAACAAGCTAGGTTGAAAATATATGATGAGGAGTATAATGAGTTTTTTGAACAACATTCAACAAAATAAAATCTTAAAGATCATAATAATATTGGGAATTGGTCAGAAGATAATTACAAAAACTGATAGATATTTTACAAATGGTATACAATGTTTCCTTAATAGGTGATGAAGAAATTAAAAAAGTTACGGAAGGAAAAGTATTTGATCTGTTAAATACAATAAGAGAAGGCATTATTGCTGAAAATTTACTTAAAACAGCAAATCGATATTGAAATAAACAAGGAGATTATGGTAAAGATTGTAATTTTAAGAGACTGCCTAATGAGTACGAAAGAATACGAAATGTAACACTGCCAAAGGAATTCACTGGATCTGGAATTAAAGTCAAACACAGACATAGTAGACCGGCTCGTGTTGCTGATATCATCAAAGGAAGCTGGCAATGAAAGTGCAGAGATCGATAACGAAATTGTGGATATATTAGATCATCTAAGATCGAGCAAATCACTGATGAGTACGAAATATTACGCCTTGATTTAATTTAATCGAGGCGTTCTTATATAATGTAAACTACATTATTATTCGATTCGTCGGAGACAACGGGAAACAGCGCAGACTTTTCTGTTTATTACAATCCACCAATACAACTAGATCCTGAAAAACAGTATGAGATTGGATTAATTTCATGTACAGCATGGAACTCTATGGATAATGTATAAACTTATATCAATGACGAAATTACGTTTTGATTGAATCTAATAACCCATGGAAAACACTTAAAAGCTTGCGAAAAGAGAGAATATAAACCCTTAACACGTTACGAGCTAGGATAAAATTAAGAAATATAATAGTCCTATACCGCAAACAAGGATCGCACCACATATAATTTCATCATACAAATTACGCTGATACTGATCAAGTTGACACATTTGACTGTCAAATACCAGTAGATATAACCGACTTAAACACAATACTAATCAATTGCTCAACTGCGTCTGAATATTACTCAGCCCAGAGTAGTAAAGGACATGCGATGTATAGTTTTAGCCATACGTTACACCAGGACCGAACATGCAAATTAGTCCACGTCGGGTTATTTATTATCCGATTAATCTCGAAAATCAAATGACAAGTATAACAAATCATCGCACAGACCAATCGGGTAGACAAATAGACCTCAACAACAAATTTGTCACATTATTTACACCTGCGCGCAACAGCCTGATTAATTTTATAAGCCCACATCTTATAGACGAGGATGAGACAAAGAAAAGTTCATAGAAGAAAAATCGCACGTGGATTTTTTGCAAACATATTTACTAAAATTATAGAGAATGTTCCAGGAATTGCGCGTAAAGTAGTAACATTTGCACTTAACGCATGTAAAGCTTTCGCGACAGGGGAAGCTTCTCCGGCGGGCGCTTCAGTAGGACAAAAGATCGCCGATAAGGTTAGAGGGCCTTTCGCATCGGAAATAAAACGAGCGTTATCAGATATTGCTTCAACAGCTGAAACACAACGATTGTTATCACCGCAATACGAAGATATAGTACGCAAATTTGTAAAGAAGACAAAATCGTTGACCCTGCTGCTTTCTATTTTTGTGTAACGATTATAAAATAATGTCAGCTAAAATTATCTCGATCTTTCTACTAACAACGCTGAAACTGCAAGGAACATTTATGGAACAATTGGAGTTGTTTATTTTAATTCGTATAGGTTGGCGCCACCAAAAGAACTTTAAACTATATTAGCGGACTGTATAGAACTCCGATTTGGTATTCAACATTACCATCACAGACAATAACTGATCCGCCAGGTTGGATAATCGAGATCAACATCAATAAAATATGCAACATCGTCGGGTATCTTTTTTTCTGTCTCCTATAGAAATTACTCAGCCGTGATCCAAAGAAATCTACCAAAAGGAATTGGTTTAGCCAATTAATAACCGTATAAATGATTACAATCAAGATAAATTATCAATATATTGTTCAATAACACCTTTTCAGATGGTTCTTGATGTCCATTTATTCTCATCGTTAATTCAGTAACACCAAGTTTGTCAATGATACGGTCGAGCATCGAGCGGTGCAGGTTTGATACTGCCCGGGAAATTCCCTTAGACGCAAAACTTTTCGAGCATCTCATGTCCAGTTTTGATTTACTTGATGATCTTAAGAAATTGAACATCAAAAAGGTCACAGATGTTTTTATGCGTAATTAATTACTAAAACAACCAAACCGAGTTGAAACCGGTAATACTAATCTTGATGGAAGTTCCAATGCGGGCACTCATTGGGTTACATATGCGGTTGGCCCACGTGAATTTAAACTATATTAGCGAACTGTATAGAACTCCGATTTGGTATTCAACATTACCATCACAGACAATAACTGATCCGCCAATATGTGGCCATAAAGTACTCTCACTATGCTGGTTGGCGTGTTGACTTTGTCAGGGCACCATCTCATAAATTCGTGTACGAGTATACCACTAGACAACATCGTCGTCTAACGTTTCAAACAGATCTTCGTATACTATACAACGGTAGATATTTACAGACTTATCCACATATGCAATCTTTGACGAGGTTAATGATGATCTAGCTAATCTTTTACATCTCGCAGATGTGGACCAAGATCAAGTTGTTGCTTTTCGGAATCAGTAAGGACTGTTAGAGACTAGTAATATCCCGTTGACATATATTATTCTGAGGGTTCCAAGTGCATCCGATGATTATTTAGAGATGTTTTCTAAAAACGGTAAAATTAATAACTCGGAGGAATCAATTCTTACACTCATGGAAGAGATTACTGCACACATCAGAAGAACTGGAAACATTATGTTTGGCGATCTCAACATGAGTAGAGATACAATTATCAGTGTGAAAGAACCAAAATTAGACGATTATATGGCAATAAAAAAATACGTGGACAGTAATGATGCCAGGATCAGAATTCAGATCAATAAATGCGTGGCTAAAACTGGCGATGCAATGACTGGTTCTCTAATAATAAAATCACTGGTCTTAGAGAACCAGAATCAAACGATTACGCTGGAACAAATAAATACGTCAACAGCAACATCCCAATGTTGACCTTGTTAACGACAATTAATGATGAAATGGCTACTTTTAGATTTGAATACACTAATAATGTAAACCTGTTTACAAATTTCTGTAGAAAAACAAATAGAACCATTGATGAATTTCTGGGGAGCCCAGTAGTTTTCGACAGTAATCTATCTGACATCAAAAAGGTTACAGATGGTGTAGAATATACAGCAGCGTCTGAATCAGCCTTATTGACACCAAGCAATAAACCCATCATATATACCGCTGAAGTTACGGGTATGCACAAGTTCTCAGTACTCAGAGTTACAACATTTACAATATCTACCACAATTTCTCAGGCGTTATCCTTTCAAAGGATTTTCCGGATCTGAGTTAGTGATAATGTAGAAAAACGACGAGAGAATATTCGTGATGGAAGCCGAAAAAAAAAAGGTTTAGGCGTGTTGGACTATTGGTGTATCAAATTCGTCGCCAACATACCGCCTACTTAGAGTGTTAGCAATCTACATAATGATAACCTCAACTAACGTTCAACGTTTCAGATACGAGCAAATGTATTTGTGGCAGACCCAACAAAAAATATCATTGATGCGCCACAGTAAAACAGAAAAAGAAAATACTGCGGACGTATTGTCGTTACAGACATAATTTTATACAAGAAATCCGCCGTTATCAGCCACATACATAATAACACTAGTTATATGAATTGGTGTTGCAGTTAAAACAGGTGTTACTGATATTCCTAATATCATCTCAATAAAGATATCAATTTAAATATTTGTCTTAATTATACAAATGGAGGGATTATCCGCAATTAAATATTCCCCTTCTTGATCTGATCTTGACAGAATACCAGAATATAAAATTAGTGTTTTGATGCATGATCTTGCTTTAACAAATTGGGATATAGCTAAACGTATACGTGAAGCCAAAAAGGAATTCCGTGATAATGGCGCTGCTCATGTATGGTCAACTTTCAGGAAAGGACATATCATTAATATGATGAATTACAAACGAGGAAAATTAATTATTAATCACCATAATAATCAAAAATATTTTATTTTAATAAAGTTTTTTGTAGAGACAGAAGATATTTGGATGATTCGTGATAAGCGCAACCCAGTAAATGTACAGTCGGGGAAAAATATAGTTTTATTGAATAATAAATCTAAAACTGGACTATTTACTGGCAATGATAAGACTTACTTTACTATGTACAAGGTTATCCGATGACTGCAGATGTCTATGGAATTTATTTGCTGAATGATAAACCTAATGTTGCGGATCTCAAACCGATGTAACTGTCAAGAATATACTGTGTAGGTGAACATTTTACAAATGCGGAACGTGGTAATAGATTAGCAGATTTAAGACGTAAAAAATAAATACATGGGCACACACGGTTAAAGATTCTGGTGCATCTATTAAGGATGTTACTGAACTAGAAAAGTTAAGATTTCAAATAACAGTAAAAACACTAACAGGAGAGATATTGTACGAACCATATATATAAAATGGAAGCCCTAAAACAATCGTTGATCATAAGGCACATGCTGTAACTGTATTTCCACGAGATAGAAAAAATAAGTTTTGTAATGGTCATATATTTCATTTTATCTTAAATACAAGGAAAAGTGATCCTGTGTCTGTTTTGGTTATTTCAAAGTTCAGAATACAATTATGATCAGTTTGTACGGCCTAACGGTGATATTTACCGTAAAGAGTCTCTTCATGAAGAAATGGAAATATCTTGAACTGAAATATACCTCTGATAATGTTGTAGTTGGACAATTACAGAATAACTGTTTTACCGTACCATCGGTTGCAGCCCATTTTGCTCAGGATAAAAATTCATGGAAAACAACACAATCAGAATTCCTTGAGGTTGTCAAAAAGGTTGCATAGATACGATTATAGTGACGTTATCTCAGTCGATATGGCTGCATGTTATCCTGGGAGTTTTCTTGGATGTGGAGAATGTTCTAAATACTTTAAAAAGCTTGGACATCCTGCACGAGATGACCAGGGTTGCAATAAACGGACCCTTACCAGATTTTGACCTAATAGGATTTGCTTATATATAATAATTCGAGTTTAGATAAGTTCTCCATTCGATAACGTATGTTTGGTTTGGAAGACATTTTTCAGAAAAATGTTGGATTCCGATAGTACTATTGCAGTATATGCTTGATGCTGGATTTTTAATATCTTTGAGGGTAAAGGAAGCAATTAAATTGTATAGTTTACATAAACAAGTTTGGTTACCAGACATGGATAGTTTATTATTTCATCCATTTCTATTTTATTGTGTTTATTTGTTTTGGTAGTTTGTCTCTGCCTCTCCCCTTTTCTTAATTTGTATTTCCTGATCATCTTTTCCTCTTTCAGTCTCTCTCTCTCTCTCTCTCTCTCTCTCTCTCTCTCTCTCTCTCTCTCTCTCTGCATTTGCACTTCCACCATCCCCTTCTGAAGCTGAAAGATTTCTTAATTCCAATTCCATCTTTTTTGGCTGTAATTCTTCTAATTTCCCATCAAACCAGATATGGACATACCAATCAAACCCCAAAACCCAATATCCAAGATTTCCTTCCCAGAAAATATTGAATCAAAATATACTTTTTTCCTTCTTTAGCTTTGTTAAAGATTAATTCGCTTCAGAAATATCATAACGTCTTGCAAGTTCGAGCAAAGATCATAACGTCTTACAAGTTCGAGCAAAGATCATAACGTCTTGCAAGTTAGAGCAAATTGTCCTTTTTCATAGGCTCTAACCTTTCGCGTGTAAAATTCTGAGACAAAATTCTAGACATCAGATGACATTGTAAATACTTATTCATATCACTAAAGATTTCGTAAATGTGTGAGTTCTTTATCTTTACCAGGGAATATTAAAATTTTAAAGAAAACCAATTAAAATTTGAAAGACAATTTTTAATGTTTAATTAATCTATAATGTTTTAAAGAAATTCAAATCTTGAACGATCCCCCAACTCAAAGTCTTAACATATTGACCAAACAATGGTGATGGCAACAATTTAAGTTAATTTTTTAATGTTTAGTTATTCTATGTTTAAAAGATATTCAAATCTTGAACGATCCCCCAGCTCAAAGTCTTAACATATTGACCAGAAAATGGTGATGCCAACAATTTAAGATAATCAAAAAAATTTCTTTATAATCTTAAGTTAAATTTCAAGAAAATGTACAGTATTGTGAACTAAATCTCAAATAATCATGCATGTACTATCATACATGCCAAAGATTAAAATGTTTTAAGTGAACTCCAACAGTTCTGAATATCCCGATGTAACAATGATGCACTCTATATTGTTTTTAATGGGTTGTCAATAATTCCAAATACCTTGTTAATCTGAGTTCAATGAGCCTTTGGTCCTTCCAATGAATAATTTAAATAAATAGATTTCCACATACAGACTTGAAATAGGAATGAATTACTTATCAAGTCCCTATATACACATATTTAATTGATGTTAATGTCAGTTATTATGATGAAAAGTTCAGTACAATTGTAAATAAGTTTGGGCCTAGAATGTTCTAAATTCATAAGCTATTTAAACAACCTATTATAACCTACAATCATGGACACAAAATTAGCCATGTAAACATCCTGTTTACAGCATCCCATTTAATAATCAATAACAAAAGATTAGTTCATATTTTAAACATAAATAACAGTTTTCATTTCCTCCTCATGAGGAATCATTAGAGTTAAAAGTATGTTTAAAACACACATACACACACATGGATTTAGTACTTATTAATCTGGTATTCAGCGATTAATTAGTTCTTACAAACAAATTACTAAAAATCTCGGAAGATTATACGGATTAATACATTCGTGACACACTATCATCCAAAATGCTGTTTAATTATCAGATCGGAATGCAGTATGACATGTATGGATTATATTAATATGACCAGATATTAATATCCGTCAAATGAAAAAATCCACATGTATGTCATAAATATGAAAGCAAAATGATCACAAAGTAATTTTCTATACAAGCGAATCCAATCATAATATTGTAGTCTGTAATTCACGAGTTTTTGAGAAATTGTATTGCTTTTAAACTGAATAAAGCGTCACTTACAATGTATAAGAAAGTCAAACTTAGAGTATGCGCAAGATATGTGTACGCCTTCGTTTGGATTCAGTGATTGGGTGCCTGATTAAGATAAATGAGTATAAGAACGATATTTTCAAACCAAAACGAGTAATCGGCCAATTATTATGTAAAGCACCAGTCTCACCGATTCGTATGACTTGATAATAACATGGAAAAATTTTGTAAAATGGCCTCTTCCAAATTTCTAAATACAAAGAATTCTAAAGTATTCTCATGAAGAAGTGTTTACTTTTTCAAGAAATAGTAATTTTATTCATTAGGTTTGTGGACCGTGTTTGTTGTGTGTTGCATTAAACTAATAGACTGCATAGAAAGGCGTACGGGTGAATCATGTGAATGAAAAGCAATAAAAGCGAAGCAAATGTGAAATTTTAGTCTCGTGAATGTGTGGTCTTCAGGTCTTTAGAGTAGGAAGAACATGAACCTCAGAATAAGCTAAAGTCAGGCAGTGTGTTTGACAACGTTATTATGAGAGATGCTCTGAGACACACGAGGATCTGCAATAGTAACAACTGTAATGCTTCGCATATAAAGTTTACATGTCGCAAACATTTAAAAGTTTTTGTCAAAGAAAACCCGCAGTAGCATTAGGAAATGCGATCGAATAGTCAATTATGGCAATCTCTTCAAACTGACTGCCATGGATGAATGCATCAAAACTGAACAGTCATATATATATATATATATATATATATATATATATATATATATATATATATATATATATATATATATATATATATATATATATGAAGAGAGAGACAGACAGACTGAGATAGAGAGAGAACAATAACATTTGTTACAAGCCAGGGGTCTATGCTTCATCGGGCGGTGTCAAAATCATTGAGCGATTCCCGCCAGTAGTCACAAGTTTACATCAAATTTCCAAAGGCTTCTATAAAACTTGAGTTCTAAATTAGAAAGCCTGACATGACCATTCTACACATAAATTTTTACTCTAATCAATGAAAAGACCAGAGATTTCACAACTTGCCAAATATCTATGGACGGCACATCTGCAGTTTCTTTTCATCAACTTGCCGTACCCTCATCAGTTCACACCGTATAATCTCTGTACAACTATCCCATAACACAGGGAACTATTTTAACAACGCCACTTTAGGCCAGTCAATCTATGGTTTTAATGCACATCATGCCAGTACAATTGCATGACATTTGCCACCATGACGACATAAATAGTCCCTTCTTGTTTATTCCATTGTGTAATTTACCACTTTTCTACCGTAAATAATGACACTGCGGTCACAATGCCAATGTGCACCACTAGATTTCAATAGGGTCTATATTTTTGCAGAGACAGTCATGCGGTTTGGGTGTGAATTCACTACTCATTGAAACTCACTAACATTTTCTCTCCGTGCCGTTTGCTTCTAGTAACTGGATGATTATTTCGGGCTGAGTAATATTTATATTGCACCAAATTCCAATAATAAAACATGAAATCATACAAATCTAAAAATTGCTTAAACGGGGCGTTATAACCAAATGTGCATCTCCAAAATTTTTATTACAATATGATCTGACACGATTTCTGAGCCATTTGATTCATTCGCAGTGATAATTTACGCAATTTATTTAACATAAAAAAATCACCAACATGAATATTTATTAAATTTAACACACACACATACACACACACACACACACACACATATATATATATATATATATATATATATATATATATATATATATATATATATATATATATATATATATATATATATATATATATATATATAGATGCAATAAACTGACGACGAACAGTACGAAACTAGTAACTAACTAGCCTAAGCGCTTTCGACTCTTAATGAGTCTTTTTCAAAGGCAAATACAACACATAGTTACGACAAACAAATAAACACAAAAACGTTGTTTGTAAACCTCTACATTTCTGTCTTCACATGTGCTAACACTATAAATACAACCAGCTTGTATAGACTAGTTGCGGAAACTGAAAACGTTGTGTAATTCCCTAAAAGTCTACAAGCCAAAGCGACATCTATTTTTACGTTGTGTACATATGTAACGCAGATTATATCCCGGATATTTGATTCTATACCGGTTATTCTTATAGTAAAAATTGAAGGATATTAAGATTTAGAAAATGTTAAATTCTACTAGTGCATAGTTTTCATGTTCTAGTCTTCTTGGTTTAGACCGCTTGGTTTCAATGTTCTAAGGCGGCGTATCCAGTATGATTCCTTTTCCTTCCTGGTTTCGGAACTCCAGCTGTGGTTGTTAGCAATAGCGATAAGTATTATATCACTGAAAGTGTGGCCAGGGGAGGAGAAGTGTTCTGCGACCGGGCTTCTGTACAGCTTTTTTGTCATCCAATCAGATCTATGAACGTTTATCCTTATGTGCAGCTTTTCTGTTTCTCCCACGTACTGAAGGCCACAGATCTTACATGTGATGAGATAAATCACATTCTCTGTTTTGCACGTTTTGTTTGGACCATGTATGTTTAGTTTTTCTTTAGTCACTGTGCTAGTGAATGTCTTGGTCTCTATCATATGTTGACAGGTTTTGCATCTTTTATCGCCACAGGGTCCAGATTGACTAGGTTGGTTTTGACTAGCGATTGTTGTTAGCTTGGCCCTGACTAGGATGTCCTTTAGGTTTTTTGGTCTCCGGTAAGCTACTACAGGTTTGTTCGGAAGTATTAGGTTTAGTATGTCTGACGATTGCACGGTTGGCCAGTGGTTTGCGATGATTTTACCTACTTTGGGATTGTCTGGGTGATAGGTCAGAATAAATGGTATCCTATCAACCTTTTCTTTCTGTCCATATCTGAGTAGGTCATCACGGTTTGTTTGGCCCTTTGGATTGCCTCCGCAATCAGGTCTTTGTCGTAGCCTCGGTAAATTAAATGTTTAGCCAGCTCTTCAGACCTTTCTAGGAATCTTTCATCGTCGGAGCAAATTCTGCGTATCCTCAGTGCCTGGCTATATGGAATGTTCTTAATGCAGTGTTTTGGATGACAGCTGGTTGGGAGAAGATACTGGTGTTTGTCGGTTGGTTTCGAGTAGATGTCTGTGTGTAATTTGTTTTCCACCAGTCTGGTTGTTGTGTCCAGGAAAACATGGTTTGAGTTGGAAATTTCTGCCGTGAATTTTATTGAAGGATGGAAGTTGTTTGCCTTTGATATGAAGTCATCCAGACTTTCTCTTCCATACTGCCACTTCATTTCAATATCATCGATAAAGCGTACCCACTGGTATGGTGTACGCTCAACCGATGCTAAGAGCTTTCCCTCAAGTTTTCCCATGAAAATGTTAGCATACGAAGGGGCCATTTTAGTACCCATTGCAGTTCCATTGATTTGTAGGTAGTTTTCTTCATTAAATTCAAAGTTGTTGAGTTTTAGGACAAGCTCCAGGAGTTGGATTAAGAAGTGTGTGGGTGGATTGCTTACAGTTCTTGTTTCCCATGCTTCGCTACATGCCTGTAACCCTTCGTTGTGCGGTATGTTGGTGTACAAAGATGTGACGTCTAAGGAAGCAAGTAATGTATCTGGCAGTAATGGTTCACTAGCTTTGCTTTTTATGAGATAATCTGTCGTGTCTTGAAGATATGATGGTAATTTGTGGACATGTGGTCTCATAAAATGATCTAAATATTCTGATATCCTTTCTGTGGGGTGCCCGTTACCTGAGATTATAGGTCTGCCAGGGTTTCCTTGTTTGTGGATTTTGGGTAGAAGATAAAATCTACCTGCTCTTGGGTTTTCTGGGCTTAAGTAGTTTTTGGTTTGCTGGTCTATGTGTCCGCTTTGGTACGCCTCGTCAATAACATTAGTAATGATTTTTGCATATTCCAGCGTTGGATCATGGTCCAGTTTTTGGTAGAACCTAGCGTCACTTAGTTGTCTACTTGCTTCACTAATGTAGTCTTCCCTATTCATAACGACAACAGCGGAACCCTTATCTGCAGGCTTAATTATGTCTGTTCTGCTTTTCTGTGAGTGCAGGGCATCTGTTTCTTCTTTTGTCAAATTAGAATATTTGTTAGTATGGTTGATATGTCTGGAAGTATCGTTTTCAACCGAGTTGATAAAGGCTTCCAGATTCGGAATTGAACTTTTTGGTGGGGTCCAGTTACTTTTCTTTCTAAATGTGGGTTGGTCGCAGCTTATATTTTCCTTTGATTTGTTTGGTGGTTGCAAGGCAAAATGGGCTTTGAGTCTTAGTCGGCGGATGAATTCTTCGGTGTCATTCTTAAGCTTCCCTCTGTCGTATGTTTTTGGACGGGGACAGAAACTCAAACCTTTCGATAAAAGTTTTATTTCTGCATCAGTAAGTTCTAAATTGGAGATGTTGACTACTGTGTTAGTAACAGTTGCATTAGTGTTTGTTACAGAGTGCTTGCGATTCTTCCTTTTGCGGCGATTTTTCTTCTTACGGTTGTTTTTGGAAGAAATTTCGTCAATTGAAGTTTCTTCACAACAGTCCTTTGGTTGTAGATCATGACTTCTAAATTTTCTATCTCTGACTTTGTATAGTTTCGAAGAGAGTCTTTTTTCATCTTTATTTAATTTGGAGTAAAACGTTTTCAATTGTTCTTCTGTTGAGACGGAATTGAGCTGATGTTTTAGTTCTTCAATGGTTGCTGATTTGGCTAGATATTGATGATTTACGTTTTTACTAAGTAGGGCTGTGAGTTTCATGGAAGCGTCGTGAGTTATTTTATTCCATCTTTTGTTGAATCTGTTTGAACTCTTGCCAATAATTTGCGGTTTCACATGAATTTGAAGACCTTTAGTGACTGTATTTGTTTCGAGAAAATGATGCAAGAAAGTGTAATGATGCTTTAGGCGAATTAAAGCATCAGTTTCATTGCGTAAAGTTTTGAATGTTTTCTGTATTTGTTGAGACATCGTCTCCATTCTAAGAGATACGGCAACAAGTCAGGGCCAAGCTAACAACAATCGCTAGTCAAAACCAACCTAGTCAATCTGGACCCTGTGGCGATAAAAGATGCAAAACCTGTCAACATATGATAGAGACCAAGACATTCACTAGCACAGTGACTAAAGAAAAACTAAACATACATGGTCCAAACAAAACGTGCAAAACAGAGAATGTGATTTATCTCATCACATGTAAGATCTGTGGCCTTCAGTACGTGGGAGAAACAGAAAAGCTACACATAAGGATAAACCTTCATAGATCTGATTGGATGACAAAAAAGCTGTACAGAAGCCCGGTCGCAGAACACTTCTCCTCCCCTGGCCACACTTTCAGTGATATAATACTTATCGCTATTGCTAACAACCACAGCTGGAGTTCCGAAACCAGGAAGGAAAAGGAATCATACTGGACACGCCGCCTTAGAACATTGAAACCAAGCGGTCTAAACCAAGAAGACTAGAACATGAAAACTATGCACTAGTAGAATTTAACATTTTCTAAATCTTAATATCCTTCAATTTTTACTATAAGAATAACCGGTATAGAATCAAATATCCGGGATATAATCTGCGTTACATATGTACACAAAGTAAAAATAGATGTCGCTTTGGCTTGTAGACTTTTAGGGAATTACACAACGTTTTCAGTTTCCGCAACTAGTCTATACAAGCTGGTTGTATTTATAGTGTTAGCACATGTGAAGACAGAAATGTAGAGGTTTACAAACAACGTTTTTGTGTTTATTTGTTTGTCGTAACTATGTGTTGTATTTGCCTTTGAAAAAGACTCATTAAGAGTCGAAAGCGCTTAGGCTAGTTAGTTACTAGTTTCGTACTGTTCGTCGTCAGTTTATTGCATCTATTTTAATTAATCCCTGACAAACGTGATCCCTTGGTGGATCCAGTACGCTTGAGAGGGTTGTTATTCGCCATATGATTTGTATTCTTTATATATATATATATATATATATATATATATATATATATATATATATATATATATATATATATATATATATATATATATATATATATATGGAAATAACCTGCAAAAAAGAAATTAAATTGCATTTTTTTGTTTGATGGTGGGGTGCTGGATTAGGTTTGTTTTGTTTTTGTTTGCTGCAAGGGCGCTCTTTTTCGCATGAAAGCTCGTCAATTGCTTAGGTACTGATACAAATGTCATAGCGTGAATGTGTCCCGTATTAGCATACCCTCTGCATATTAAAGGACCCATTTTCCAATGCGAAACATCATTTACGTCCACTTCTAGGAGTGCGGTCTTGTGTTCAACTTGTACCCTTTACACCAGGTTTATTTTGGATTCATTTATTCATCGGGTTAGTTTTGTCAATTTGAGACAATTTGAGATTTAAAATCAGTTTATTCTGATCATTTAATGACTGTTTACCAGTTGACTTGTTTTGTTTATAAACACGAATTCCTCCAAAACCAGATTTTTTAAATCAAAGTCCCATATTAAAAAACACACAGCATAAAATGCACGAATTTCAACCGACATCAGACATTGATGGACTAATTGCTCACGTGACATAAAGTGACCAATGCTAATTTAACTCGATTAATCGGAACAAAACTTTGCACAGCATTTTCGCCGTTCGTAAACTGCTGGGAGATAGTGGATTAAATAAGGAAAAAAGCAAGCAAAAAGTCTATTGACCTAAAGAGTCTGAGACAAAGGAGACAGTGAAAGAAGGTGAAAGGTAGTGATGAAACAGTTTTGTAGTTACAAAAAATATAAATAAAGCTAGAGTTTGATAGCAAAAATAAAGTGAAGGGCAATAAATGACTGAAATGATTTGAGGTAACATTTTCATGAGACTTAAAGACATCTAAAAAGTTTTAGCAGAAAAGAACCAATACGATTTTATTTAATCAATATACCAATAACTACACTGTATGAAACAATGTTAGATATACAAGCAGTAAATGTCACGTAAATGAGCAAATTAAAGTATAAAAATTAAATATTCCCCCCTACCCCACACTAAACAGAATCACACGCTACCGAACTAGATATTGATATTAGTGCTACTTCCCATTCACGGGTACCTCTTGCAAAATTGTCGGATATGCCGTATATTATATCCGCCATTGAGGTTCACCATGACAGTTATAAGAAATGTTAATATCTCCAAAATCGCAATATGATTTACTTGATCAAATGAATCTGTTTTTACTCGGAAAGGGAAAGGGCGCTGGGCACCAACACCAGTATAGTCAGTTTATAAATACAAATATTTTACTACATTGTCCGACATAAGACACTCATTTGACACTCATCCATTAGTCGTCAGTACAATTTCAGTTCGATAACATGTAACGTTGAGATGATATGTAAATGAAGGATCAGGAAGCTAGAACGAGTCACAACTGCTGGAAACTCTGCGATGGCTATTATTAGCACACGCGTAACCAGTCGCAGTGGGATCCGTGATCGTGCACATTAGGGAACCCAAAAGAAAGAAAAAAATCTCATTTATAATGCATTGTAGAAAAAAATGGCAACAAATTACCTTAAAATGTGAGTTATTATAATTATGACGGTTGTACAAAATCCACAATAAAGGTACAAAATGCATTTTCATGGCAAGATATTACAGCTAAAAAGCCGCGTTGTTAATATTAAGCTTATACCTTTTTATTTATTAAAGCACACAAACACTCACATACACACGAAAAAGGGGGAAGTGGGTGATAACGTAAGAAATCCTAATCCCCGGATTCAATTCCCACTACAACCCATGGTTCTATGTCTATCTCCCATTTGAGAATATAGGAACCAGTTTCTCTCATTTCCGGTAGGAGGTTGAGAATATGATTCACGACCTCCTCCTTTAGAATACAGTATACCATCATACATTTGATGCGGGTGCACTTGCGTGCCATATCAACTAATGCTTCTTCCAGCTCCACGGAGTTACGTGTCTGCAGAACAATCTTTTCTAACGTTCTCTTGTAATAGGAAGTGGCAAGATTGACTTCATCATAGATCTTGGTGAAGGTTTCCAACTTCAGAGTCCTGACGGGAATTTCTGGCTTCATGATTACGGACACCAAATTTAGTGGGCAATTATGATCAAATGCGAGTGTTACTCGTAACGATGGTTTCTTGTACACCAGTTGTTCCCATGCTTCAGCAGAGAGGTCCTTCCCGTACTTATCCTCTCTTCTGCACAAGATAGAAAGATGTTTGATGTCCTTGCTATCCTCTTCAGCAAGACATGCAAGAATCTCGTCCGACATGCTGCAGTGCAGCACATGAATGTCAGTCAGCTTTCGGCACCTCCTCACAAGGCGAAGAATGCAGGCTGGACTCACTTTGCAGACCAAGTTCTTGTTCTGAATATTTAAGAACCGAAGATCGGGATTATTTTCAGACAAAATATCAAAAACATCGTCATCCAATGCTGCTGAAAGTCCGCTTACATCAACGTGCAAGATCTGAGAGGGAGGGGTAAAAGTGATCGAAACTGGGCCAAACAAAATTTTGAGACATTGTACAAACTCCTGGCCAGCATAAAATAATGGGTTTTCCCCAGTGAACTCAATAGTTATCGAACAAAGCCTACGAGGGTCTACCTTTGCCAATTTTTCCAAAAATGTGCACGCATTAATACGGTTTTCTTTTATTGCTTGATTTAATCCAATGAATACTTTTCTGAAATATTTTCCAAATATATCGACACAGTTGAGGAAGCGGTGGTGTTGTGGCATGTTGAACCAGAACTGAAAGCAGTGCCAGAGTTGGGGTGACTGGAACACGTTATACCAATGTTTGCACGTGAGTGACGAGTAGTACTTTTCCTGGAAGGACAAGTGCGACAGCACCTTAGCCAGCACGTGCTCAGGGATGTTGTCCCAAGAGTGGGATTCCAATGCCATTCCTGCCTGTAAGAAAACCAAACACAAGTTATACATACTAAGCTTTGACTTGAATAGTCATCAGAATAATGATTGTGTTATGAGTTTCTTAGACATCATTTTGCAACAAAAGAAACATCAAAAATATCAAATGACCTCTCGAGTTAAACAACTTGTTGGATGGGAAAAATAACAGAACGTTTTAGTACTACTTTAATAGAATAAAGGCAGCTGGATCTAATAATCTGGGAATAAACTTCAGCTGAAATGATTAGAATAACGACATTAGAATAATGACACTCCAACAACGTTGATCTTTTGTTACAATAAACATGAAGTAAAAAATATCAAATTAAGTCCAACATTAAAGACGAGGAAGATAAAGGGTGCATGACTCCACAAACGGATGATACAAAACAGGCGTGGTTTGCTTAATATATCGCTGCCAACAAAATTTGCTTGAAATAAACAAATGATTTAGATACATAATTTGCTGACATAATATACTGGTAAACCATTCAACGATCAGAACTGCGTCATATGATGGCGTAGAAAAGTATTAATCATATTACGCTGAGGTTATATCAATGTTAAACTGCAATAAAATATAAAGCTAGCCACTGTATGAAAACGAACGTTGTCGAGTCGAATAATTAGGAGTCATAACGCTTCTAAATGGTGAAACTCGATCAAGATACCATTGAAACAATGCAGGAGAAAAAATTGGGTTGAAATTTAAAAAAAGAAAAGAAAAAACGGGAGATTTTATAAGAAATGAACATTATTTGAGTCCGAAAAATCTGAGAACACGAAATCTAAAAACACTAGATATTGTGATATTGTCTGTTAATCACAATGGAATGGTCTAACAACCAAAACTAAACATCCGCTAAAGGATGACGCAGAACAGTGACAATCAAACACTTATCAGCTCGAGCTGCCTTAAAATTTGACAAAAATTTAATAACAAAGGGATTTATTGTGCCGGTGGATCTGAAAACCCAGGGCTATAACTCTGCCATATGATAACGCAGAAACTTATCATCGTTCTCTTTCTTTTAAGCTTTCACTTTCACTGTTATTGACTGTTGACTGATTTATAGGTTCTAGTAAAGTAATTTATAAATTTATTGTTTGTAAGTGCACATATCGCTTCCATTTAAATCTGTTGTCTTTTATTTATTTTTTTTGTTTGATGGTTGGCAGCTGACCTATGAATTCACAGACTGCCATTTTCTGACTTTACTGCTTGGCCTCTGTTGAGAACCGACTTACGCTCTTTATGTAGAACTCATCAACATTGATAATGGAACAGTATCGATGACAAGTGCATGTATCATTAATTCTGGTTGTGGAATAATCTGCACCCAATGAAAAAAAAAACAACACCCTTACGCTTTTGTCTGGTACAGTACTCTTCCGCCTGTTTTGTAATTTGTCTAAGATTGTCCGAAACTATATGAATGATTTTTGCCGATTCCGTCATGCTTGATTTCTATACTCCGTAGTCATCATAGAAATCTGATTTCTATCGGTATTACGCCTTTCAAAATCTTAATATTGTCTACGTTTTGAAAAATAATACACTTTGAGCCAGAAAGAGTCTCATCTAGAGGTGTTTCAGAGTTGGTGATTTCCTCATAAACGTGATTTGTTGACAACCAGTTTCCATTGGAGTATTGTTACCAACGTCACATTACTCATTCACGGACACTGCTTCATTTTCCGATGAATGGACATTGTCGCAACTGGTACAGTGAGAGAAGCCGTCGTAAATTGTTGACTAAGGCAAACTGTATCTTTCTGGTGGACAAATGGAGGTTATCTGTCGTCTTTATTTGTAGATGTGAAACGGTTGGCATTGTCAGTATTTATAATAAAATGGATGGAGTCATCGATGTTTGTAGATGGACCAATTTGATCAACTGGTGAACTATGGGTAGTAGTTTGAAAGGTTCCAATTTTCAGTATTGATAAAAAGTGGTTGGCATCATAGTCTGTATTGACCTGTGCTCCCCACTACTGCAACAGTGTTTGACTGAACTGAACCGGCGTAAGTTGGTGAAACTAGGTACAATTCATTGTAGTCAGTTTTGTACCATCTCTAATGCAGTTCTAACACGGAGCTCATATGCCAGAACTTTTCATCTCAACATAGCGCTGCAGGAACTGAATTGAACAGGCGATTTCCATCACTGGTAGCCAAGACTGGAATCCCACAGGATGATAAACTGCATTGATCAGCATTGATCGTTGAGTGAGTGATTGTGCGAATTTGGCTGTGACAAGATTTATGTTGCAGTATTCGGATGATGCTAATAACGTCCGCTCTATTTCCTCTCAGTACTGCATACCCTTTGTTGATGTCTGAAAAGATGCATACATTTTTTGTATAGTATAAATTTAGCAATTACAATATTTTATCAGTGTGACTTTTCATACTTGTCACTTCTTACGTTATTGATTGAAAGTTATTCTTGTACTGTTATGGTGTATGTGGTTAGTAGGAAAAAGGTACTAGATGAGCATATAATATTCCAGTCCCTCTACCTTTTCTGAAAATTAAATGGACAGTCCTGATTTTAATGGATCAAAGAGAGAAAAAAATCTCTTTGGCCATACTTGATTGTTTTAAAGTATCATTCACTAACCCCAATAAAATTAACTTCATTTCTTGAAAAGTAGTCAAGAGTTGCGACATGATTAAAACATTTCTTTTTCTTTTTATACTTTCATTATATAGGTATATATAGTTTGTTTTGTCCATTTATGTGTGTGGGTTAATCTGTCTTTAATGTCTAAGATGCAACCCATCGAAAGCTTCACTTACAAACATTATACCGACAACTGGGCGAGAAAGTCAGAATGCGAACATTAAGAAAGTAAAACAAAATCAAATTTCAAAATGATCATTATTAATTTATACTTTTACATAATAAATCTAGTTTTTCATCGGGTAATTCTCATCAGTTAGCAGATATTTACAATACAATTTTATCTGCGCTACACCAAGGAAAGGAGCAAGTAAAGGAGATTAAGACCATTTTCTTCGAAATTAGCAAGGTGATCGACAGAGTTTTGAAACAAAGACTTGCTATTGAAATTAAAAATGTACAGGTGGTATTCATGGAAATCTATAACACCGAGTTCTTATAAATTCTAAATCCTCAGATGTTTGATGCATTTATGCTAGAGTCCCCCAGGGGTCTATTTGGGACAACTATTATTTGTAATTTTACCAATGATATTATGGAGAATACAGAATCACCAATCAGACTATTTGCTGACCATACAGCAATATATATATATATATATATATATATATATATATATATATATATATATATATATATATATATATATATATATATATATATATATATACTAAATCACCCAAATCAAATAAGTATGGTTTAAACTAATTTATAAACTTAGTTTGACTGATTACCCAACGAAAATGCCATCTTCAATACATGTCCAAAAATTTATCATTTTTTCGACAACTCCAGATAAAATGAGATTTCTACATTTGACAAAGCCTAACAAAGGCACACGGAACCAGAAAGGGTCATGCAAGGTCATAATAGAAAGGTACATTTATGTTTCAATATAAGTCTGATGTATAAATCAACCAAACCGAAAGAATAAGGTGGATCCTACTAAACATCGCAAAGACGCGCAAATCACCACCCATTTATTTGATACTATATACTCTCCTTTGAGATTCAAAATAAGAAAAATTCGACCTTACCCAAACACAACTGGAAAAACATAAGAAGTAAATGGGAAATATCCTAATCACATATTAATAAACTCATATATTGAATATACTGAAACTGTCTTTATACTGCCGCCATGTTAAACGATACAAGATGGCGCGTATGTACTCATCTACACGTGATTGCAATATGCATTCACGCGTGCTAGTAGAGTAGCACTTCGCTAACATATACCGTAAATTTTATATCAAGCGACTATTTTCCAGTACTGTAAATTTAAAAACTGCTCTGCCCTTGTACTACCACTATGTTCATTGAGCTGAATAGATATTAAAGAAAAAGATCAACACAAATACGAAGCAAATATTTTTAAATTCTTATAATTTTTATTCATAATAACAGTAAATATGTTTCAGTATTGTATGTATTGTTAAGAATATTTAGTTTACATATTTTGTTAGTTTTTTAAAACTTTCTTGTATTTATTATATGCTATTGTAATGTAAAATTGTATGTTGGACTTGATCTTGTCCAAAATTGGGTTCATTTCTGCTTGACCCAAATTTAATTTTTTAAATAAAAAATATGTAAACAACTAATGCATTGCTAAATTAGTATCTCTATGGGCTTGATATTAAGATCATTATTAATAGAAGTAAATGTTTATTTGGGTCTAGGTTTTGGAATTTCCTGAGTGCAATCCAGGTTCGAGAATCATTTCATTCGTGCTTGAAGTATTAGCACAATCAAGCTGTAATATATGTTATGACCAGTAATTTTCAGCTGAATTTTATTTCTTCAAATTACTGAATTCAATTATCTGGAAATATAAAAGTGCTCTGATAAAATTTTGGGATGGAGACATTCAGTGGAATTTATAGTCAATTCAATCCTGGAATTATAATAATGTGATTCAACAAAATACTGTTGACACATCAACATGTTATAAGCTACCACATACATCATAGTCTTCAGTTTTTAGATTTTTTCTGGACTTTTACTAAATTTATTCAGGACTAGTAATATAATACTAGGACTTGTGCATGTAATTCTTGGATCATCTTGGAATTTATTTCGTAATACCGTAAGTTCTTTTTTCTCATTTTCACTTTGTATTCGAAGGAAATACATGATTTGTTAAATTTTACAAAGGCTGTTGTCTTTCATTCTTTTCTGTTAATTATTTTAAACATTGACTGGTAAGCGCATAATGTCTCTGCACTGTATTTGCGTATCTCCTTTCCCAGCGGTTATTATAAGTACATATAAAATATATACTCACAAAATTTATACATCAGTTTTTGATGAGACAAAAATTTGTATATCAACAGTAAATATTTCCCACTATTGTCAGAGCCGTCTTTGCCATGTCTTTTCCAATCTTTGTATTATTTAGTAGGACCTGGCTAAGGTTAAACATATGCCCCATTATTTAACATCGTATCAGTACCATAAGTATTGCATCTCTTTAATATCAAGTCTAAAACTATATAAATGGTAATAAACTATAAATTCCTAATTTGTATAATAACAAAGTCAGAAGAAAAAAATCACACTTGAAATGTTGTTTCTTTACATTTTTTCAAAATGCGTTAATCGGATAAACTATTGAAAGAAAATGCTAAATATCTAATTACGTCCTTTTGAGTTACAAAAAATTTGTCGCAAAACTCAACAAATGTGTGGATGTTTGACAAAGCAGAACAAAGGTACACAAAGGCTGACAAAGCATAACAAAGGCAAATAAAGGTTGAGACAGTCGTACAAAATGATAATAAAAACAGGTACTATTGTTGTAGGGTGCGATTTCCTGCATAAATTACCAAAACAAACTATCAGATTTGCAACATATACCATAATGCATGACAACAATTGAGACACAAATTCCGAATTAGTTGAATCCTAAATAGGCACACATCTTGACAAAATCGTAAATAAAATGATTATTAATATTTTACAATGTGTATATCCGATCAATTATCGTCATAAAAGGATTAATGGAAACAGGCACCGAATGTCATAAAGTGCCATAATACAAATGTGTATTACTGAGATAAAAAGTCAATCACCAAAAGCAGAATTATATGATTCTGTCTAAGTTATTATCCAAATTTGGAAATTTTTTCCCAATTCGAAGCGAATGAATGGGGCATATGTTTATCGCGAGTCTTTTGTTTTGACATTGGAAGCAATAAATATTGACTTTCAAAATTGACGGACACGTCACCTTGCATGGGGTAGAATTTATACTGGTGGCATCCAAATATAAACACAGTACACGCATGTTAACGAATTATTGGTTATTACTGGTAAATTCTAGAAGAGAAAACATCGCTCAGTTATTAAGATAATGTAATTGTATAAACATCAGGAATAAAATATTCATAGTACCTGTTGTAGCGTAGACGTCTAGATAGAAAGTGCTATGATGATGGTCTTATTTCTTGCACTGTACAGGTCCGACACTGGTAAGAGTCTTTCATCTCACCAATATACTTGAACGTCTCACCGGCAAGATATCCACAGCTCTACTGAAACCATTTCTGACATGCCTCATACATAATACTATCAGCTGTGGCATCCTCCTTGCGTTCTCAACATGGCCAACGTGATACTCGGACTCTTTTGGGATGAAGCTTATAAGTGAAGTTGTGAACAAAATTTCGAAAACAGAACAATATTCAGTAAAAAGCTGAAAATACCAGATGAAGATATATTAAATGCGTAACTAATGTACTGTTGTCCGAACAAAATGAAAAACGAACCAATGAAATACGCAAACCTCATTTACAAAATGAATCATAATTTTTCAATTACAACTGCAAAAGTTCCCACATTCAGTGTGATGAATTGCAAATTAGAAATTAGGGTCTCAATTAAAAATACTAAAATTATTTTTTATATAAAAAAACCAACACATCACAACTTCCACGATTCAGTTTAAAGTGTAACAAGTATAAATTAAGGTTTCATTGAGATTACTTTACTTATCATTCCAAAACAATTCACCCAGGCAACTACCTCTTATTCCAACTGACTATATTATTATTAACTGTGTATTGAACAGATGTCCAGAATATAGAGAAGTCAATTTTTTTTCTTAAATATATACCAGAACTAAGTCCAAATGCTACATTCCAATTTTTCATATTTTAGTGTTTTCATTTATAGTATCTGAATGACCTTGGAAGATAAGTTGATCAAAATAAAGAAAATTTAATCAAAACGCGCTAAGATGTCAATATTATTCAAGTAAATTATAGTACAAATTACGTGGATAATGTATGTGAATTCAATCATTTTAACTTGAATATAAACTGTTCTTTTAAAATTTAATACTATTTTTAACTAAACTCTATTTAATCTTGGTTATTGAATGCAGTAACAGAAAAGGTGAACAGACCATTTTGCCGGAGACCTTATTTATGAAAAATTTACCTTCCTACGAAAACGAAATCTCAATGTCGATAACATTAAACCAAAATCTCTAACAGATCTTGAGATTCATCTATTTGCCTGCAAAAATTAGTAAAATAATAAATCAAGCTGCTAGACAAAAACTAGCAGAGTTGGCTGGTGCACCATTATTAGAAAAAGAAAAATATATAACCGCTAGTCTGATAGCAGAAGTGGTCTCACTTAAGAGGTCTTCGTTTTACACGATAATAATTATAACATTGATGTTCAAACATATATCTAATCAAGCGTTCGACATGGATGCAGCAGTATTCAAGGATGGGTCTGTGCGTGATTATCAATATTTTTCCTATGACGCACGAATTCCAACTCAGCCTGGAAGGATTGAACTGCAAGTTCAGGATGCAAGCAGATATTTTCTACCCGCTGAAGCGTTTATTGAAAAAGAGGATGAAATATTCAGAGCAGATAATATTGAATACGCAGCTGATGCTAGTGTTGGTTGTTGTTGAGCTTAAAGCCATTTTTTTAGCACACGATAGGCTATTCATGGCAGCCAGTATTAATGGTGGAGGAAGAAACCGGGAAATCACCGGAAAGAACCACCGACCCACGAGAAGCTACTGGCAAGCTTTCTCACATATCCACATTCGTCAAATCCTAGACTCGAACTCACGCAGAGGTGAGATGGCAGTGATCCGTAACGGACAGCGCTTTAGACCACTCGACCACTCTGGGCCCCTAGTGCTAGTTTTGTTAATTATGGTATTATGGTGTTATTTGACAGCGCTGTGTACATGATTTACGGAAAAAATATTGAATCAATTCAGAAAGACGTCGACGTCACCACAACGATATTGGGTCTAGCACGATAGAGCGATGATTATTCAAGATCGACTGGACCATCAACGATGTTTGTAAAGGATACAACTGATTTTCCAGAAAACAGAAACGTAACTATTGGTAATGTAAGAAATTCCGCAGGAGACGCTGGAATTTCCGCAGTAATATCAATGAATGCAAATTTAAACTTAAGATTTGCAGCACGTAAATCAATGTCAAAGGGTAATAGGAGAGCATTTTCAGATGCGATTTCTTTGGATTTTGCAGAAATGTTAGAAAAGTTATTTTCGGAGCGATTTTCAGATGCGTTTTCCTTGGATTTTGCAGAAATGTTAGGAAAGTTATTTTCGGAGCTAAACATACAGTTGTACTTTTTAGAAAAGGCACTGATAATCATACAATCTGCCAACCTGGTGCAGTTGATGCTGGTAAAGTAGTACTAACAAAATTTTCTGGATGCCAGTGGTGACTATCAATATCTGAAGACCGGTTGCTTTCTTTTATAAGTCAAGGCGTTTAATCAATGTTATAATGGTTGACAGTGATCACAGATGCTACCCAAAGTAATAAGACTAGTTTATTTACATGGCAAATTGCGTCAAAGCACGGTGTTTCTGCTCCAAGACATTTTTTGCGCTTCAAAATGCTGTACAAGTATTCGCTCAAGATGAAAGTAAAATGATATTTGACAAACTTTGTGCTTCTGAAGTTTCATTAAGGATAAATAGACATCAAAAACCATTCGAGGATATCTTACTAAATTTCGATCGGAATCATGTAGCACGTGCATATCATTACCTTATGACATTTATGGGGCGTGATCAAAACATTGATACTGGTTTACAAATATCAGTTAGATTTTACAACCTACTATCCAATTTATTATTTTTCGATTGAACATTAAGATTTAACCAGACAATCAGTAGTTGATATACATTTTCAAACTTGTGTTAATAGAGATGCTGGAGTTGTTACTGATTTTTTTAGCAATCGCTGTTATACTCAGCGATAAATCGATGTTACTTGAAGGTGATGGTGGACGAATGAGAGTTGTTGATGCCCTAGTAGAAAATATGTAACACGTAATTAGATCATCTAATATAACTATAATGTCATATAATCACCTCAGTATTACCCTGACACCTGGTCAATTTCAAAAGGCTGCAATTATCATTAAAAAATAACTGGAATAAAAATATCGCTAAAAAAACAGATGAGAGATGGATATAAATTATGGTTGACCGAACGTCAATTTAGAAACTTCAATGAAGCAAAAATCAAATAATGCTGTCAAATTTAATCTTTCTGCAGGCGCTATCAAAGACATCACTAAGACTGGTGGTATATTTCCACTTATTGCAGCTACACCAGCATTAATAGCCGCCGCAGTCCCAGCTGTTGCAAAAGCAGCTGCATTAGATGCTGGTGGAACCGCTGCTGGAATGGCACTAAAGAAAGCAATCAGAGGAAATAAGAAAAAAAACATCAAAAACAAGGGAAGAGGTCTCCGATTACCCGAGACCCCATATTCATGGTACGGAAAGGGTCTAAGACTTTCCGGGACAGTTTACTGATATCGCCTATGTCCAATTAAGATTAACTCGATGCTGCTAAAATAAAAACACTTCAGAGGTGTCTTTATGCGCAATCAATTACCAAAACAACTGAACAATGTTGAAACTGGTATTATTAATCTCGATAAAATCTCTGGACCAGACACCCATTCGGTTGGATATGCAATTGATCCAAGTTGAATTATTGTTTTCGATTCATATGGATTAGCGCCACCAAAGGAATTTCTTTATTATGTCAGCAATAATACTGCTCCAAGCTGGTATTCAAAGTTACCAACCCAAACATTAACTGAAGCACCAATATGTGGTCGTAAAGTACTTAATGTACTTGATGCTATATCAGTTTCAACAAAGCAGCCTCATAAAGTCGTGCATGAATATAACACGTTGTCACATTTAAACAGACATTGATAAATATAATGGTAAAGCTCAGCAAAAAGGTGATTTATCTAAATATACAACTCCTGATCAGCCCATAAATGAGATTGAGGATTTATTAAATAATGCAAGTGTGGAACAAAATGAAGTCGTTGTTTTTCAGGATAAAAAAGGACGATTAAAGACGAGTAATATACAACTGCCAGATGTACTCATACGAATTTCTACCCCAGTTGTTGAACATATCGTTACTTTTACCGATCAGCGTAAAATACAAGATTCAAAAAGTCAGTTAATGATTATATCAATAAGACTGCTGATTCATTCACGGGTAGCATCTTCATGAATAGAAATAAAATTATAGACCTTGGAAATCAAACCGCAGATAATGACGCTGTAACAAAAAATACATCGACGATCAAAAATCTAAATACGTATTAACCAAAGGTGGTATAATACGTGCATTTCTCAACATGAATAATTATGGCATTAATATTCTCAAAACACCAAAATCTGATGCTGCAACGAAAAAAATACGTCCATGATAAGCAAATTTCAGCAACAACATTGTTAACAACGATCAACACACGGCACATTCAAAACTGATTTTACTCTTCACGTAGGTACGTTTTTAATTTTTTGCAGAAATGTGAACAGAACCACAAATGAATTGTTTTGAAAATCAACCAACTATTAATATAAAACTCGCTGATATTAACGCAAGCAATAATGATATTGTCAGTGGAATTCCTAATATCATTAAAAAAAACGAATCTGATTAAAATTCCTCAGAAGCAGATAAAAAATATTGTGTACAGTGGGGGTCAAAATCAGCAAGATAATCACAGCAAAACTCTCTCAAACACACCGCTGCGGTTTCCGGTGTATGCAGATTGTTCGTATTTAGCTCTGTAAAATTTAGTATTATACTACAACATTTCCATGGCGTCTTACAACTGGAGCTTTTTTTTTGAGATGTATCTATAGTGTTAAAAAAAGACATCGAAGAAGAATTTATGCTGGAAGCAATTGATAAACATTAACTGAAGCGTCATAATGGTGGTGTCTGGAATTCGTGGCTGAAACACCGCAATTAATAAACTTTATTAAGTATAATGAATCCAAGTTCGCTGGTGAAAGAGTCACTTATCGACGTTCAACGTCACAGATATAATCAATTATGTGAATGTTTGACCAAACTAAAAAAATATCGACAATTATAGAATAAAAGTAAAAAATATCGCAGACGTATGGTTGTCATTGATATAAATATTTACTTAGTTTATGCTATTATTGCAGGATTCGGATTAGTATTATAAACGATAACAATGACAGCGCCTGCAGTTATAACAATTATCGTTTCAACTTCAACGACTATCGCAGGTTTACTCAGTATTATCGCTAAAAAAGATAGTTTTATGTACGAATGATAAACTGCGCGGGTACATAATAAAATTACACACAGCAATAACAGACTATTCTAAACTTGCTTCATATATTTTCACGTATCTTAGTGATGGTAAAATATCTGACGTGGAGTTCGTAACGATCATAAAATTCTACGATTAAGCATTTATAATCGCTAGCTCTACTAGTGACAGTAGCCAAGGCAAAAAAAGAATTAAATAATAACAATCATAATAATGTCAGCGTCCAAACATTGTTCAGTGGTTGAGTCGACAGAATTATTACAGCAGATCGTCACTAATACAACACCGTTAAAAACTACAATGATTTCATTAAGTTCGACCAATTCTGAGTTTAGCGTTAACGTTCCAACCGCAATTCAAGCAAAAGAAACAACATTAGCACAATTACGGTTGTATTATAGCTGGCCTAATATTAGATCAAAACCATTTGGTCAACTAAAGCCAAAAATTTCATTAGTATCCGCAAATAAGAATAAACCTGATGAAACTCTAGATTGGCAAATAGTTAGTAGTCCAACTGGCAATTATCAAATATAACACATCAACGATGAAAGAAGAATTAAATCTATTACAGGAAAAGAATAATAAAAAAAACATTATTGCTTGCGAACCAACATTATCAGCGGTGATTGAAATAAATACCCCTGATTATTCTGTAGATATTTATCAAAGTTCGATTAGATCAGTATCAGGATGGCCAGAAGTTGCATCAGCTTATCAAGGACTACCAGAACCACAGCGATTCGACTTACTGATATAAATGGTATTTATAAGCATTAAAGAATATCGAAAATTAAAAGATGCTTATTTATGGGAATGATATTCAGACAATAATAGAGTTATACATTACATAGAACAGAAACCTTTTTTTTAAAAGCAAATGATGGCAAAAAAGATAAAAAAAACAATATTTGATGTTGATTTAATAAATTAATATGCTAAGACAATTAAATCTGAACATGAACGTGTATTTAATAGTGTACAAAATTTACTTTCAAGTAATAATGGTTCTTACAACGATGATTTTAAAAACTCAAATAATTGAAACAATACAACATTTGAATCAAGTTGCATTAGACCTAGAGTTTATGAAAGAAATTACTGTTAACAGAAAAAAAAGATTATTAAACCAATCTAGAACTGCACATATTATAGGTCACATAATGAAATCGATCCATTTGAGCGGATTTTACTCAATCGTTTATTTACATCAGTATTTCTTAAACATTTCGGAATTACAAAAGCACAACTATCATAATTTATAATGCCCGGTTTTACCTCTGAAGAGCTAAAGAAATCAGTTAATAATCTTATTGATGAACACTTTAAAAGAAAATATTCATGGAGAAAATTAACCCCGCCACCAGCCGTTCTTAAATATAATAACAATCCCAATGGCACAAGTCGTCATATCTCACCTTATTGTTAATATAACAGCAACAATCGCAATCTAATGTGTTGTAGTTGATAGTAGTTATCAGGAAGATCTTTCATAGTCTAAGTCCAGCAGGGATATATAATACATGCATTCACACCAATGCTCCCTTCAGTGGCTGATTGTATCTGAGCCAATCAACCAAATATACCTGTGTGTATATAATCCATTATTGTCAAGAATAAGTTTAAAATTTACAGACAAGCCTGCAAATATCATTAATCTCCGTAGAGACCTTATATATTAATTTGTACATAAGCTCGTAAAGTAAATATTATGACTCAGAAAAAAATATTTATTATAACAATACATTTGCTAAAAAAATAATTTATATTATCTTACAAATCAAAGATAAAATATTTATTTTATCAATTAAATTTTCTATCTACACATTTTTTATAAAAAAAATAAACATTTTCTATCAAAACGCAGATAAAATTTATATTTTTCACCAAAGTTTTCATGGTAATTGAATATATCATGAAGCGCGATAAATCTGCTATCAGCAGAGTAAATAAAACACTTATCTCCCTTGCCATACATATCATTGCAATGAGGTTCTTTCAGTCGTGCGACAATATATTACGTTTTAAATTAATTATCTAGTGATTTATCTCCTCTCTGAAAGTAAATAGCTTTTAGTGAAGAAGCAGATAGTAAGTGTTACAAATACATCTGTTGACTCTGATAACCTTAAATTCATGTCAGCCTATACAATGTTCTGAATCTCATTTCAAGGTTATTTTTAGTTCTTGTAACAAATGCATTATTTACTAACGAACGATAACTCATGCAGTTTCGTATTTAGCATAGGGTTACAATTTTAAAGAAAAAGAGTTTCCCCGGGTTTCCTCACAAGTTATACTGGTTATTTAAAAGAGACTTTGTATATCTTAGGTATTGTTCAAAGAACCTTTCATTCCCTTTATTTTGATGTATGATTGATGGGTGTAATATGGGTTAGAGAGTATACAGCTGGGCCTTACTCCAGATGTGCATCTTTCAAAAAAGTGCTAGCTCTACTTGCTCATTTTCACTTCTCGAACTCCAGAGGTAAATTATAAAAAAAGAGCCGATAACGTTTTTTTTTTATATTTTATATATTTAGTAATTCAGTCATTGCACTTTTAGAAGCTGGTATTATCTAGTTTGGCAAAATTCATTTTCCATATTTTAACAGCTGCCAAGAATAATGTACTTTAGACAAATTTAGGTTGATTTTTGGAGCACAAGGGAGCAGTCATTTTAGTTAGCAGTGTGCTAAGATCATTTAAAATTTCTAAAAGTACAATATCCAAAGAAATTTCATCCACATTACATGAAAGTAGTATATAGGTATGCCAACATTCTCTCCACTGTGCATGTTTAAAATGCAAACAACTTCACCTTACATACATCACTCTCTCAAAAGTACATAATAACTGGTGAGCGCCACCATAAAGAGAATATAGGTATTATTGTTGTATGATTTAATTTTGATTATATGACTGAAATATTTAAGTCGCAAGCATCAAAACAGTCCTTTGTAACAATTGTCATGTATTTCCCATTCAGAACAGCATTTATTAGAGTCAGACTCTTAAACCGGTACAGCCCCTCCTCTCCTTATGATAAAAAGTGAACTATTTTAAAAATGCGCATTGCATTTTGTCAACATAGCAACCAGTGTTATGCTGATAGACAACAACATGAAACTAGCCATATTTATTCCTGAGATGTCAACAATAAATTTTACAGTTATAAAAGGGAAATAACAGGTGAGGTTCATAAAGGTCAAAGGTCAAAGGGTAAAATATTAACTAATTCTTTGATATGGAAGAAAGCAAATTTGCTTTGTTATCATTTAATTTTTAATTTCATTGCAAATAAATGAAATGAAACATTTTCACTGTATTTCTTTTACTTAATGCAACATTTTTTTAATTTCAGTTGACTTTATTCCTATATTCTAAGACTTCTAATTTCCCCATAATGAAGGTCACTACTCACCCAAACATGCCTCATATCAAATTATGTATGATAGAGCAAAAATAAGCATAATTAGCTTATTGTCATGAATAAAATCATTGTTAATGTACCATTTTACTCAGAACATCATACATAATAATATGACAATAAGAAAAATAATTGCATATATGTTTATATTTGTTTTTAAGGTGGCGCTCTACAGTTTCGTATTTAGCATAGGGTTACAATTTTAAAGAAAAAGAATTTCCCCGGGTTTCCTCACAAGTTATACTGGTTATTTAAAAGAGACTTTGTATATCTTAGGTATTGTTCAAAGAACCTTTCATTCCCTTTATTTTGATGTATGATTGATGGGTGTAATATGGGTTAGAGAGTATACAGCTGGGCCTTACTCCAGATGTGCATCTTTCAAAAAAGTGCTAGCTCTACTTGCTCATTTTCACTTCTCGAACTCCAGAGGTAAATTGTAAAAAAAAAAAGAGCCGATAACTTTTTTTACATTTTATGTATTTGGTAATTCAGTCATTGCACTTTTAGAAGCTGGTATTATCTAGTTTGGCAAAATTTATTTTCCATATTTTAATAGCTGCCAAGAATAATGTACTTTAGACAAATATAGGTTGATTTTTGGAGCACAAGGGATCAGTCATTTTAGTTAGCAGTGTGCTAAGATCATTTAAAATTTCTAAAAGTACAATATCCAAAGAAATTTCATCCACATTACATGAAAGTAGTATATAGGTATGCCAACATTCTCTCCACTGTGCATGTTTAAAATGCAACCAACTTCACCTTACATACATCACTCTCTCAAAAGTACATAATAACTGGTGAGCGCCACCACAATGTTCTGAATCTCATTTCAAGGTTATTTTTAGTTCTTGTAACAAATGCATTATTTACTAACGAACGATAACTCATGCAGAAGATATATTTTATTATTTAATATAATATTTTAATTAATTACGCTTAAAAAATAAAAAAAAATTCACTTTACAGTTTTACAATAACAGATTGTATTCAGTATCTACTAATGGCACATAATTTCCCTATTTATTTAATATTGTTTAATTATATTATAACTTTTTGAACATACAAATTGTTAGGCAGGTCTGTAGTCTAGTGGTATAAGCGTTTATCTCTCAAACTCAAGGTCGAGGACTAGTGACAGGCAGTTGGCCAGGAGGAAGATTCTGATGCCATTTTTCTAATATTAGTGCGGGTTCAAAATCCAGCAGAAACATAATACACTCACTCTCACCATGCAACCACGTAGTGGGTGTAGTTCAGAACTCTTCATGGAGTTATCATGAAGAGATTGTATTGCTTGATGTAGGTAAATCCCCTGTTAGCATAGGTTTATGTCTGTTCCGTTATAATCATCTCTCTCTCTCTCTCTCTCTCTCTCTCTCTCTCTCTCTCTCTCTATATATATATATATATATATATATATATATATATATATATATATATATATATATATATCTGTATGTGTTTGTCTATAAAAGCCGTAAATATATGCATCTGCATATTAATCATATGCATCTGTAATCATGTGCATTTGTATATAATTCATAAATCATAAGTACCTGTATATAAAATCTGTATATACATTTCTGCATAATTTGTATATAAATCATAAATCCTCAAAAACAATGACCTCTATGGGGAATACAATTTTTACAATCTGATTCAGTATTATTCAGAAACTGATATCATATATATAAATAACTGATATTATATATATATATATATATATATATATATATATATATATATATATATATATATATATATATATATAATGAACTACGAAAATATCAATGAAATTATTTCTGCTATTAAAAAATTAAAATGACGGAATAAAGGTATTTGATAATCTTTATCGTCAAAACATTGTGTGATTTTTAATTATTACAATAGTGAAAATTTGAAAATAAATACACAATACATTCCAATTATAGATTCGTGAAATCAAATTATCAGTCTATGTTAAAATCCTTGGCAATGGTAAACGACACACAGGTAAAGCTATTTGAACCTATTACCCGTTTAATAGAAAAAATAAGAACTGAATTGTCTCATGAGTATGAAAGAAAAAGATAATGTACAATCGTATAATACAATTGAGAAAGATTATGTTACCTGTTTCTATGAAAAGCGACACTGACAGCAGCGACAGTAAATATGGACCAATAGCTGTAGCTTTGGCTGAACAATACCATGGCAAAACTGAGAGTCAAAATATATACAGTAAGAAAAATATTTATTGTTTTGAAGAGAACAGCTATTTGACGTTTTCAAATATTATCTGCTGGTTGTATTTTATCGAAAATGAAGATTTGTATCTTTTATTTCTTACAAATTGTACTGATCATGGATGTATGCCAAAATATCTGGCTGCTGCGTTTACTGATGAGAAGGTTATTTCTTGGACTGTTTCTGCATGTATGGATTTATTAGTGGTCTTTCCGAATACTTTACTTTCCTGTATTTCCACGTATGGAATTCTGACTGTGTAGTAACTTGCAGGTTAAATAAACTATTATTTTCGGATTCCCACCAAAGTGCTCACTTACAAGTCCATCACTAATCAATCCAAAATAACAATCAAAGATGAACATATGTGAGAAATAATTTTTATTTTTACCAACGCTGAATCTAAAATAACTATATATTTATCAAGACTAACGATTGGTTTTTTAGATCGGCAGTTTCTCTTCACGCCATCACGAGACGCTTCATAATCCTTGATGATCAGATGTGCCACAAAGTCCTTTTGCTCCATTTATATAATATTTTTATTTGTCTAAATCATAATTTTAAAATCTGGTCAGATAATATTTTTCTGTTTATAGCAAATTTACCTGACAATGACCAAATATTATCTTTCGTCGTAATAACATTTGATACATAACTGGGTTTTTCCTCTGACTCCAAAACCACAGTGAACACATAATTTTGATCCTATACTTCCATGTATGATGCTCTGCGTATAATTTCCGCAGTATTCATTTACACATGGTTTATCACAGAGATAAGTCCAAGCTTAAGCCAAAAACACTTATTCTTTGTCTGAATCGTATATATATATATATATATATATATATATATATATATATATATATATATATATATATATATATATATATATATATATATATATATATACACACTAAAATTCAATTTAAATATCAGTCTTAATTATAAGTGGAGGAAGTATCCGAAGTTAAACCTAATATACCTAGACTTGACCTTGACAGACTACCAAAGTAAAAATTGTTTCGATTCAAGATCTAACGTTAACAATAAAGATATAACTAATAGTATCCATGAAGCAAAGAAAGAATTTTGCGATAATGGTGCTGCTCATGTTTGGACAACATTCAGAGTTAAAAATGTTGTTAATATGATGAATGACAAAAGATTAAAAGTAGTTATTAACCACCTTGATATTCAAAAATATTTTGTTTTAATAAAATTTTTATTGTAAGAACAGGTATTTGGATTATTCGTGCTAAGCGTGATCCAGTTCATGTACAGTCAGGAAATAATATTGTTCTCTTAAATATGTGGGTACCCTGTGGCTGCTGTTGCCTATGCAATTTATCCGCTGAGTGATAAATCTAACGTTGCGGATCTCAAACCGATGAGAGAGTCGAGAATAAACTGTAGCTGAACGAGTTACAGAACATTTCACAAATGCGATACGTGGTAATGGCTTAACAGATTTAAGATGTAAAAATTAAATATATGGGCAGAAACAGTTAAAGATACTGGAGCATCTATCAAAGATGTTGCTTAGCTGGTAAAGCTATTGAAATTTCCAATAAGAGTGAAGACATTAACAGGAGAGATTTTGTATAAATCAAAATATAAATCAAGAGGAGCTCCGATATATATCATTAAACATAACGGACATGCATAAGCTAATGCTGTAACAATATTTCCACGAGATAGAATGGTTAAATTTTATGATGGTCATATATTTGTTTTATCAAAAATATCAGCAAAGTGACCCTGTGTCTGTCTGGTTATTTCGAATTTCAGAATATTACGATCAGTTTGTACGACCTAATAGTGATATTTATCGTACGGAATCTCTTCGTGAAGAAATGGAACATCTTGCGCTGAAAAATACATTTTACGATGTCAAAATTAGATAATTACTAAATAATTGTTTTACTGTGCCAACGGTGGCTGCCCATTTCGCTCAGGAAAAAAAATTCATTGAAACCGATACGTTCGAAATTTCTTGGAGATGTCCGGAAAAGTTATATAAAAATGGCATCGTGGATTATGGAATACTAAATACGATTATACTGACGATATCTCAGTCGATATGGTAGCATGTTATCTTTGGAGTTTTCTTGGATATGGAGAATGTTCTAAATACTTTAAGTCATGAGATGACCAGAGTAGCGATAAACGGGCCCTTACCAGACTTTGACTTAACCGGATCTGCCTATATAGAATCATTCGAGTTCTGAGAAGATCCCCATTCTATTACTTATGTTTGGTTTGGAAGACATTTTTCAAACAAATGTTAGGTTGCAATAGTAATATTGCGATATATGCTTGATGCAGCAATTTTAATATCGTTCAGAGTAAATGAAGCAGTTATATCGTATAGTTCACAGAAGCAAGTTTGGTTACCAGAATCGGATAGATTTAACATCGATGATGCCAGGAATGAATTTCCTGATCTTGATGAAGATGACATCATTAAAATACGCAAATGCAGGGACGAGCACGATGAAACACTTGCAAAATATCTTGTTAGAAAGATAATCGGTAAGTTTACTCAAGGTACTTCATACGACTACAAACGAACTAGATTTTATAATTTCTGACACAACAAAATAAAACACATTTAGAAGCCAATATAATGCTTATTTATAAGATGGAACCATACTAGGTACGATTGTGAGCATTAATGATGGCAATTCACCGCAATTACTCATTTAAGATTTTCGATGCTAGCCTGATTCGATAAATATATTGTCTATGATAAATAGATTTCCTCGTTAAGCTGTCAGAGTTGCTACAGATTCATTTTATATATATATATATATATATATATATATATATATATATATATATATATATATATATATATATATATATATATATATATATATAAATATAAGGAAGTATTAAAACCGCTACTCGGTAATAAAGAATAGGGAACATGAGGATGAAGCAAAAATACTTAGTTATTCTGAATCTGTCAACGTTGAACTTAAAGAAATATAAGAACGAAAAAAGTAAATCGTGTACACATAGTTTCTTTAGATGGTGCGGAGACGCATGGAGACCTGAGCGAATGGGTGAGAAATATATACTTAAGTTTATTATATGGTACGAGATGGACACGGTGTCGTTAAAACATATATTGATTGGTTATTGACAAAAAAACATTGATTGGTTATTGACAAAAAATACTGCTGTAATAATATGTGGCGATCTTGATCAACCATCACCATTTGTTGGACAGTCTCCACATGAATGGCTAAAGAACAATTTAGATTTTTATGAAGAAACAAATAATGACCATAGAGCTATTGACGAACCGCAAAAAGAACTTAAAAGTTTAATCTGACTACAGACAGATAAAATACAATTTGAGATAACGCGTAAAGTAATTCAAGAAACTACTATGAACGATTTATTGAATTTATGGTGACCTGCTTATTTGATAGTCGCAAGTAAAAAGATAGTTCCGTGATGAACTGCATGAGAAATTTACGTGACATAAAGAAAAGCTTTCAAATCTGCATATACCTTTCTGTTATCGCCCAGCAGATACTCGACGACAGAATACTGAAGTTGAAATGTTTTGTGGTGGAATACAAAATCTAGTACTGAATGATATTGTTTTGGTCGCTGTTGATGTTGTTGAGAATGCCCTGTGCATGGATAAATCGCCGTAGGCGTTGGGATACGATATAACGATTCATTCGTCACAGGGATTAACTATCTTTGATACAAATATCTTGATTGCATATGATTGGATCGAATGGTCAAATTTAGTTTATCTTGCAGTATCTCATGTCAGAAGAATAACTCAGATACATAAGGTTATTATAGATTACGTGACAAATGAGGAAATCTCTAACGACAATGATGTAACAAAGAAGAAATTGGCGGGTTATAAACAATGTGACAAAACAATAAGCGTGACTTTGATATTAACACTGAATTTATTATAACACTAAAACAACGACAGAATAATCACTGTGCAAGCTGTAACAGAATAATGTTATGGCAATATTCGAATAATAATCCAAGACAATTTACCGTAGACATAATTAATAGTAATCTTGGTCATACACGTGAAAATATGATGCTGACCTGTCTTGAATGTAATCGACGTCGGGGGCACAGGACGCCCTGGAGCTAGTTTACACAAAAAGAACGCGGTGGTACTTGTTTAACTTTAGGAATTCACGTTGATTGGTTGTCGAATCCAGTCTGTAGATTGCAGATCTTCCAGTGGATCTAACCTCGCTAGAAAGTGTAAGTGTAGTCACGCTCCAGATAGGATCAGTTGCTCTTTTTACCACCTTGAAGTTCACCAGGTTTGTATAAATATCTCACAGCTGCATTTCCTAATACTGATTAAAAGGAAGATTCATTGCGTTTTATTGGTATATATATATTTTATAACTGCATTAGAAGGTTTCATGAAGTTGCACGAGTAATTTCATTATTTATGGAGATATCAAACTTGGTAACCTTGCAAACCATTCACGAGATCGCTCACTCGACTTAAAGTCAGTAGATATTTCGCGTAATGATATCCAAATAACCGTTCAGCACGTGTTTTATTAAATAGTTCAACAATTGCTTGATCACGATGAATTTCAGTATGTCCTCGTCTTATTTTAACGTTATGTTTTTTCATCAACGATAATACTGCACCAAGAAATTCTTTGCCATGATCAACCTGTAATAGCTGCGGTCATCGTACTGCACTACGTTGATAAATTCGCTCAAACGCAGATACAACTTCAGATGCTGTTTTGTTGATAATGGTTCAGCTTCTTTATATCTACTTGCAACGTCAACAACAGTTAATGCATATTTGTACGTGCGTAATTTTCGTCCACGTGGTTTAACAGTACCATGTGGTAAAAACAAAATATCTGCTTGATGAACTTCATTCGGGATGCTGACATCAAGATGTGCGTATTGAATTTTTTAGGTGGTGGTAGATAAATTTGCCGTATTGCCTGTAGTGCTAAACACGCTTCAGTAAAAACGCTTGAGACTTTTGCTGCTTCAGCAAGTTTAGTAATCGCTGCTTTGCATCTCCAATATACTATCAGGGAATAATAAATGGATTCCTTTATAACACTTATATAATTAATAACCAGCTCCGAACATTAGTTCACCTTTCACAGCAGATTTTACTAGAAAACTAGCGAGCTTTTCTCTAAGAGATTTATTATGTATAGAATTTAAAGCATGAATCATGAACATGACATGCTTGATTAATCTTATTTACTGGATGCTCTCCTGATCTCGGTTGATATTGATCATCAAGTCGGATATCAAGTTGAGTTCAAGGACCACGATAATTATTTCCAGGAAGGTGTTTCTCACCGAGGTATTTATCCCATGGAGCTCCTGGCAATTTCCCTAATGAAATGGCTATATCACCAAAAGACACTTTGTGTCCGGAAATAAAAGTTTATGTTTGTGTGTGCCACATTTTATACATTTATCTGTAATTGCACATCTTCTATTTTTTTGTTGTTTACGTTGTCAATCCAGTAGTGGATGTGGGTACTCTGCATCGAACACAATATAAACTCATTTTTTATTATACAGATATAATTGACTTCTTAGCGACACTAAAACAAGAACCAGTAAAAAAAAACATACAGCACTACCAAATTATCTCAGAACGATTATAATAGTCAATCTGGATCTGGTAAAACACAAGTATTGCTTAATCTGATAATGAGGTGGATGAAGTGGGACAATTTATACTTAGTAGCACAATCTGCAGATGATCAAAGATGTTACGAAGTACTTAGAGATTTTAATGAAAATGCAAATTATTGAATGAATATGGCAACAATAGTGTTGATTTTATTACCAAAAATTTACATGACCTAATATCTAGGTATAGGTCTGAATAAAATCTTTGATTAATTGTATCAGCAGAGAGGATGAACTACCAATATTGTGAGTGTCCAGTGCGTAAAATAAACATGCCTAAAAACAAAAACAAAGAGTCGGAGATCAAGTAACGAGATAATCTAACCACAGGAGTCTGCAGTTTTATCAATAAAGCACGACTAAATTTCTGACTACATGAAATCACCTTAACGGTATTATAAAATATAATACCATTAAAGTGATTTCATGTAGTCAGATATTTCGTCGTGCTTTATTGATAAAACTGCAGACTCCTTTTTATAATACCATTAAGGTGATTTCATGAAGTCAGAAATTTCGTCGTGCTTTATTGATAACACTGCAGACTCTTGTGATCTAACCTAATTAAAAAAAATCTCAAGGTCAGTTAGAGGTTTTGGTTTAACGTTATCAACCTTGAGATTTCATTTTCGTAGGATGGGTTGTTTTTTTTTTTTTCTTAAATAAGGTCTCCGTCTCCAGCAAAATGGTCTGTTCGCCTTCTCTGCACCTTAACTGTCACTAAGAAACTTCCAGACGAAAATTATCTTTGCTATGACTCTAAAAATGGTAGCCAAGTATCTTGGGTCAAAATAAGAGCGCGTCGAGTGGAATCGTCACAATCGAGGGTAGTACGAATTTGTTGATCAATTACGTAGCTTTCACTGTGGCATTATAGCGCGCGACAATTAATCTGGATTGTACTGGATCACACCTTTGAGTCCATTTGTCCCAAAATGTCTAAGTACTTTAACATTTATTTTGGCGTATGCATCTCTCGGAGCGTCTAAATAATGACCTTCCAAAGACATGTAGATGTATACAAATTCAAATGAAGTGAATACTTGCCACTTAACGGTATGAAAAAAATTCAAAAAATGACACCCAGAAATAGTCGGTGTTGAATGCCTACATGACTTGAGTGACTTGTACTGTATAAATATATCCATGAAATTGAATTATTATTATTATTATTATTATTATTATTATTATTATTATTATTATTATTATTATTATTATAAACTAATGCATTTTATGCATTGAAACCAAGAACATGGAAAAAAATTCAAGGTTAACGAATAACTCGCATCCTTCCATTTTGGTCTTGCGTACATGGATAAAAAGCATTTCCAGTCCATGTCACGTCAAGTCACAAACAGAAAACAGTGGCCTGAAATCGTTGCATTTATCAATTAACGATTAACAACTTGTCTACGTATATAAATATACACCATGATATACATTTAATGTGTATATGCATATTTTAGTAAAAAGACTTGCCGAAATATACCAAGTTTTGTAACATAACCAGCTCTTGATCAATAACGATTCGAGCCCCTGTACTCTTGATCATCTATAAACGGTTATTAACTCCGTTTTTAAATTGTTTTTATTTATTTTCATGACACGTGAATAAAGCAAACTACAATGTGGTCAACAGAGTCTGGGCAGTCGAGTTAAATGCTGAAATATAAAAGCAGGGAAACATGTAGTACAGCTGGACGTGCACAAAATACACATCTTTGCACGAGTCAAATACCCAACATTTTTAAAATAATCATTACACATGAAAGAGACTGCAGAAATGAAACATACTTAGAGCTGACTGTTAAGAAGGTAAAATATTAGCAAGTTTCTTACCTAACAACGGACTTGCTTTTTTGTCATCGGGGAGTCCATAACTTGGTAAATACCTCAAAATTAGTTTTCCTCTTTTACCATATTTGTTTTGGTCACGTGCTGGTCACATGATCAACATAAGGAGAGTTATACTCCGCCTCCGGTCAAGTACGAGTCTTTGAAAATATTTACCTGACACAATTACAATGTAGCTGATGATTATCTAATCCACTAAAACCTTACATTTTTGTTGCAAAACCAAACAATGTTCCGTCGGCACAATTTTGTTTAATTTACAAAACAATAATGTTGTCAAAAGTAAATACAATTTTAAAGGAAAGTTATTTTTAGCAATCGGAAAGCTTAATGTACATTTTAAGGTGCATGGTTAGGACGAGGATCTTCACGGAGATAAAAAAAAATCAGTGCAACTATACTGTATGTAAAGTTCAAGACACAAATGTCTATAACCAATAAAATTAAAATTATGGGTAAAAAACTACAACGACAAATTTTCTGACTCATTAAAATGCAATGTAAGTAGAATATAGACGTTATCACTTTTATTACATTCCACACATACCAAAATAAAGCAATCTGAATAGAAAATGGCTTCATATTTTTTTAAAATTCATAATTAAGCTGTAATGTTGGTAAAATTAATCATTAAGTTATAATATCAGTGCTTCGAAAACATTTAAATGAGCAAATAATGTTTATTATTATTATTATTATTATTATTATTATTATTATTATTATTATTATTATTATTATTATTATTATTATTATTATACAAAATGAGTCACATACAAATGCATGCAGATAATCAAAGTATTTAGTTGACAATATTTTTTACCATATCAATGATGAATGCAATTAAAATTAGACATGACATTGTAAAATAAGAAATAAGAAAATATTGTCATCGGAATATATTTATTATATGTTTTAATGTAGTAAAAGCACAAACATTTTAAATGACACTTAATATGAATTTCACAAAATAAATTAAAGTCCTTTTTAATCACACTTGAATGTGTGACATATAATAGCCAAAGAAATAAAATAAAAAATTATATTCTATCTACTTTTCATTTTTATCATTTAAAGAATTTTTACGGCTGTAATTTCATCCACTTTATTTTAATTTTACCATTTATTGCAGTTGGTATCTTGCACATTGTATAAAGTATAAATGTTCTGATTTATAGTTTTACTTGCACCAGTAACAATACACTTTACAATGAATATTAGGTTACATCTTAACATGCACTCACCATTAACAACTTTATTTTTCCCAATTGCAGCAGTTTTTGCTAATGAAAACAAAATTGATTTGCCATCTGTAAGCTTGAAGAGATCAAATAATCCTAATCCAGACCATATGTGTGCGAGGTAAATTCTTTTGAAAATAGAACAATGCTCACAAAAACTGGACATTATACAACTCATAAAATGAATTAAATTACAGACATGCCAAGCATGAAGAGAATCCATTAAGGGGTTACAGTCATGCCAAGTATAAATAGAATCATTTAAGGGTTTACAGACATGCCAAGCATGAAGAGAATCTATCAAGGGGTTACAGATGTGCCAAGCATGAAGAGAATCTATCAAGGGGTTACAGATGTGCCAAGCATGAAGAGAATCTATCAAGGGGTTACAGATGTGCCAAGCATGAAGAGAACCTATTAAGGGGTTACAGAAACGATTAAGGGGTTACAGACATGCCAAGCATGAACTGAAACTATTAAGGGCTTACAGACATGTCAAGCATGAAGAGAATCCATTAAGGGGTTACTGTTTTGCCAAGTATGAATAGAATCCTTTAAGGGTTTACAGACATGCCAAGCATGAACATTATGGGGCTACAGACACTGGCTACAGACACGCCAAGTATGAACAGAATCTATTATGGGGCTACATATATGCCAAGCATGAAGAATAGTCCATTAAGGGCTTACAGACATACATTAGCATGAACAGAATCTATTATGCATTATGGGACTACAGACACGCCAAGCATGAATAGAATCCTTTAAGGGCTTACAGACATGCCATTAGCATGAACAGATTTCATTATGGGGCTACAAACACGACAAGCATGAATAGAATCCATGAATGGCTTACAGACATGCCAAGCATGAAGAGAATCTATCAAGGGGTTACAGACATGCCAAGCATGAATAGAAGCCATGAATGGCTTACAGACATACCAAGCATGAAGAGAACCTATCAAGGGGTTACAGACATGCCAAGTATGAATAGAATCCTTTAAGGGCTTACAGACATGCCAAGCATGAAGAGAACCTATTAAGGGGTTACAGACATGCCAAGCATGAAGAGAATCTATCAAGGGGTTACAGATGTGCCAAGCATGAAGAGAACCTATTAAGGGGTTACAGACATGCCAAGCATGAAGAGAATCTATCAAGGGGTTACAGATGTGCCAAGCATGAAGAGAACCTATTAAGGGGTTACAGACATGCCAAGCATGAACTGAATCTATTAAGGGCTTACAGACATGCCAAGCATGAAGAGAATCCATTAAGGGGTTACTGTTTTGCCAAGTATGAATAGAATCCTTTAAGGGTTTACAGACATGCCAAGCATGAACATTATGGGGCTACAGACACTGGCTACAGACACGCCAAGTATGAACAGAATCTATTATGGGGCTACATACATGCCAAGCATGAAGAATAGTCCATTAAGGGCTTACAGACATACATTAGCATGAACAGAACCTATTATGCATTATGGGGCTACAGACACGCCAAGCATGAATAGAATCCTTTAAGGGCTTACAGACATGCCAAGCATGAAGAGAATCCATTAAGGCCTTACAGACATGCCATTAGCATGAACAGAATTCATTATGGGGCTACAAACACGACAAGCATGAATAGAATCCATGAAGGGCTTACAGACATGCCAAGCATGAAGAGAATCTATCAAGGGGTTACAGACATGCCAAGCATGAATAGAAGCCATGAATGGCTTACAGACATACCAAGCATGAAGAGAACCTATCAAGGGGTTACAGACATGCCAAGTATGAATAGAATCCTTTAAGGGCTTACAGACATGCCAAGCATGAAGAGAACCTATTAAGGGGTTACAGACATGCCAAGCATGAAGAGAATCTATCAAGGGGTTACAGACATGCCAAGCATGAAGAGAATCTATTAAGGTGTTACAGACATGCCAAGCATGAAGAGAACCTATTAAGGGGTTACAGACATGCCAAGCATGAAGAGAACCTATTAAGGGGTTACAGACATGCCAAGCATGAAGAGAATCTATTAAGGGGTTACAGACATGCCAAGCATGAAGAGAATCTATTAAGGGGTTACAGACATGCCAAGCATGAAAGTGGTTTCAGACATGCCAAGCATGAAGATAATCAATTAAGGGTATATAGACATGCCAAGTACAAACAGAATCCATGAAGAAGTTACAGACGTGCCAAGTATTAGCAGAATCTCTCATGGGGTTATGAAGATATCAGTTATGAACTGAATCCATCAATGGGTTTCATACATGCCATTTAGTTAACACACAATACATAGGTTCAATAGACACTTTATTGTATATGTAAAATAATTGTTTGCATAATGGGGGCAAATCTTGTCACACCACACTGCACCAGCCTTGTTCTATAGGAATACCTCAGGAAGGATGACATGGAGAAGTTTGTAGGGTTGCCAAGAGTGTCAGACACCTGTATGTGGAGCCACATGGGGTTGATACCAGGTATATAAGGACAATGATAACTGAAACTCTACAAATCTGATCCTGAGGAATGTGATTCTATGATAACAAACATCAGCTGATACTCCATACATGTATCATAAAAGCGGGAATGAAGTATATATGGACATTATAGATGGGTACATTTAAGTACTGACACAAATTGGGATTCAAAGCAAAGTTGTGAATGCATAAATCCACCCCAAACAGAACAAGAATGGCATGCTATGCAAGAAATGTCCCAAATAAATGAAATGGTGGAAGGAGGAAGAGGCGATTGTTACTTTCCGGAAATAATTTTAAGCTAAATGCAGTGATCACACTGAAAAGTCCACATCTCTACAGGCATCCTAGTTTAGTTTCTGTTTAGTTTCCAACCAAATGATGATGTTAGATCACATGCTCCAACTCTTTAATCTGAATGGTTCAACATGACAACATATCTAAAGTTAGTTACTAGCTTATTAACATAAACTGGCTGTAATGACATCATATCTGGGCAGAGAAATCATAGTAGACAAAGAGAGGCCCAAAAAGGGGCCAGGAAAGGATGCACTATATTCAATAAATTAAATTATAATTTAAATTACACACAATTCATAGGTTCAATAGATGCTTAATTGCAATATTGTACATATAAAATAATCTTAGGTATAACAGGGGCAAATCCTGTCACAGCACACTGCACAAGCCTAGCTCTATTCTATAGAATACCTCAGGAAGAGAGATTTGGGGGAGTTTGTATCCTTGTGATGAATGTCTGACATCTATGTGGAGTTGCAAGGGGCTGATATGAGAAATATAGGGATACTGATAACTGAAACTTAACATGTCTGATCCTGAGGATGCTATGATAACAAACACCAGCCGATACTCCATACATGCACCATAGGAAGCAGATATGAATTATGTATGAGAATAATAGTTGAGTATATTTAAGTATTTACACATTGGGGTTCAAAAGCAAAGTTGTGAATTCATTAAAATTTGGCAATGACCTAATCAAAGTGAAGGGTGCACTGTGACTATGGAACAATGTGACTGTAATAAATGCAACTAATTGAGAAAATGTAAGAATATATACAGATAATAATGATTGAGAATGCAATAACATGTAAAACAAATTAACTGGTTTGGGAACCAAATGATAATCCTGGTGTGCATAAAGGTATAAATTTTGGATATATGTATTTGATAGCCAGTTAGGGATTCACATGTCCAGAAATAAATGATACAGCTGAAAAGACAGTGTAGCATAGAGACAGCTATACAATGTCTATGAAGTGTTAAACAATTGTATGATGGTCTCACTAAGTAAAGAAGCAGAATAGTGCATTGATTGACACAGGTGTGAACCAACTAGTGAAGCACACACTGCAACATCTGTCTCTGTGCAAAGCTTATTCTAAATGGGTGCACCTGAATATCAACAATATGCATTCAAGGACAATTGACCTGAATATATCAAAAATATGCATTCAAGGACAATTGACCTAAATATATTAACAATATGCATTCAAGGAAAATTGACTTGTAGATATCAATAATATGCATTCAAGGACAATTGACCTGAAAATATCAACAATATGCTTTCAAGGAAAATTGACCTGAATATATCAAGAATATGCATTCAAGGACAATTGACCTGAATATATCAACACTATACATTCAAGGACAATTGACCTGAATATATCAACACTATACATTCAAGGACAATTGACCTGAATATATCAACACTATACATTCAAGGACAATTGACCTGAATATATCAACTCTATACATTCAAGGACAATTGACCTGAATATATCAACAATATGCATTCAAGGACAATTGACCTGAATATATCAACACTATACATTCAAGGACAATTGACCTGAATATATCAACACTATACATTCAATGACAATTGACCTGAATATATCAACAATATGCATTCAAGGACAATTGACATGAATATATCAACAATATGCATTCAAGGACAATTGACCTGAATATATCAATGATATGCATTCAAGTACAATGGACCTGAATATATCAACAATATGCATTCAAGGACAATTGACCTGAATATATCAACAATATGCATTCAAGGACAATTGACCTGAATATATCAAAAATATGCATTCAAGGACAATTGACCTGAATATATCAATAATAAACATTCAAGGACATTTGACCTGAATATATCAATGATATGCATTCAAGGACAACTGACCTGAATATATCAGTGATATGCATTCAAGGACAATTGACCTGAATATATCAACAATATGCTTTCAAGGACAATTGACCTGAATATATCAACAATATGCTTTCAAGGACAATTGACCTGAATATATCAACACTATACATTCAAGGACAATTGACCTGAATATATCAACACTATACATTCAAGGACAATTGACCTGAATATATCAACACTATACATTCAAGGACAATTGACCTGAATATATCAACACTATACATTCAAGGACAATTGACCTGAATATATCAACAATATGCATTCAAGGACAATTGACCTATGGTTTGGATAAGATGGTCTGCAATTCCATCCTTAGCAGCACTGATAGCTGCTGCCATATGAAAGGAGTGTCCATTATAATGATGTGAATCATAACTTAACCTGAACAAAACAGCCTTAAAGATCTACTTAAAGTGCAACCATTTACATGAGAAATAGTTGATCACAAGGGTGAGCTCCAGCTAATATCTGAATACAATATAATTTCTTCCTCTCATGGTAAGGGCATAAAAAGACATCACTGTTCATAGCATAAATATTGATATCCACACCTTGAAGAAAACATCAGTCTTAGATACTCCAAGATGCAGAATGAATAGGCACTTATATGTATGAAATATTATGTCTGACATACACAGATTGTTTGTTGCAGAAAAATCAGCTCCATGAAAAGCACATTCTCCACACTACAAAATGGCATATTAAAAACTCAGTGCACAAGCAGTTTGAGCAGCAGGGAGGGCGAACCCTACAACTTTTTGCTTGACCCTGTAAGGGGAAACAAGGGTTCCTACAGAGGCTGAAAAAGAAAATAGTCGATAACCTTAAACCAACACCTCTAACTTGTCTATGTTACTGGTAATAAATCGTTTTAGTAAGCTCAGTTTTGTTAAACCCTCATTGACTATTTTTGTTTTAAAAAAAATTATGCAATCTCATTTACTTTTCTGGTCACATAATTTTTGTTGTTCACCCTCCCTGCTGCAATGAATTAACCAAAGATTTTATCCAAGTCGATACGGTACCTTGTTCTTCGGTCATGTAGATATATTGTTATAAATCCAAATGGAAAAGCTTGTACTTTTGAAAATATTTTTTTAAATTTAATTATGTCCATATCTCCTGAACACCAAGTATAATAAATATTTTGTAAAGTATAATTATCTACGCCATTAAACACAACTAAAATATTAGAGTTATCTCTGATCACCTTAGGCATTTGTGTGTATCTCTAAGTAAAATAGATCATGTCTGTGTTTTTATGTCTACCTTGAGAAAATATTCTAGCTAGATTGGATTGTTTGTCCAGCATCACATCATCATATACTACATGGTTATTAATGAATCCATCTAAGTCATCTATGGATGGGGCTTCATCAATATCAGTAATAAAATCAACAATATCATTGCCATCTTGATTCAATAATTTTGCATTTTCGTTAAAATCTTTAAGTACTTCGTAGCATCTTTGATTATCTACAGATGGTGCCACTAAATATTATTTATCCCACTTCATCCACCTCATTATCAGATTAAGCAATAATTGCGTTTTACCAGATCCAGATGGACCTATAATAATCATTCTAATGGAATTCAGAAGCACTGGATGATGCTTTCGTATTGCTGAAAAGTCAATTATATCCATATAATAAATAATATGAGTTTATATTGTATTCGATGCAGAGTACCCAAACTAACTGTTGGATTGACAACAATAACAACAAAAAATAAAAGACGTACAATTACAGGTAAAGTTGCAAAATGTAATACAAAAATATATAATTATTTCTGCGTTGCAAATAACATGTGGTGGTGTTATAGCCGCATCATTAGGGATATTACCAGGAGCTCCATGGGCCAAATACCCCGATGAAAAACAACTTCCTGGATATAATTACTGTGGTCCTGTAACTCGACTTGATACCCGACTTGATAATAAAAATCAACTAAGGCCTGTTAGTATCCAGTAAAATAAAATTGATCAAGCATGTAATGTTCATGACGATGCTTATAAAAATAAAAAACAACCCATTTTCAGCAGCGGCATCTCACAGATGTGAAATTAATTCATGCGCTAAATGCTATACCTGATGAATCTCTCAGAGAAAAACTCACTAGTTTTCTGATAAAATCCGCTATGAAAGGTAAAAAAGATCGGGGCTGGTAATTAATTATATAGATATTAAAAAGGAATCCATTTATTATTACCCGAGAGGATATTGGGGAGGTAAAGCAGCAATCAGTAAAATTGCTGCCTCAGCAAAAGTTTCACGTAATGTTGCTGCATCATGGTTAGCACCACAGGCAATATGGCAAATTTACCTGCCACCACCTAAAAAAAAATTCAATACGTACATTATGATGTCCGCATTCCCAATAAAGTTCATCAAGCAGATATTTTGTTTTTACCACATGATACTGTTAAACCATGTGGACGAAAATCACGCACGTACAAATACGCATTGACTGTTGTTGACGTTGCAAGTAGATATAAAGAAGAGAAACCATTATCAACAAAACAGCATCTGAAGTTTTCTCTGCGTTTGAGCGAATTTTTCAACGCGATGGTCTACAATGGCCACAGTTATTAGAGGTTGATCCTGGCAAAGAATTTCTTGGTGCAGCATTATCTTTGATGAAAACACATAACGTTAAAATCAAACAAGGATATACCGATATTCATCGTAATCAAACAATTGTTGAACGATTTAATCGAACTCTTGCTGAGCGATTTTTGGGATATCAATGCGTGAGGGAAATATCTGCTAACTTTAAGGCGGGTGAACGATCTCGTGAATGGGTTGCAAGGTTACCAAGTGTGATATCTGCACTGAATAATGAAATTACTCGTGCAACTTCCATGAGACATTTTGATGCAATAACAAAAAAATATATACCCCGTCGCGATAACGTACAACGTGAACAACCAGTATTAGGTAATGTAACTGTGAGATATTTATACGAACCAAGGGAGCTTCAGGGTGGGGAGTGGGGAAAAAAAGATACTGATCCTATCTGGAGCGTGACCACACATACAATTTCTAGCGTGGTTAGATCCTCTGGAGGACCTGCAATCTACAGACTAGATTCTACAGCCCCTTAACGTGGATTTTTGCGTGAACAGTACAAGTAATTCATGCAGATATACAATTGCCATCACGTTCACTTATGTAAACTAGAACCCCGACATCAGTTACATTCAAGACAGGTCAGCATCACATTTTCACGTGTATGACCAAGATTACTATTAATTCTATCTACGGTAAATTATTATTCGAATATTGCCATATTATTATTGTGTTACAGCTTGCACAATGACTATTCTGCAGTTGTTTTAGTGTTATAATAAATTCAGCATCAATATCAAAGTCACGCTTTTTTGTCACGTTGTTTATGGGATGCTAATATTTTCTTTATGACAACAAAGTCATTAGTAATCTCCTCAGTTATCACGTAATCTATAAAAAAGACCTATGTAGAGTTTTTCTACTAACACGAGATACTGCAAGATGGACTAAGTTTGACCATTCGATACGATCATCTACAATCCATATATTTGTATCAGAGATAGTTAATCCCTGCGACGAATGAATCGATATAGCGTATCCTAACATCCACGGTGATTTTTCCATATTCAATGCCCTCTCAGTAACATCGACAGTGACCAAAACAATGTCATTTAGCACAAGATTTTGTACTCGGGCACTTTCAGTGTCTCCACATGGAATTTCAACTTCAATATTCTGTCGTCGAGAATCTGCTGGGCGATAGCACAAAGATACATGTAACGTTGGAAACTTTTCTTTATGTAACGTAAATAATTTTTTTGCAGTTCTTCACGAACTATCTTTCTACTTACGACTATCAAATCAGTGAGTCTCCATGAATTCAAAAAATCATTCATAGTTGTCTCTGGAATTACTTTAAGCATTATCTCACATTGTATTTTATCTGGTTGTAGACTGATTAATGTGGAGACTGTCCAACAAATGGTGGTGGTTGACCATGATCGCCACACATAATCACAGCAGTACTAATTGTCAATAACCATTCAAGACATGTTTTACTGTTTCTAACGATACCGTGTATATCTTGTCCCATATAATATACTTAAGTATATATTTTCACCCATTATCTCAGGAGTCCTTGTGTCAACGCACCATCTAAAAAAACTATATGTACATGATTTATATCTCGTTCTTTTATTTCTCTATAAAGTTTATGTGTAGGTGTCAAAGCAATTATATCCGAACTATTATTAAAAAATAAATTAATGGCACGAGTTGTTTTACATGACCCTGCACACCTATTAAGATAATAGTCTTATGTCTAGCCACAGGATCGTACACAGACGGTGTGGATGACTTTAATATTTGATCAATATTTATGTAATATATTTCCTTAATTTCAACATCGACAGATTCAGAATAACTAAGTATATTTTCTTGCTTTATCCTCCATGTCCCCCATTCACCATTACTGACTAGCAGTTTTAATAAATCCTTATATTTATTATGTATATAAAATGAATCCGTAGCGACTCTGACAGCGTGACGAGGAAATCTATTTATCATCGATAGTAGATTTATCGAAACATAAGCTAACATCGAAGATCTTAAATGAGTAAATTGTGGTGAGTCGCCCTCATTATAGCTCACAATGGTACCTAGTTTTGTTCCATCTGATAAATAAGCATTACATCGACTTATAAATGTGTTTTTCTGCGTTGTATCAGTGATTATGAAATCTGGCTCAGCATCGTACATATTCAATCTTGTACTCGCTCGTATATGATTATATGATCCTCCTTGAGTGAACTTTACGATTATCTTTCTACCAGGATCCTTTGCAGGTTTTTCATCATGCTCATTCTTGCATTTACTTATTTTAATGACATGATCTTCATCAAGATCAAGGAATTCTTTCTTGGCATCATCGACACTAAATCTATCTGGTTCTGGTAACCAAAATTGCTTCTGTGAACTATACGATATAATTGCTTCTGTTACCCTCAACGATATTAGAAATCCAGCATCAAGCATATACCGCAGTAGTACTATCAGAGGAACCCAACATTTTTTCTGAAAAATGTCTTCCAAACCAAACATAAGTAATCGCATGGAGAACTTTTCTAAACTCGAATGATTCTACATGAGCAAATCCTGTTAGGTCAAACTCTGGTAAGGGTCCGTTTATTGCAACCCTGGTCATCTCATATGTAGGATGTACTACTTTCTTAAAGTATTTAGAACATTCTCCATATCGAAGAAAATTCCCAGGATAACATGCAGCCATATCAACTGAAATAACGTCACTATAATCGTATTTGGTATTCCACAATCCACCGTGTCCATATTCTATGCAACATTTTTTTTATATCCTTAAGGAATCTGATCGTGTTGTTTTCCATGAATTTTTCTCCTGACCAAAATGAGCAGCAACCGATGGTACGGTGAAACATTTATTCAGTAATTGTCCAAGTATGACATCAGAGGTATATTTCAATGCAAGATGTTCCGTCTCTTCATGAAGAGATTCTGTATGATAAATATCACCGTTAGGCCGTACATATTGATCGTAATCGTATTCTGAACTTTGAAATAACCAAACAGACACATGGTCACTTTTCCTTATATTTCTGATAAAATCAAATATATGACCATCATAAAACATAATCTTTCTCTCTCGTGGAAATACCGTTACAGCATTAGTTCATGCATGTTCATTATAATCAACGATTGTTATAGGGCTTCCATTTTTTAATATATTTTGGTTCGTACAATAGCTCTCCGGTTAACGTTTTTACTGTTATTGGAAATCTTAATAACGTTTCTAGTTCAGCAACATCCTTAATAGATGCACAAGAATCTTTAACCGTTTCTGCTCATTTATCAATTATTTGCGTCTTAAATCTGTTAAGCCATTACCACGTATCGCATTTATAAAATATTCTGTATCACGATCAGCTACACAGTTTATTCTTGACAGTCTCATCTGTTTGTGATCCGCAACATTAGGTTTATCATTCAGCGAATAAATTCCATAGACAACTGCTGTCACCGGATAACCTTGTAAGTAGTAAGGCCTATCAATGCCATTAAGTAACCCAGGTTTGGATTCAATAAAACGATATTATTTCCCGACTGTACATTTACTGGGTTGCACTTATCAATAATTACCCAAATATCATCATCTGTCTCTACAATAAACTTTATTAAAATGAAATATTTTTCATCACCATGGTGATTAATAATTACTTTTCCTCGTTTGTAAGCAGCGCCATCATTACAGCATTCCTTTTTGGCCTCACGGACACGTTTAGCTATATCCGCATTTGTTAAAGCTAGATCTTGCATCAAAACACTAAATTTATATTCTGGTAGTCTGACAAGATCCGATTTAGCAAGGGATGGTTCAATTGCTCATAATCCCTCCATTTTTATAATTAAGACAAATATTTAAATTGAATTTTTGTATACATATATCATGATTGAAACCAGGAACAAGTGCATTTGACTTAACCTTGGTCATATCACTCATTGTGATAAACCGTGTATAAATGAATACTGCGGAAATCATGTGCAGAACATCAAGCATGTAAGTACAGGACCAAAACCATGTGTTCAGTGTGGTATTGGAGTCAGAGGATAATCAAGGTTATGTCAAATATGTGATAGTAAAAAAATATAGAGAACTAAAACGATACTATGACAAAAAATACCTTGTCAGGTAAATCTCCTATAAAAACAGAAAAATACTACATGGAAAGATTTCAAAATAATGATTTAGACAAATAATATTATTATATAAATGAAGGAAAAAGAATTTGTAGCATATCCAATATATACAAACTACGAAGCGTCGAGAAATGGGATAATAAGAAACTGTCGGTCAAAAAAAAAAACAGTCGGTAGTCTTAACAAATTTGGTTATTTTAGATTCAGTATTAATGAAAATAAAAATTATTATTCACATAGATTCATCTACTAATATCATTTTGGACTGATTGAAAACGGATTTATAGTTGACTACTTCGACGGCGATGCGCAGAACAACGAATTATCTTGCTTAAAAGGTGTCACACACTCAGAATTCTTAACAAGGAAATACAGTGAGGTATAAATTATTCGGAAAGAGAACCATTAAATCTACAAATATGGAGACAGGCCTAGAAATAATTTTCCTATCAAAAAAATCCGTAGCCAAATATATTGGCATAAGTCTATGATCGGTACAATTTGTAGCAGATAAAAAATACAAATCCGCATATTTAATAACATATAACCAGCAGATAATATTCGAATATGATAAGTAGCTTCTTAACAGTTGATTTATGCAAGTGTAAACTACATCCTGTATATTTCATTGCTACTTTCACTTTCATCTTCACTTTCGACAGTCTCAGATAATAAATTATTTCTCAATTGCATTACACGATTGTCTATCATTTATTTTATTTCGTACGCGTGAGACAAGGCTGTCATTATTTTTTCAATTGAAAGAGCGAGATGTGCAAAAAATTTCTGATAGCAGAAATAACATCAGCAATATTTTCACTGCACGTAGAGGTTTCACAGAGTGCATAACAAGCAATCGATATATTATCTAGTTACTTTGGCTCGCTATATGTCCGTATAGTCCTATAGGTCTGTTATTGATTATTCCAGGTAACGGCGGAAACAGAATTTTCTTATTGCTTATATATATCTAACACAGAAACTAACCTCTGTTAAGCTATATATTGTATAATAAAAACACGTAATGCGTGTGAATTTATAATAAATAGTATGCCACATAAAAATTTTCGTTTATTTTGTCAATCCGCTATCACGTAAAGTGTGTATATAATAGTGCATGTATACTCAGCGTGTTATGCCAATTGCGCATGATTAAATCAATCTCCCTGGTAATGGCTTACGCATAGTATTATTTGTGTTAATGCAGAATTATATATATATATATATATATATATATATATATATATATATATATATATATATATATATATATATATATATATATATATATATATATATATAATTTTTGGAAACTGGAAAAATAAAATACCAGAACCTGTGTTTTTTGTTAAGAAAATCGAAGACTATAGTTTTTAAAGTGCTCATCAATAAGATCTTTAACTGATTTCTTTAACTCGTCCGAGTTAAATCCGGGAATGATGAATGTTGGTAGTTGTACTCGAGTAATTCCGAAATGTTTTAGAAAAACTGTTGTGAAAAAGCGATTGAGTGGAACACGCTGAGCTGGATCGTCTTCATTAACTATATACACTCTAGCGTATCTACCTGCTGCTGGTTTTACAAAATGTTTTTCTCTGTTAACAATAATATCATTCATAAACTTTAGATCTAAAGCAACCTGATTCAAATGTTGTATTGACTCAATTATTTGACTTTTTTTAAAGCATCGTTGTAAGAACATTAATGCCTGAAACTAAATTTTGCAGATTTTGAAATACACGTTCATGCTAAGATTTAATTGTATTAGCGTATGAATTTATTTCATCAATATCAAAAGTATTACTATTATACCTTTTCATAATTAATTATTTTTGTAAAATGTGATTCTGTGTTATATATATATATATATATATATATATATATATATATATATATATATATATATATATATATATATATATATATATATATATATATATATATCATTAGATCATGTATAGCTCCATCACCAAAATATCGTCGCCATGGATAAGCATCTTTTACTTTTCGATATCCTGGAAATTGTATTAATTTTTTAACATCTATGACAAAGTCGGATCTCTGTGGTTCTGGTGGTACTTGATAAGCTGGTGCAACTTCAGGCCATCCTAACACTTATCTGATTGAACTTTGATAAATATCTACAGAGTAATCAGGGGAACTTATTTCACCGCTGATAGTGTTGTTTCGTTTACACCAATTGTTATTTTGGATTCTTTTCCTGTGATAGATTTAATTCTGCGCTGGAATTCTTCATTAATCTGTTCTATCTGATAACTACCAATTGGAATACTAACTACATACCAATCAGGAGTTCCATCGCATTTATCTTTATTTGCGAATACTAATGAATTATTTCGTTGTTGTCCACCAAACGGTTTTGATCTAGTATTAGGCCAGCTATAATAAACTCGAAGCTGAGATAACGCTATTTATTTTGCAGGAATTGCAGTTGGAAAGTTAAAGCTAAACTCAGGATTGGTCGAACTTACGAGATCATCGTAGTTTTTGATGGAGTTGACGACTGCTGCAATAACTCTCTTGACGTTGTCAAGGACTTAGACATTAATATTATTGTTATTATTTAATTCTCCATTTTGGCTATCGTCAGTAGCGATTATGATTGCTTCATCGTAGGTTTTCATTATTGTTGCAAATTCCTCATTATTTTTACCATCATTCAGATAAAATGCAACACACGAAGTTAATTTTGAATAAGCTGCTGTTGCTGTGTGTAATTTTATTATATACTCACGTAATTTATCATTTGTGCACGTAAATATTTTGTAGCGTTAATGCTGAGAATACATGCGCATGTAGTTGAAGTTGAAACAATAAGCGTTACAATTGCTGGAGCTGTCATTGTTAACCTTTGATAATAATAATAATAATAATAATAATAATAATAATAATAATAATAATAATAATAATAATAATAATAATAATAATAATAATAATAATAATAATAATAATCCGAATCCAGCAACAATAGAAGAAACTGAATAAACAACTATGTCAATGGCAACGATGCGCCTGCGATATTTTTTTTTACTTTTGCTGTATAATTGTCAATATTTTTTAGTTTGGTCAGGAATTCACATACTTGATTATATCTTTGACATTGAACGTCCATTGACGTTAAGTAATTTATAGGTGAGTTTGGTCACAAATTCCAGACACCACCAGTAATTAGCTGAGGCCATATATTTATCAGACGATTCCAGTGTAAATGCTTTCTCAGAATCTTTATCTAACACCACAGATACAGTTCTAGAAAAACTACCTGCTGATGGAGATGTAGTGGATATTCTAAAATCTACATCGCTATGTACGGACAACCTATACACACCAGCGACTTCCGTAGTGTGTTTGATGGTTTTATTTTCTGTTGTCTACACTTCAGATTTAAATGCAATTGTATACACAATATTTTTAATCTGCTGGTGAGGAATTTTAACCACTCTCGTTTTTGAACAATATCAGGAATTCCACTGATAATATCGTTGAGTCTTGAATTAGTATCAGCAAGTTTTATGTCAATGGTTGGTGGAGTTCTAAAATAATCGATATTAGTTCTGTTCAGGTTTCTGCGAAAATTTAAAAACGTACGTATGTGATTAGTAAAATCAGTTTTGATTGTGCTTAATTCATTGTTGATTGGAACTGCTTTATCATCGACCTATTTTTGTCGTAGCAGCATTAAAATAAGATTCTGGTGTTCTAAGATTATTAATGCCATTATTATTCATTTTAAGAAATGCACGGATTATACCACCGTTGGATAGTACGTTTTTAGATTCTTGATCGTCGACGTATTTTTGTTGCAGCATCTGTATCTGCGGCTGGATTTCCAAGACCTGTAATTTTTTTCTGTTCATAATAATATATCCACTGAATGAATCGCCAATCTTCTTGACATAATCGTTAACTGACTTACCCGAATCTTGTATTTTACCCTGATCAGTAAAAGTATCGATATTATCAACAACTGAGGTAGGAATTTGTATAAGTACATCTGGCAGTTGTATATTGCTTGTCTTTAATCGTCCTTGTTTATCCTGAAAAACAATGACTTCATTTTGATCCACACTTGTAATATTTAATATATCATCGATCTCACTTCTGTGCTGATCAAGAGTTGATTATTTAGATAAATCACATTGCTGCTTAGCTTTACCACGAGAAGATCTACCGTAAATATCTACCATTATATTTATCAATGTCTTTTTAAATGTAACACGACTTTATGAGGTAGTTTTGTTGATTTTGATATAGCATCAAGTACATTAAATACTTCACGACCACATATTGGGGGATCAGTTAGTGTTTGTGTTGGTAGCGTTGAATACCAGATCGGAGCAATTTTATTGTTGACATAATGATATTCCTTTGGTGGCGCCAACCCATACGAATCAAAATAAACAATTCCACGTGGATCAATTGCATATGCTACCCAATGCATGCCAGGTCCAGAGATTTTATCAAGATTAATAATATCGGTTTCAATATTGTTGGGTTGTTTTGGTAATTGATCACGCATAAAAACTCCGCTGAATTTTTTTATATTTAGTTGCTTAGCTCCATCAAGTAAATCAAAATTCGACATAGGTGATATCAGTAAACTATTCCATGAAGTCTTAGGCCCTTTAATCTGACCAGGTGTCAGATTGTAGTCTTTTAATCTGACCAGGTGTCAGGGTAACACTAACGTGATTGTATAAAATTATAATTATAATAGATGATCTAACTATGTGTTACATATTTTCTACTGGATCATCAACGACTCTCATTCGTCCACCAACACCTTCAAGTAACGTCGTCTTATCGCTCAGTATAACGGCTACTGCTCTATAATTTGCAATAACTCATCGTGTCACACGAGCTCGAAAGATTATGTCAACTTCTGATTGTCTGGTTAAATATAAATGTTCAAGCGAAAAGTAATAAATCGGAAATAAGTTTGAAAAAATCACGCTGAGATATTTGTAAACCAGTATCGACGTTTTGATCACGCCCCATAAAAAAAACATCCGACGATGATACACACGTGCAACGATGTTTTCTTCAAAATTAAGTAATATATCCTTGGATGGTTTTTGATGTCCATTTATCTTTAATGAAACTTCAGAAACACATAGTTTATCAAATAACATATGACTACGCGTTTGGTCATCTACTCGTGTAGCATCTTGTAATGTAATGAATATGTCGTGGTGCAGAAGCACCCCGCTGAAAAACTATTTGCCATGTAAATAAATCATTAATATTACTAAAAAGCATCGGTGGTCATAGTCAACCATGACAACGTTGATTTACCGCCTTGACTCATAAAAGATAGTAACCGTTCTTCAGATATCGAGGGAGTCATTACTAACATCCATAATGAAAGTTTTGTTAGTACAACTTTATCATGAAGTTCAGCAGTTGCAGCTGGATTAGCTTCTTCAGCGTGCATTACTGCATCATTATCGTTGCATTTTCGTACAAGTACAACTGTATGTTTTGCTCCAAAAATAACTTTTCTAACATTTCTACAAAATCCAAAGATGTGTGACAATGAAAATCTTTCATCGTCACCCAGCATTGCTCGACGTGATGCAAATCCCAAGTTAAAATTTTCATTCATTCATGCAACTTCAGTTCCAGCTGCATTTAGTATTACATTTCTGCTTTTGGATGATCAGTTGTATCTTTTGCAAACATCATTGATTGACCAGCTGATCTTGAATAATCATCGCTGTATCTTGCAAGACCAAGTATTGTTGTGGCAACGTCGATGTCGTTATGACAAGCCTCAATCTCTCGTCCATCAATCATATATGCAGCACTTTTGAATAATGCCATAATACCATTGTTAACAAAACCAACTCGATCACCAATTCCGAAATCTGTATTATCTAATTTTAAAAGTCTACTATCGACTTCAATAAATGCCTCAGCAGGTAAGAAATATCTGCTTTTATCCTGAACTTGTTATTCAATTCTTCCAGGATCGTTAGGTACACGTGCGTCGTTAGAGTAATATTGATAATCACGCACAAACTCGTCCTTGAGAACTGGTGCATCTATGTCACACGCTGGATCAGATATGCGTTTAAACATCTTTATTATATTTGCTTTCGTCTAACACGAAGACCACATCAAAAAGTGAGATCACTTCCTGCTATTAGACTAGCGGTTATATTTTTTTTTATTTTTCTGATGATGGTACATCAGCCAACTCTGCTAGATTTTCGTTAGCAGCTTGGTTTATTATTTTCCTGATATTTGCAGACATTGCTTCAGTGCTAGGTAATTTTACAGGTTGAGGTTATCGTCGTATTAATCTAGCTAGTCTATCTCTGATCGCCGAGAATGCTTTGCTAGCAACATTGCCAACAGCACTAATACCTTTTTAACATCAATAGCTTTCATTCCCAGTTGCTTTGCAAGCGGTACTGTTTTTGGGCTATCCTTCTAAATAGACCCTGAACAATGTCATCTAGTCCATCTCCGTAGGTTGTTTTGTATATTGGTAATCGAGAATTTACTGCTCTGACCATGGTTGGTCTACGTTGAGCACTATGTACAATCATTTTATTTTAATAACTATATTTAATTACATACTAAATCCAATGACTTAGTCACTACAGTAGTCATCGGCAATTTCATTAATGAGGGACCAATATACATTAATATCCATAATTCCACCTGTAAATAATCGTTTATAAATATCACATGCTTCATTAATGATTTTGGGGGAATTATAACCAGCTCATTTTCCTCCAATGAGAATTTCTAGTCGATCAACATCAGCAAGATTGTTATTGGGACAAGTAATCAAGCCACTTCCTAGACCACTTCCAGTTGCTCCAGTAGAATCTGCAGAAAACGCACTGTTCCATTTCAGACTCTTGATATTCTTCCTCTGCTAATTTGACTGATTGTCGTGGTGATTTCAATCGTTTCATTATTTCTTGTCGTTCTTGTTCTCGTTGTTGTAGCTCTTGTTGTAGTTGTGATCGTTGTGGTAATGGTGGTTCTTGTTGGTGTGGTAGTAGTTGTGGTGATCGTTTTGGTGATGGTAATAATCGTTTACTTTGTTCAACCTTTTCTCTATATTTATTTACAGCCTCATCAAATCTCTCAGCAGAGAGGCTGAACCCTACAACTTTCTAGAGATCTTATTTTTGAAAATTAAGGGATTCTACGAAGGCTGAGAAGATAAATAAAAAATTTTTTTCCTTAATAGTAAAACTTTCTCTAATTGACCAGATTTTTTTGCTAGATTTATTCACGATGTGGTCACTACGCATATATATCGTTCAGCCTCTCTGCTGCTGTGGGCTAGAGAAAAGTTTTTGCTCTAATGATAAAATTTCTAATTGACTATTATTTTTGTTTTGCTTAGTTACTATGCTGCTATAAATTAACCAAAGATTTTATCTAAACCTACACGATACCTTGATCTAGGATCATGTAAATTTATTGTTATAAATCCGAAAGGAACAGCTTGTGCTTTAGAAAGAAATTTTTAAATTTAATCATATCCATGTCCCTTGAACACCAAGTATAATAAATATTTTGCAAAGTATAATTATCTACACCATTAAACACAACCAAACTATTACAGTTATCTCTGATCACCTTAGGTATCTGCGTGTATCTCTGAGTAACATAAATCACGTCAGTATTTTTATGTCTTCCTCCAGAGAATATTCTAGCTGGATTGGATTGTTTGTCCAGCATCACATCATCATACACTACAAGGTTATTAATGAATCCATCTAAGTTATCTACGGATGGAGCTTCATCAATATTGGTAATAAAATCAATGATATCAATTTTGTCCAGTAATTTTGCATTTTGATTAAAATCTTTAAGTACTACATAACAGATGGCGCTATCAAATACAACTTATTCCACTTGAGCCATTGCATTATCAGATTAAGCAATAATTGTGTCTTACCAGATCCAGATGGACCTATTATGATCATTCTGATATAATTTGGTAAAGCTGGATGGTGCCTTACTGGCTCTTGTTTTCATGTCGCAGAAAAGTCAATTATATCCATATAATAATGATATGAGTTTATATTGAGTTCGATGTAGAGCAATAACCCCCACAGTTGGATTGACAACGATAACAACAAAAAAAAAAAAGATGCGCACTCACAGGCAAGTGTGCAAAATGTGGTACAAGCAAATATAAATTTATTTCCGCCTTGATGAAAAATAAGGGTGGTGATATTGCTGCATCGTTATGGAAATTGCCAGGAACTCCATGGGTAAAATACCCTGGTGAGAAACATCTTCCCGGATATAATTATTGTGGTCCTGGAACTAGTCTCGATATCAGACTCTATAACCAAGATCGACCAAGACCAGGAGAGTATCCAGTAAATAAGATCGATCAAACAGCAGCTATTTCTTCTGGAAGTTTTTCGAGAATCTTTTTTGTTTTCTTAGTTCTTTTTGCTATTTTTTCAGTTGCTTCAGCGGTTTTCTCTAACACAGGTTGAATACCTTTAGTGGTCTCAGTGATAGGTTTAAATAATTGTTTTGTATCCTCCTCAACTTCAACTTGAGATTCCTGATGCGATTGTAGTTGTTGCTTAACAGAATCACGAATAGGTAGATATTTTTTAATTGCTTCTAGTCGCTCTCGAGCTAATTTAGCTGAGTGTGGTTCTCCAATACTCATTATTGATATATTTATACTGGCTGTTTAATTAATTACAAAACTACTCAACATTTGTAAATCTTTCCTGCATTCCCTGGAAAGATGTAGGTGATGATGTAACTCCCTAATGGATCTTGCTACTTGCAATAAATAGGAGACAAATTCCTGCCTGGGACATTTACATGACAGGCAAAATTCAAATGTCCCAGAAGATTTTGTTTTGAGAAATTCAGTCAAAAGCCTTCTAATTTTGTCTATTTTTTCCTTTGATAATTGTGCTTACATCGTTATGAAATCCAGAAGCACACCTAAATATTTCAAGCATGTGGTTGGACCAAGAATTTCATGAGAAGCAAGTGGAATTCTCAAGTGAGCAAAAATCATTGTCATGATGACCATGGTTCTATCAGCCATGGGGGAGGGTGATCAATCGTAAAGAAGTTGTCCAACAGGTAGAACATACTGTCAGTGCCCTATTTATTCCATTATCCAACTGCTCACAATTTTGTGAAAATCTTTGGTGAAGACTGAGAACTAGACATTAGATGTACATAGAAATAATACCGAGTGTTCCATTTAATGCAATGATAGGGTCACAGACTAGGGTGGATTGGCACGAGTTCAAATGCATCACATGTCAAATTTACACAACAAAGCCAGTGTACCGGCCTTTCTAACTGTCTTTATGACATCATTAACCTTGACATATTTCAGTTCCTGTTTATCAAACTTTTAAGGCTTGAGTATTCTTGATATTACTTTGGGCTGAGAGATCAACAATTAGTCTCTTTTTCCTAGAGTATTTACCATCCATCAATGATGCCTATAGTATTTACCAGGTAAATGGGGTAAGGTGGTCCTATAAAAAATCCCTTTCATTTCTCCTTCCTCTGTAATTTCTTGAACTATGTGTGGCTCTGATCTAGCAGATATTAAATATTTACATTCAGAGGTTTATGAAGGTTTTCTCCAAATACCAGTATGAAAACCCTCATGCAAACCATTTATTAAATCTGTCACAAAATCAATCATGATGACCACAGATGTCCTGAAGAATTAGGCAAACATGTATATGGGTAGTGGCAGTTACAGGCATGGAAAAAACATAATTTCTTTGTATCTTGTCTCATGCCACACCAGGAACAGAATATAGTCAGTTCTTATTATTTTTTTTTTGCATGACTCAAGTATAAATGGGGTTTTCCTATTTGGCTCTCTGAGCACCACTGGCTTGAGGATGGTGACTCTTGCATAATTTACATAAATGCAATAAATTGCAGTTAGGCCTGCTACAATTGGTCTCATTGAAAGTGTTGCATATTTGTTTTCCATTAAACAGAAGTACTGGCCGGCCAGACTGATCCATTGGAGTATGACTTCCTGTGATATAATTCATATATTTTTTATTTCTCTTAGATTGTTGATTGTTAAAAGGTTAACTGGACAGATTGGGTGTAATGTTGAAATGAATGCGAACCTCTGTTTTTCAACCAGAGAAAATAGCTATAAAAAACTTAGTATCCCATAAAGAATAACCCACTGAGATAATATATTAAATTCTGAACAGCCTTGTGAGAACAAGCATTAAAATACTTACAAAAACCAGTGCCACTGTATTTCTGATGCATTTCATCAGCATATGTCTCTAATTCAGAACTCCTTAATGGATAGACCTCACAGAGAATGTTTTTGTGTTTAGAGAAGTCCTTACGAAATTCAGAAATATTTAGTGTGCCTGTTAAACGTGGGTCATTTCCTTTCATTACAATTTGATTGCCACCCTGGTTGATAATTTTAGTCTCCGAGCAAGAATCCGTGCCCGGTATCAGCAGTAGGACAAGATTAATGTGCTAGCCATTATGTCCCTACGTATATTGCTGGGTAACATGTCCACCATTTGAAGTTTGTCAACAGGCACAACAAAATGCATTTTTTGGGAGAATCTCATTCTGTTATTCCAATGTCTAGCAAAGGCTGATGCAAGGTTCAAGTCACTATGCAATTGACATGTATCCTTTGCAGCCAGACTGCATGAAGATTGTGGAGCTGTTGCACTTCATGGTGATAAGGTAGTTATGGTGGAAGATTGTTTCCATGCAGTGACTGATGCTTGTAATTTGGCCAACTGTTGGTTTCTAGCTACCACATCCAACATGTTGAGATCATGTGATGCATCAGCTGTTTCATGTGACGATGCTCTTGAGCACAAAGATGAATCACCCACCTGGTGCATATTATCTCTGTACAGTTGAAGAAGATGCTTTCCAATTGAAACTGACACATTGATGTTCATTTCAGCTACTTGTTTACCAAATTTGATGCAGTCCAATTATCTGGAATGTCCACCCAAGTTGAATTTGTCACAGTGATGATATCCAGGTTATCTTCTATATTGTGAATGCTCGTCAAAAGATTAATAGTTTGTCTTGATCTATTTGAAGCCATTGTGGGCATTAACAGAATTCAACATTTGGGTTACAGGCATGCCTCATAAGAACAGAATCCAACATTTGGGTTACAGACATGCCTCATATGAACAGAATCAAACAAGGGTTATGGGCATCCTTCGTATGACCTTAATCCTTTATATGGTGTTGGACATGCCAAATATCAACAGAATCCATCAAAGAGTTATGGACATCCCATGTATGAAAAGAATCTCTCATGAGATCATGGACATCCTTAATATGAACTTAATCCAGAAAGGGGTCATGGGCATCTCCTATTATGAACTTAATCCAGAAAGGGGTCATGGGCATCCCCTATTATGAACTTAATCCAGCAAGGAGTCATGGACATCCCTTATTATGAACTTAATCCAGCAAGGAGTCATGGACATCCCCTATTATGAACTTAATCCAGCAAGGAGTCATGGACATCCCCTATTATGAACTTAATCCAGCAAGGAGTCATAGACATCCCCTATTATGAACTTAATCCAGCAAGGAGTCATGGACATCATCCCCTATTATAAACTTAATCCAGCAAGGAGTCATGGACATCCCCTATTATGAACTTAATCCAGCAAGGAGTCATGGACATCATCCCCTATTATAAACTTAATCCAGCAAGGAATCATGGACATCCCCTATTATGAACTTAATCCAGCAAGGGGTCATGGACATCCCCTATTATGAACTTAATCCAGCAAGGAGTCATGGACATCATCCCCTATTATAAACTTAATCCAGCAAGGAATCATGGACATCCCCTATTATGAACTTAATCCAGCAAGGGATCATGGACATCCCCTATTATGAACTTAATCTAGCAAGGGGTCATGGACATCCCCTATTATGAACTTAATCCATCATATGGTTATGAGTCAAGAACAGAATCAAACGATTGTTGAAATGGAATAAATGAAAATATGACAACCTTTGAAGCAAATCTTTACTCAGTGACCTTGACCAAAAAACCTAATGGTGTGAGGGATGCACTGCTAAATGAATTATATTCACTTTGAGACTGTCCATAATCTGTCCAGTGGTTAAAGACCTATATGCAGATGAAAAACTTACTAAAACTTCATTATAATAAATACAATTCATACTTTTTGTTTTCAGTCTTAAATTATGAACATGTATCAATATGATGTGTCTCATTTTTGTACAAACTTTACATTTAAAAAAAATCAGAATTAGCACTATAAATGTGCTATGTATTGGAAGTATTTTAATGACATGAAACACTCTTTCAGGCTAACTATTTCATATTGGGATAACTATTTCATATCCACAAAATATCAAAATAAGCCAAGTTTACAACAAGTTTTATGAATGAGAGTGGTCAGTCCATGACTTCAAGAATTCATATACAAGAGGGCTAGATAGCAACACAAAATGTTGATCAATGTAACCTAATCTGGCTAACAGCAAGTAGTAGTTTGTTTTAAATAAGAAATACCCATTTTCAAAACCATGGCCACAAAAGAAATGGAAATAAGATTTTTTTAAACCCAAATAAATTAGTGAATAGACCTTCATGGCAGAGCTGTAAAGTTACTAAGCAAACATGTAAAATAAATTAAGTGTTATTGCCTTATCTAAAAACTTGACCTTGGCATACTTTCATTTCCTCAACATGATGTAGCCAATTATGTCTTGAAAGTGTTGATAAAAACTAACTGGTTACAATCACTAATTACTTTGTTTCAACTAACTGGAGCTACAAGAAGATACAATTTTGTTGCATTCTTAAGTTAGGGAAAACAGCCAGGTTGTCAAATAAAAAAAACAATTATGTATTAAAACTATTGTCTCTCAAAACAAGTGGCTTCCAAAAGAAGTGATCTTTCATGTCAGGATTTTCTCTACATCATATAAATGAAACATTGTGTATACTGATGGTATTAAACTGCATGGGTCATTAGTTTGGAACTATGTGATTTGTCTATGTCAGTTATAGATAGCACTAACTTAAAACAAATGTCAGTAACATTTATTCTGGCTAGTCAAACTGCAAAGAACAAAGATCCAGATCTGCTGTAGCATAATGTGCTGGCAGATCTGGCCTATCATGCTTGTTCTACTGATTGCTCCTAATAAGCCACATTGACCCATATCTTCCAGTGCATTATGCAACAACAGTTCTAGGTTTGTGCAGTTTGCAGTTGGAACTGTCTTATGACTTCACATGGTAATGTGTTTTGTGTTCCACTCTTTTCACAAACATAAGGGGTTAATGATGGAAACTGAGAGAAGTTAGTTTTAACATTTTATAAAACTTGCATATTCATTCAACTTATGAAACATACAAAATGCTGTTCACATACATAATTACAAAAAGTGCTGAAAACACATACAAAATTTTTTCATCAAGGATATAAAATCATTGCTAAGTGAACAAAAAACGAGTTAAAATTACATATCCTTATGATGTGCTGAATCTTTTAAATCTAAATTTTAATTCTTAGGGTTTCTTGAAGAGCCATGCTTATTTCCAATCTTAAATGAGTACCTGTCCTAAAATTTGACAATTTATTCCTGGAAATTTTCTTTCAAATTGATAAAAAAAATGTCAAAATACTTGTCTCCATTTCTAATTACCCTAGAAAAAGTCCTGGTAGTCAAAGGATGAGATTCGAGAGTAAAGGCTATAAAAATCCCCTTAGAGATGCAACAGTAAAGATATTTAAAATATCCCCACAGTAGAGATGCAACAGTAAAGATATTTAAAATATCCCCACAGTAGAGATGCAGCAGTAATGATTTTTAAATATCCCCACAGTAGAGATGCAGCAGTAATGATTTTTAAAATATCCCCACAGTATATAGTAGAGATGCAGCAGTAATGATTTTTAAAATATCCCCACAGTATATAGTAGAGATGCAGCAGTAATGATTTTTAAAATATCCCCACAGTATATAGTAGAGATGCAGCAGTAATGATTTTTAAAATATCCCATCAGTATACAGTACAGATGCAGCAGTAATGATTTTTAAAATATCCCTACAGTATTATGCAACAGTATTGATTTTTAAAATATCCCCATAGAGTGCAGTACAGATGCAACATTGAAAAGTAATGGTTTTTAAATATCCCAACCATAGAGATGTAACAGTAATGATTTTTAAAATATCCCCATAGTATGTAGTAGAGATGCAACAATATTGATTTTTAAAATATCCACACAGTTGAGATGTAACAGTAATGATTTTTAAAATATCCCCATAGTATATAGCAGAGATTCAACAGTAATGATTTTTAAAATATCCCCATAGTATATAGTAGAGATGCAACAGTAATGATTTTTAAAATATCCCATCAGTATACATTACAGGTGCAACAGTAATGATTTTTAAAATATCCCCAAAGTATACAGTAGAGATGCAACAGTTAAAATTAGATACATCTGCATATCATACAGCAGAGGTGAAAACATGAAGATTAGAAAAATTCCAGTAGCATACAGTGGAGATGAAAAAGTAAAGATTACATAATGAAAATGACTCTTGCCCTTTGTCCTGTAGCCTTAATTATGAAATGTGTTTAATTTCTATGACTACAAAATTACAACAAAAATAAATTTTATTCTATCATTTATTCAAGAAACTTTATTATTCATATTAACTTCATAAAAGACTTAAAACGCACAACAAAATGTATCATTTATTTTCTAATATCAGCATTATGAAACATTAGAATTCACTTTTGTGAAAATAATAAGTATTTTAACTAAATGATATAAACAAATAACTGGAACTAATATATATGCTTGCCAGTAAATGTTAAATTCTAATACAAATTTAACTGGCAACAAAAGGACAAAACAAAATACAACAAAAGATGCAATCTGATTGACTTAAACCACTAATCTTCATATAACTAATATTTATAGTGGCGTTATTACTAACATCTAAATTGCCTAATATAAAATAAACTCTAAAACTGAAATGATTGTAAGTATATATATACCTATTATGCCTGCCTAGCTTGTTGTCTTTGTTGTTGTTGTTATGGGTTTAACACCATTTCTTAGCACATGATAGGCGATACATGGTAACCAGTATAACTGGAGAGGTAGAACCTGGGGGAAAAATGGTAAGCACCACCAACCCACAGGAAGCTACTGGCAGCTTTTTCACATACCTACATTGGCCAAGCCAAAGACTCCAACTGATTCAGACAGAGATGAGATAGCAGTGACTGGTAATGGTGAGCATTCTAAACCACTCAACCACCTGCAAAATTGCAATTGCAAAAACCTACCAACAGTTTAGATTTTTAATGCTAGCAAGATAGAGCATGACATCAAAGTTACCTACTCCATCTGTTAACATATTTATCATGTGAGCAGATGCTACAAGTGAGTTTCCTTACAAGAAAAGGTCAAAGCACTTTTGGCTAGGGTTTAAGTGTGCAGTTCTTCAATGCTAATAATAAAGCAAAGATATTTCTTTTGGAAAAAATTATCAGTATTATCTCTGGATCCTAGAGAATAAAGGCATAGAATATTTTATTATAATAACAAATATTAGACTAAAACACAAATCAACCACTGTAAATAAATTGAATTAGGTGTTTAAAATAACTTTATACAAGAAAGCATTTCCTTGTATTCTTGATCATGAAAAGTATTTTGTATAGTAGAACATACAGCTGTACACACTTAATACAAGCACAATGTATTTGGACAACTTAATATACAAGGATACTGAAAATCCTGAGATCCACTGTGATCTAGAATTTATGAAGTTTAAGTGAACACTCATCTAAAAAAAAATATATGTAAATTAAACCTAATGAGAAGTGATGGGAAATTTTGTATTCTGCAGATGTAAACTTGTCCTTCAGGACAAACTTTTATACTGATAAAAAGGAATCCAACATTTTGTTTTGTTTTTAAGCAATAACAAATGGATCTGTATTGCAATGACACCAATTTAAAGAAAACTTTCAGGTCTTTAATAAATCATGTGAATACAATTATTTTTGTGGGTATCAATTTTCATTGTTTTGTAACAATTTACAAGTTAGGTGAATTCAAGATATCTTTTCAAATTGATCATAGTTTGTTTGGTCATGAAATTAAATTTAGTAACAATCAATGAAATCCATGACCACTCAGTTGGTATAGAACTAGACTTACAATACAATTGTCATGATTACAATACCCAAACAGGCTGGGTCAGTATTACAATAACTGGCCTGCTGCCTTGGTGTGATCCTGGCAAAGCCATTTAGCTGCCATTTACTTTTCTGACATGATATTAGACAATATACATAACAAGCAGCTGCACAAAGAATTTAAAAAGATATGTTGCCATTTTTATTATTTGGTCCATTATGCACAGTAGGAAAAGAGGTTTGCAATGAAAATTAAGAGTGCTCTATATTCTTTATACAGTGGAGAAATCATATGTAGATTTTCTTTGGGAATTCCTGCAAGTGGTTTGTAAAGAAGGGTGTCCTTTACATGTAATTGTCTTGCATGCCAGTTTTCCCTGTATTCAATATGTTCACAACTAAACTACAGACTTGTATTTACAAGCAAACATTATCCATGTAGCACATGCTGACTCTGGGTATGGATACACTTTCACTCTAACAGCCAACCGTACATGGTCTCCACGACAGTGGATGATTTCTTCACAAACTGGTGACCTAGAAGGAACAAAAAAAATCTTGATGAAATTAATTTTTTCCATAAAGCTTGGTCATGATGAAATGATAGCTCTAGGCAATGCTTTTGTCACCGAATTCCCTTTCCATGGAATCTTCATAAGATAAAGAAATTCTCTCAACCTTTTCTTGTCCCTACCAAGTCATTTCACTCTATCCATCAATCACTGCATTTTTCAACTTAAAAACTTCATAAGATAAAGAAATTCTCTCAACCTTTTCTTGTCCCTACCAAGTCATTTCACTCTATCCATCAATCACTGCATTTTTCAACTTAAAAACTTCATAAGATAAAGAAATTCTCTCAACCTTTTCTTGTCCCTACCAAGTCATTTCACTCTATCCATCAATTACAGCATTTTTCAACTTAAAAACTTCATAAGATAAAGAAATTGTCTCAACCTTTTCTTGTCCCTACCAAGTCATTTCACTCTAAACCATCAATCACTGCATTTTTCAACTTAAAAACTTCATAAGATAAAGAAATTCTCTCAACCTTTTCTTGTCCCTACCAAGTCATTTCACTCTATCCATCAATCACAGCATTTTCCAACTTAAAAACTTCATAAGATAAAGAAATTCTCTCATCCTTTTCTTGTCCCTACCAAGTCATTTCACTCTATCCATCAATCACAGCATTTTCCATCTTAAAAACATTATATCTCAAAATTCTCCAACATCAGCAAATTTACATATTTGAAATTGCTTATTTCACCAATATGCTTGCTGTTCATAAAATTTATCATACCCCAAAAGAGGAAAATATTATGTAAATTATATACAACAAAATGTGTCTCAACCAAGAGCTGACAGTGCTAATCAAAGTGTAAACTCAAGGACATTTTAATAAGTTCCTAAGTCATGACCAAATTTAAGAAAAATCCTGACAAACTACTTCTTTTTCTTTTCTTCTTGCTTTTCAGATGCTTTTAAAACAACATGGGACAAATTATTTTCTTTCTAAGTAAACATAAAATCTGTTATGTAAAAAAAACCCAGAAAGTATAAAAGATAAATAAATGGGAAATGCTTCACAGCACAGAATATTATTTCATTGTTTAATTTCAGTTGAAGTATTGCCAGTATATGACTATTTCATTTCAGTTATGGTATTTCCAAATTATGACTGCTGTATCAGTTAAGGTAGTACCATAATATGACTACCATTTTTGTTTCATTTCCAGTAAGGTTTTACCAGAATATGACAGCCATATCTTTGTTTCATTTAAATTTTACCAGTATATGACTGCCATATTTGAGGAAGAAACTTGAAGCTATGAGGTTTATCTAAAGAACGTTTTTTTAAAACTCAACAGCTTCTGTGCAAGTTCTCACTTCAAAAAATCCCAAAGACTTGTGTGCAAAAGCTTTTATAACCATAAAACTGATTGAATTGATTCAAGCATAAAATTATCAGATATTGCTATTGGTAGTATTCAGTTTAAATGATATTCTGATAAAATCAAATTACCAGACTTCAAATACAGGTAATAACTGATGTTATTAATACATCTCTCTCATCTGGGGAATTCTCATCATTCTTTAAACTGCCATTGTAAAGTCTGTGCTGAAGAAACCAAACACTTGACCATAATGATATAAAGAACTAATGCCCAGGTTCTAATCCCATTCATGTAAAAAAAATCTTAGAAAAAAGTTGTTATCTCCCAACTTATATTGCCTTTGCCACAGTATTGAAACTACTCTTCTGAGAGTAGTTAATGACCTTCTCTCTGCTCTGGAGAGTGGAAAGATTACAGTACTCACCCTGCTTGATTTGTCTGTGGCATCCGACTCAACAGACCATGATATATTACTTCACTGCATGTATTTGGCATTCATAAAACAGTCTTACTGTGGTTTAAGTCTTATTTAGTCAACAGGACACAATTGTGTACATAAATGGAATACACTACAGCCCAGTTGATCTATTTTGTGGTATTTCACATGGGTCTGCTCTTGGATATGTTCTCTTCACTCTATACACTCAGCTACTCTCAAGTGTCATAGATCATTATCCAGTATCTCACCAACTGTACGCTGATGATACCAAAATATAGGAATCTAGCCACCCAACTGAAGTTGATGTTACCATCCAAAGTGTTGTGTTGAGAAGTGCATTTCTGATGTGAAAACATGGATGACATTCAACAAGCTGCAGATGAATGATGATAAAACCGAAGCCATTCTGATTAGAACAAAAAGACTTTCTCATTTACATCTTTCACCTCAAATAATAAATATCAGCAATACCAACATGAAATTCACAAAGTCAGTATGTAACCTCAGTGTTACTCTTGACAGTACTCTCACATTGCATCAGCATGTCATGAACATGTGCCAGGCTGCATATCTTGAGCTGAGATGCATCAGCTCCATTCACAAATATCTTTCACTTGATGCCACTAAAACACTTGTGTTCCTTAATACTTTCACGACTGAACTCTTGTAACTCAATTCTGTCTGATTTGTCTCAATATCTACTTCAGAAACTTCAAAAAGTTCAAAACACTGCTGCTCGAATCATCCTAAGTGTACCACGATCAAATCACACATCCCCCTGCTCTGTACCCTACATTAGCTATCCATTCAATCCAGAATCAAACACAAAATTTGTTCTCTGTGCTTTATTTCAATGATGAGCTCCAGTCCAACACACCTATCCGATCTCACCCATGTGTACACACCAACAAAATACTTATGATCCTCTTATAACAATCATCCACTATGAAAACAATGTCATATGGACAAATTTATTTGTATACCAGGGCTCAGCAACACAAAATGAATTGCCCACTGAACTTCGACACAAAAACACAGTGATCTCATTCAAGAGTGCTCTCAAAACTCATCTATTTTGACTGCAAGAACAAACTTTAAGACCTAGTAATGTTTCCTACTTTAGATGTCTGAGGATTATTATTTTAATTTAAGTCCAACTAGACCATTAGACGAATGCATGTGTAAAGTTTTATTGCAATACTCCCAAGTTATTTAAGAGGAGTAGTAGATAACTTGTACTAGTGGTTAGACGATGGAAGACAGATGAGAGATGAACAATGGATAACAGACTATCCTATACGCTCTTCTGAGCTAAATATTGTGATTTATCCTAGCAGTCTGTATGATTTTGTACAAAATCATTTATTGACATTTCATATAAATACATTTTTCATTCCTGCCAAGGCTAGTGGAGAAACAAATTCTGAAATTTTACCTGAGACAAGTAGCAAAAGCTCTTCTTGCATTTCTGTGAGAGAACTGTATAGGGTAGCCTTTGAAAGTGTGACCATCTGGAACAGCCTGCTTGATGGCATCTTGAAATTCCTCATTTCCTACAGTCAATCCTGGAAAGTTTGACAATGTGCAAGTTTCTAAAAATGAAATTTTGTGCTATACAAGAAAATAAAGTTAATGCTGTAAAATTTCATTGTATTTATGAAACAGTTTCATCAGCCATAAGAAGTCAGTGATGTTAGTGGTAGTTTTACTGCTGAAAGTTGAGTTGGGTATAACAAGCTCAAGATATTTTGATAAATTTGAAACCATCATTGTCAAGTTTGACTTAATTTTTTTAAATGTGTCATATACAGTACTATAATATCATGAGTCGAAATCCAAAAAGTTTATTCCTAGATTTCAATGTAAATTCTGACAATCAATCAAACTGCAATTTATGTTAGTATGTATTTCACTCCATTTACCCCAAAAGTGAAAAATTCTCTTTTTCGTCATACAATGACCTTTATTAAACATGTCAAAGAGAAGGGGACAAAGAAAACTGTAAATAACAAATACATCTCAGGACTGAACAAAGCCACTTTACTGTGATGCTTGGGACAAGCTCAAATTTAACTTGGACAAACACAACTTTGTAAGGTGTTTGCTTGTGGGCAAGTTCCAAATATTTAGAGAGGGAAGCCAGGTTCAGTTTTAATGATTTATGTAATGTATATCTTATACTTTTTCATATGTGATGCATATTTCTTTTACATAAATACCAACAATTTAATTAAAGTCTGCCATTTTTGTCTTGTAGTCAAGGCCAGTTTAGCAGACATAATAATATGAATATTTATATTTTGGCCTGTGTTCAGTTACATTTTAATCATAATGCAAATATATGGGATTCAATGATTTAAAGTCCTAACCTAGACATGGTAGTAGGCTTCTCCATTATCATCATGTCAAACTGATGGTCAAAAGAACTTGCTGAGTCAGCTTGTCAAAGATCACTGTGATAAAAGTGTTCTCAAATCAATGAAGTGTGTTAAATAGACAATTACAAAACAAAAATACTCAAACCATTAAATCTACATAACTTGAAAAGTGTGTAACTTCACTACATTAGTCTAAAATTATTCAATGAATATATATATATATATATATATATATATATATATATATATATATATATATATATATATATATATATATATATATATATATATATATATATATACATATATAATGTTTTATGGAGAAGAGACAATGGAGAAAATATTCAAAAACTATGGAGGAAATACAGGACAGTAAATTCATTATCCACTGAGACTAAGTTATTATTATAGGAAAGATCCTGTCAATCATGATTCTCTCTAGTCTGTCTGTTTGTCTTTGGCTCTTCTATCTTCTTTTTACAATTATGAATTCAAACGCATACATTTTTTAAAATCGTATCTACATCTGCTATCAGATAATCTTATCAGATAAACCTTTCCAAATCTCAAATTATTAGCATAAGCATTTAATGTGCAAACAATAAAACAAAATAAACTGCTTATTTGTGAAATAAATATATTACAATTTAGAAAAAGTTTAATAAGTTGAATCTTGCAAGGGCCAGATCAACCATCTTGGAACAAACTGACTTCTGCATATATAATAATTTCTAACAGTCATCTTTATATAGTAATCATTTGGTTATAAAGTCCATTTTAATTTTCCCCAGACAAATTTCTGATATAAATGACATGTATATAATTGTCTCTTGCTTTCTCTAGTCAGTGGCCAGGTGTTTCATAACCAATATTATGGTTTATTTTTGCTTTGAGGAGCATATTAACAGTAACAGCTATGTACAATGCTAATTAAACTTTTGATTGGCTGGAAATATATTGATTCAAACAAACATTGTCTTGCATGAGTTATAACAATATCATATATATGGGGTTTCAGTCGAAAGCTGGAAACTTGCTGAAAACTGTCTCCCCATCTACAGAGAAATTTAAACAATAATTGTCTTTTGACATAAAGTAGATTGGTCATATACAGATATAAAAATACACATGATCAGTTCTAACATATTTCTAAAATCATACAATTGGATTGAGGAATAAATTGTTATTTAATCTACTGCATTTGGTTCTCAACTGTGTATATCAAACTTGATCAAACTGTGTATCACCACCATACCAATACCAAGGTATTTTATTTTATTTATCTTGATTCTGATAAATTTTTATAATTTTACATGGATTGGTTACTGAATTGGTAATGTGTTCCTCAGTTGAATTATGGAAGGTAGAAATGATTTTTAATACAATGTCATTCTGCACAAAGGAAGTCAAATAGTATTTGATGGTCAAGTGATGAAGGTCTCATTGTTAACAACAGGATACATTATATCTTGCAAATACTTTGGACTAAAACCACTGTATATTTTAAACAACTGAATTATCTTATGCTTATAACAGAGAAAATACCTGGTTTTTCATAACCACACTCTTAGTAACACCTGTTATTATTCTAACAAATTAATTTTTCCAATTATGCTTTTTCTTGCATAGTAAAATTATCCCAACTTTTGTTTGATGAGAAAAGCTTTGTTTAGATAAAGAAATAGCAAAGGAATCAATGTGTAAATATTTGCTATCTCACACACTCACCATACAGCAGTCACAGTCTTAAAAGAACCAATATATCAAATCTGCAAGCAAGGCAGATGACATCATTTGAAAAGAAAAGAGGGTTACAGCAATTTGTATGATGGATGGTGGGAAAGGTAGTCAAATATTTGTAGAAGAAATTAAGAATCACCTTGTGATTAATATTGTTTGTTTGATAATTTAACTATGACTGATAAAACAAATTAATCTATGAAAAGTGATATGAATTCATCCCATCTGGTTTAATAGGTTCTGGGGTCACTCACTATATATAAAATTTAGTCCTAAAGGATTGTAAAGTTTTGATTAAGTATTTCAATTTGTGTGTTAGTAATAATAGCTACATTAAGCTTTTTTCCATTTTTCGTTCATCATAGGCCTCTCACATAAGCCAACTCTTTTGCTCTCATTACTGGCCTCTGGTATAAGCAAACTCTTTTTAATCTCAGTGAGCTAAGCAACTGATTAATCCAAGCTATTATTTTGAAATGTGCATGTTGGCCAATGAATGAATCAGTCCTCTGTTTCATGATTATATGTAAGCTATCAGTTAGTAGTGATTTCTGTATTTTGTTGTGGTGCACAATATAAAAATCAGTGATTTTTTTTATCACTGATTACTTTATTTTTTAGGATTGATTCAAGTGAGCACGATACAATTTAACTTAAGAAAAGAACAAAACATACATGTATTTTATTATTTGTTATGAACTGTGAACTAAATTAAATCCATTAATAATAATAATAATAATAATAATAATAATAATAATAATAATAATAATAATAATAATAATAATAATGGAAGTATTAATAACAATATTATTGACATTATTCAGTACATGGTATCTGTTCAAAAACCAATTTTGAAAAGTGAACCTGCACACAGTTCTGTGTACAAAGACCAGTTTTGCTTTTATCCCAATGTGGCCGCTATTGACAGTTTTTACTGTACTTGTGCAATTTGAATATTTCATCATGAAATGCAAATAAATTACAGTATTCTACAACTTGTTAAATTACTATGAATACTTAAAAAACTGAACAGATATGGCACAGTGAAGAGGTAAAGGCACTCATTACAATATGGCAAAGTGAAGAGGCAAAGGCACTCATTACAATATGGCAAAGTGAAGAGGCAAAAGCACTCATTACAATATGGCAAAGTGAAGAGGCAAAAGCACTCATTACAATACGGCAAAGTGAAGAGGCAAAAGCACTCATTACAATATGGCAAAGTGAAGAGGCAAAGGCACTCATTACAATATGGCAAAGTGAAGAGGCAAAGGCACTCATTACAATATGGCAAAGTGAAGAGGCAAAAGCACTCATTACAATATGGCAAAGTGAAGAGGCAAAAGCACTCATTACAATATGGCAAAGTGAAGAGGCAAAAGCACTCATTACAATATGGCAAAGTGAAGAGGTAAAGGTGCTCATTACAATCTAGTAAAGTGAAGAGGTAAAGGCACTCATTACAATATGGCAAAGTGAAGAGGCAAAGGCACTCATTACAATATGGCAAAGTGAAGAGGCAAAAGCACTCATTACAATATGGCAAAGTGAAGAGGCAAAGGCACTCATTACAATATGGCAAAGTGAAGAGGCAAAAGCACTCATTACAATATGGCAAAGTTAATGAGGCAAAAGCACTCATTACAATACGGCAAAGTGAAGAGGCAAAAGCACTCATTACAATATGGCAAAGTGAAGAGGCAAAGGCACTCATTACAATATGGCAAAGTGAAGAGGCAAAGGCACTCATTACAATATGGCAAAGTGAAGAGGCAAAAGCACTCATTACAATACGGCAAAGTGAAGAGGCAAAAGCACTCATTACAATATGGCAAAGTGAAGAGGTAAAGGTGCTCAATACAATCTTGTAAAGTTCAGAGGTAAAGGCACTCATTACAATATGGCAAAGGGAAGAGGAAAAAGCACTCATTACAATATGGCAAAGTGATGAGGCAAAGGCACTCATTACAATATGGCAAAGTGAATAGGTAAAGGCACTCATTACAATATGGCAAAGTGAAGAGGAAAAGGGACTCAATACAATATGGCAAAATGAAGAGGTTAAGGCACTCAATACAATATGGCAAAGTGAAGAGGTAAAGGCACTCATTACAATATGGCAAAGTGAAGAGGAAAAGGCACTCATTACAATATGGCAAAGTTAAGAGGTAAAGGTGCTCATTACAATATGGTAAAGTGAAGAGGCAAAGGCACTCAATACAATATGGCAAAGTGAAGAGGTAAAGGCGCTCATTACAATATGGCAAAGTTAAGAGGTAAAGGTGCTCATTACAATATGGCAAAGTGAAGAGGTAAAGGCACTCATTACAATATGGCAAAGTGAAGAGGAAAAGGCACTCATTACAATATGGCAAAGTGAAGAGGAAAAGGGACTCATTACAATATGGTAAAGTGAAGAGGTAAAGGCGCTCATTACAATATGGCATTGTGAAGAGGAAAAGGCACTCAATACAATATGGCAAAATGAAGAGGTAAAGGCACTCAATACAATATGGCAAAGTGAAGAGGTAAAGGCACTCATTACAATATGGCAAAGTGAAGAGGAAAAGGCACTCATTACAATATGGCAAAGTTAAGAGGTAAAGGTGCTCATTACAATATGGTAAAGTGAAGAGGCAAAGGCACTCAATACAATATGGCAAAGTGAAGAGGTAAAGGTGCTCATTACAATATGGCAAAGTTAAGAGGTAAAGGTGCTCATTACAATATGGTAAAGTGAAGAGGCAAAGGCACTCAATACAATATGGCAAAGTGAAGAGGAAAAGGGACTCATTACAATATGGTAAAGTGAAGAGGTAAAGGCGCTCATTACAATATGGCATTGTGAAGAGGAAAAGGCACTCATTACAATATGGCAAAATGAAGAGGTAAAGGCGCTCATTACAATATGGCAAAGTTTAGAGGTAAAGGTGCTCATTACAATATGGCAAAGTGAAGAGGTAAAGGCACACAATACAATATGGCAAAGTGAAGAGGTAAAAGCACTCATTACAATATGGCAAAGTGAAGAGGTAAAGGCACTCATTACAATATGGCAAAGTGATGAGGCAAAGGCACTCATTACAATATGGCAAAGTGAATAGGTAAAGGCACTCATTACAATATGGCAAAGTGAAGAGGAAAAGGCACTCAATACAATATGGCAAAATGAAGAGGTAAAGGCACTCAATACAATATGGCAAAGTGAAGAGGTAAAGGCACTCATTACAATATGGCAAAGTGAAGAGGAAAAGGCACTCATTACAATATGGCAAAGTTAAGAGGTAAAGGTGCTCATTACAATATGGTAAAGTGAAGAGGCAAAGGCACTCAATACAATATGGCAAAGTGAAGAGGTAAAGGCGCTCATTACAATATGGCAAAGTTAAGAGGTAAAGGTGCTCATTACAATATGGTAAAGTGAAGAGGCAAAGGCACTCAATACAATATGGCAAAGTGAAGAGGTAAAGGCGCTCATTACAATATGGCAAAGTTAAGAGGTAAAGGTGCTCATTACAATATGGCAAAGTGAAGATGTAAAGGCACACAATACAATATGGCAAAGTGAAGAGGTAAAGGCATTCATTACAATATGGCAAAGTGAAGAGGTAAAGGCATTCATTACAATATGGCAAAGTGATGAGGCAAAGGCACTCATTACAATATTACAAAGTGAATAGGTAAAGGCACTCATTACAATATGGCAAAGTGAAGAGGAAAAGGCACTCAATACAATATGGCAAAGTGAAGAGGTAAAGGCACTCAATACAATATGGCAAAGTGAAGAGGTAAAGGCACTCATTACAATATGGCAAAGTGAAGAGGAAAAGGCACTCAATACAATATGGCAAAGTGAAGAGGTAAAGGCACTCAATACAATATGGCAAAGTGAAGAGGTAAAGGCACCCATTACAATATGACAAAGTGAAGAGGAAAAGACACTCATTACAATATGGCAAAGTTAAGAGGTAAAGGTGCTCATAACAATATGGTAAAGTGAAGAGGAAAAGGCACTCAATACAATATGGCAAAGTGAAGAGGTAAAGGCACTCATTACAATATTGCAAAGTGAAGAGGTAATGGCACTCATCACAATATGGCAAAGTGAAGAGGCAAAGGCACTCATTACAATATGGCAAAGTGAATAGGTAAAGGTGCTCATTACAATATGGCAAAGTGAATAGGTAAAGGTGCTCATTACAATATGGCAAAGTAAAGAGGTAAAGGCACTCATTACAATATGGCAAAGTGAATAGGTAAAGGTGCTCATTACAATATGGCAAAGTGAATAGGTTGTTGTTGGGCTTAACGCCATTTTTCAGCACACGATAGGCTATTCATAGCGGCCAGTATTATTGGTGGAGGAAGAAACCGGGAAATCACCGGAAAGAACCACCGACCCACGAGAAGCTACTGGCAAGTTTTCTCACATATCTACATTAGCCGAATCCTAGACTCGAACACACGCAGACAGAGGTGAGATGGCAGTGATCCGTAACGGACAGCGCTTTAGACCACTCGGCCACTCGGGGCCCCGCAAAGTGAATAGGTAAAGGTGCTCACTACTTTATGGCAAAGTGAATAGGTAAAGGTGCTCATTACAATATGGCAAAGTAAAGAGGCAAAGGTTCTCATTACAATATGGCAAAGTGAAGAGGCAAAGGTGCTCTTTATAATATGGCAAAGTGAAGATTAAGAAGATTGCTATGTATTCAAAGAATATTGAAAGTAATTTTTCGGAACTAAGAATGGCTCCCATACAAATAAATAATGATTAGACACTGCAAGTCTACCATATTTTCTGCATTCTGGTCTTCAGCAGAAAACTATGTACATATGCATCATTTAACTCTTAATAAAATTTTATATCCTATAACATATATAAATAAAAATGCACAATGTCCATATCTTGACTACATTTAGAAAATATAACATGATAACAAATTTCACCTGCTACAGTTTATGGAAAACTGCATAAATTATAAATTATACAAGACCTACTTTAATCTAGTGATTCAAAATAATTTAAATAAATGATAAAGACAAATTGTGTTAAATTTCTGCAAATTTGAACCTTGTATTTAATTGTAGATCTAAGCAGTAATACCTGTAACTCTCTCTGTTTCATAAGCAGCCAAGGCAGGTGTCAATAGATAGCTTAGCTGGTCATCCCACATTGTCGTCAAACCAAGATCCTGATAAATAAATACAGTACAGAATATCATGGAACATACACACCATTACTTTGATGTCTTTTTTCAAGAATTAAAACAAATATATGCCAATACTGTGTGTGTGTGTGTGTGTGTGTGTGTGTGTGTGTGTGTGTGTGTGTGTGAGAGAGAGAGAGAGAGAGAGAGAGAGAGAGAGAGAGAGAGAGAGAGAGAGAGAGAAGGAGAGAGAGGGTACTTCATTTATTTATTCCAGTTATCTAAATTGTGAATTACATTTAGTCCATTTCTCAACAAAAACAAATAGCTTATCTTTCTGTAAAAGTTTCAAATTTGTCACTTTTTCATACATTTTCCATGAATATTATAAAAGGAGTCAAAATAAATGGATCTTTTAAAACAAAACTATGAAAAACTTAATACTGTTTAATGGTACATAAACAACACAACATATAATGAAATGTACATCACACTAAATCATTGTTTAGCATTAAAGCAAATAAGCAAATATTACTAAAAGTGTGTGTGTGTGAGAGAGAAAGAGAGAGAAGTGCTTCATTTATTTCTAAGTATGAGCTTAATTGTGGATGACATTCGTTCCCTTTTTTAAAATAAACTAAAATTTATCTTTTTCTAAAAGCTTCAGAATTTGTCACATGTTCATACATATTTCATGAATATTCTAAGGAGTCCAAATAAATGTTTTTTTTTAAACAAAACTGTCAAAAACTATGAAACTGTAAAATGGTACATATGCATTAGAAACATATTTCTTCCATTTCATACAAAGACCCTGACTTTTTATAGATAAAATGATTTTTATATAGAAAAAATATTAAAAGATATATCTTAGCTACTTCAGAAGGAAACAGATGTCATACTTCTTTATCCTGCAGTTAAAAGAAAAACCAGAAGTTATAATCAATGCTTATCTTATAATACCATAAATGCAGCATAATGAAGTCACGCCATCTGATTTATGTGTGTTGTTGCCAAGATAACCACAAAGTTTGTAATAGAACATGCTCTTGAACTGAAATTATGGTGTTGAAAAGGAAACTTAACAGACAAATTGACACATGGGTCACAGCATAGGCAGGTGATTAAAATCAAAACAAAACTCAATCTATGGCAAGACCATGTTATATCCAAATTCATTCTTTCATGAGATGCATTATATCAGGGTTCTATTGTATATGAAAATATATAAGTTTCATGCATCTATCATGACAATTCACCATCCTATTTTTTGCTCAACTTACCCTCCTTTGTTCAATGACAAGTACCCTTAGCTGTTGTTCTATATCATTGCTGATGAGTGCAGTATCTAAAAGTGAGGCACACAGTGGGGGCAGTGATGGCCAGAAGGGACATGATCCTGGGGAGCAGACTGATAAGATGGCATCCTGAGACATAGCTTTCCATCTTGACTCATCATCAAGTTTAAACTGACATACCTCTACTGAATCAGAAGGCTGAAAAAGAAAACCCACCTAAGTGCATGCTAGAAAACTACACACAGAATGAATATTTTTACCTGCTATAGCCATTTGCAGTCAAAGAAACTAAGAACTGATACCTTCTGTTTCATAATAGGTTATGATTCAGTAACTTTTGACCTTCTCGAAAGACCCTTGTCAGAGGAATGACTTCTAAACTGGAGTCACATGGTCAACTAAATATTAGCCACTTAACAAACACCTTCTGTCCAACTGTAGAAGCTCTAATCCCAATCTAGTATCTCTGACATCAATTGGTGAACACTGTAAAGAATCAAGGCATCCTATTTCTAGGGATAACATCAGAGCACTTGGTGGAGAGAGACAATACCCTGGGGAGGAAAATATGAAAAGCTACTGACATCATGGAGGGGGAGCCAGTGTTTAACAGTGATTTCGGATTGGAACTACCACCCTTGTACAGAAAGGTTTTGTCATGTGGTCAACATTTAGCTGATCCTGTGACTCCAGTCCAGAAGTCATTCCTCTGATGAAGGCCTTGTGATAAGGTCAAAAGCTGTAAGTCATAATCTATTATGCTAAAGATAAAAATACCTATTCTTAATTTTATTGAGAAAACCACCAATAATCAAAACAATATAAATTTGTTACAATCTTATATAAGTCACATTTTCAATTCAATCTTTGATTTTATTACAAATGTAAAATGGAGTGAGTAAAATGAAATGGGAACTTGATAAACTGGACTTTAATAAGAATTGGTCTCAGTGCTTGTAAAACTATCACTATCAGTCTCAATTTTATCACTCTGATTGTACAGTGTGACCCCACTATAACACGGTAGGTAGTGGAGAGAAAAAATAACCTATGTCTTATACCAAACCATGTAATAAGCAACCAGGTAAATTAGCTGAAGAAAATTATGATGTACCCAAAAAATTGTGCAGGGAGGGTGGGTGAGGGTGGTGTAGGTAATAAATGCAGGCGCAAAAATACATGCTTCATTGGCACAGTTATCCTCTTAAATTGATGAAAATTAAATGAGAAATACACCTTTAATGAAAACAGAGAAGGCAAATATTTTGCTTTATTCTGAGAACCATGCATTGGTACATATAAATATATACTGTTTATATATACCTCTAATGTATAGCGATTAATAAAGTATCAACACTGTGTACTCACCCGCAAATCACATCACATACATTGAATCCACAATACAAGTAATCCCATTGAAAATATGTACAAACAGATTTCAAATATTCAGTAATTCATTACAGGTCATATAGGTTTGAAAATAGCACAATCATATAACAAATGTTTAATTTTCAATACATCACAAGTCAGAAAAAGTTTGCATTTTATGCACCATCGGTAGAGTTCATATGTATAAATGTAAATTTGAGAAAAAAGTGGATATCTCAAAACATACAGTACTCATGCTAGATGTCAATAAAAGCAGATTATGATATAACAATGCACTGTTAAGATGGTTTGTCAATATGAACTAAGAATTTGTTGATGTAACAATAGATAAATTTCAGTGCATTTTATATCAACTTTGTGGCTTTCTTGCATGGGACCTCTGGATTTCTGCACTCCAAGCCAACGGTTGTATATGCAAGTTTAAACAGCCAACAATGTCACCAACAAAAAAAAAATTGCCAGATGGTGTATTTTGCTGCCAATAAGGAAAAAAAATCGCAATTTGCAACACTGGCGTAGCCCTGTGAGATTCCTGCACAAACTTTTTACACGTTATCTTTTGTACTTTTAAGAAGAAAACACTCTTTTCTCTTGCATGAGAAAAATGCATATAAAATTTCAGGAGTTACGCCATGATCATCTTGTATTATTCATACACGATATTTTCCCTAAAATGATAATAAATTATTTTTTTTGTTTTTTTTAAATATTTTTAAGAACTAATTTTTTTCTTCAGTGTACGAGAAAAATACATGTATATGAAATGGTGGAAGTCACACCACAACCATGTGATATTCAAATTTGCTTTAACTGAGCATGCTAAAGCGGGGTCACACTAAAATACCAGTTGTGACTATCTGGCAAGATTTATGGTCATGGTCATAATCTGTTTTCTCAAGTTCTGATACTGCATTACATCATCTTTATTTTAAATATTAAATATTTCTTGCAAGATTCATTTATAATGCATATGCTTAAAGATTCTGTGATTTACAGCAATATTTATCTTATGAAGTATTTTATATACTGATATTACCTGATAATTTGCATAGAAAGACTGATGATTGAAGACACACCCAACTGTTTTATAAGGATACTTTGGTCTATGTTGTTTATCCATCGGTGGCATATTAGGATCTATTGCTTCATGAATATACCTGAGAACAAAAATTAAATTGCAAAGGCATCAACAAATTCAAGTATCCACAACAATTAAAAAGTACCCATAAATTTATGTATCAATAAAAAGCAAATTTTTAATTAAATTATGTTTCTCTGAGAATAATTACCCAATCACAATATGTTAGAAATATTAACTGCTACCTGGCAAATCCAGACTTACTAAAAGACAAAAAGTTACTTTTTTGTCAATTTCAAAAGACAAAGAGCAATAATTTTGCACTTCACCTCCTCTTGGCACCAGCTGATGTACTAAATTGTTAGCTGAACAATATGCTAATGAGGATGCTAACTTGGTGGGGTGGTTGGGAGTGTTTTTAAGTAATCTGATTGTGTAAGTATTCTTGGAGAAACCTAATTTAATTAAAAATTTGCTTTCTCCTTTGAATATGTTCCCCACTCACATTGTGTTATGAGAATAAGTAATATGACGAGGGGATGCTGAGCATCTGACCTCTACCTTGGGTGTCTTTCTAGGGAAGAATAGCTGGATTTCCCATGTGAATGATAACCTATTATCCTAATTGCATAAGCAAAACAGCCTGGTGTCAGCTGACCTTTGATCCAAATTCACAGAAGATGAATACTGAATCCAGCAATCTTCCTGATCAGGTCTATCGCTAAATCAAGCAGATCAGTGACACAGTCCCATCTGAGAGGGGCTATCAGATTCATATTGCAATTCTAATTGTGTAACTTCTGAATTATTTTTTGTATCAGAACCCCTGCCAACTGATTGACAGCACATCCACAGCCCAAGCTTCTGGGTCTAGAACTGGAGAGATGAAGGTGAGTAATTCCACCTTGTTGCAAAAAGATCATCAGATGTCCCCAAAGTGGACAGATCTGAGAGAAGACTGAGAGATCATTCCTTGTGAAGGACTTGGCCTCTCCTGGAGAGAGCTCAGCCAAGACACGAGTCTGCCAGGAATGTGTCTGACTTGTACACTGATATTACTGCACCAACACAGAAACTGCCAAATCAGAGCACACAGGTCAGGTGATTTTGTGCCTCTCTGTTTGAGGAGATAGGTCACCAGTACAGAGTTGTCAGAGATGAGAACCATTTTGCCCAAGAGTGGATCTTCCAAGAAGGCTTTGATGACAGCCGTAATTTCAAGGATGCTGATGTGCAAATCCCACTACCCTGGCTCCATCATCATACCACTGATGGTAGTGAAGTCTGGCAACAGGTGGGCACCTCAACATTATGCATTGGTAGCAGTGTATAGTTATTTCCATTTATGGCTTCTTCAGAAGGATTCGCATGGTCAGCCAACCTGGGCTGTGCAACTGAAGCAGGAATGATTGGATCTCATGTATGATCATGATTGCTTGATCACAGGGGATTTGAAAATGGGTGGCATTGTATATATAATAAACACTCTGTGTGTCTCTGTGTGTGTGTGTGTGTGTGTGTGTGTGTGTGTGTGTGTGCATGCAGAGAGAGAGCTGCATTATTTTATTTTAATGATGTGCTCTATTTCTGGATATGCTTTTAACAGTTTTAAGCAATTCCTTATTTTCAAGTTGAAAAATATGTTATTTGTGAGAATTAATATATTTTGTACATGTATAAAAAAATTATATTCATACCCATTCTATTTATACTTAGTATATGTGTTTGAATTGAAGTAAATGAAGTGTATATTGGCTGTATGACTTAAAAAGCACATCTGAATCTATACATTGCAATTAATTTTCTTTAATAGAAGTAACAAGATTAGAGCATTGTAACTGCAAGTTGGAAAAAATGCTTAATAAACTACCACTTAATTTTTTTATTTTTATAAGTTTTGTGTAATATTGCAGTCAAAAAGATTTCTAACATTCTTTGAAACAGCCCCTAATACATGTACATAGGAATAAATGCACAAGTGACTTCAAACCATACTGTTTGTCTATAATATATTCTTTTTTATGAACTGAAGTTAAATTATGAAAATTTGTATGCTTTTTCTTTAGCTGTTTTCATGGGGGGCTGTGAGGATGACATTTGTCAGTAAAAAAAATGTAACTAGTCTGCATTTCCAATATATGAGTGATCACTCATATATGAGTCCTTCAGTTCTGAAATGCACTGAATGTTTCAACTTTACTGTCACATGAAAGTATATCAATGAAGAATCTTCATCCAGTATGGACTTGTTCTTTAAAACTGAGGAATTATGAGTCAAGATACATTTGAAAATCATGCAGTATGTGCCAGTATTATTATCACTAGTGTATACATCAATCATCAATTTAAGAAAACAGAACAATGGAGTAGTTGATAAATAAGAAAATAAGAAAATGACACTAATATGTATGATGGGGCAGGGAGTAAAGTCATTCTATCATAACAATTTCTGTTGTATCAGCACCGACAAAAATATTACACATGATTGCCAGCCCATACTGACACTGTTGCATATCTTTGCATATTATACTTATACTAATGGTTTAAATCCTTATGAAGGTAAATCCATGCACAGTCTAGTGGTTGTGTATATCACACTCTTTTGACTTTTATTTTCATGCTTTGAAGAGTGCCCAAGAAATACCAGTTTCAGGTGAACAAGGGTACAGTTTCTTCTTTAATGAAACAAATATCTCTAATCCTATTTAATCAAATATGGATGGGAATACATAGATGCCTAAGTAACTGCCATTACTTTCTGCCAAAATGGGCTAAACATAGAAATAAAAGGCAGAAAGACTAGCACAGACCCAGATCTGCTCAGACATTATGCAGCTGTAATAATGGGTCTACTTTGTTCATAGCTGGATTTGCCTGGTATGCTGGGTTGTCGAGCCACATACTGTAGGTTTAAATTCTACCAAGTTAGGAAGATGCGGTGTGTCTCTTGGTACAGTACACTACTCTCATTGTCACAGCATTATATAGCCTTTGATATTCTGTTAGACATAAATATTTTGATAAAAACTTTGCACAAAATATCTACCTGTGCCCATTGAGACTCTCCCAAAATGTTATTAGTCCATCCACACTGATGGTCATTACCCAGGCATGGACAGCACCTTTAGCTTTAGTCCCCACACAAACATAGGCATCAAGACCGAAGCCCAGCAACAGGCTACATAGTAAAACTGCATGATCCTCACAATCCTGGAATTAAATAAAATATGGCACATAATCACTATTACAAGCAAAATGTTTAAAAAAATTACTGAATTCTGTTAACTTTTTGTAATCGTTACAAACTGAAGTAAAGACCAAGAAATGATCTTTGTGTGTTAATTATAGAATCCATTCCCCATCAGCAAAAATAAGTACTGACCAAAAATATAATTTTCTGCAAAACTATGAAAAGTCATTCCCATGAAGATAAATTTATTCACAATAGTATCTCCAAAGGGGTGTAGTCACTTGTGGTGAAACATTCTCCATTTAGAGATCTTGGCAATTATATGGTGTGATGAAGGAGAATTGTATTGTTCATGTTAACTGTGACTGAATTAAAGCACTTTATGGATTTATTATTTTTTAAATGAATCAACAAAATTAACATTAACATACTTTTACCCCAAATGATCTTTGACTCAGCACAAGGAGATATAGCTCACACATGTTCTGACAATGATTTTATTATTGGTTGAATGAAATTGGAAGAGACCAATCTCTGGAGTAAATTTGGAGAGTCACATTTCCTTACCCAGTAGAGTCCACCATCTCCAATACCTTAAGATATGTCAGACAGCTAGACTGAGAACCCAGATGTAGCAATGACTCCATATGCTGAAATGCAGCTTCAGGATAAGGGAAAATTTTCCATCTTGAAAATCTAGTAGAAGTCATTATGTTGTATTAATAAAATTAGCTGAATGATCCAAGAAGATAATCTATTTCACTGCAGCAGTAGGTGCCACCAAGTTACTGAGGCTTCTGGGATGAAATATCTCTCTGGCAGAAGCTTGAAATAATTTACAACCTCTGTTTCATTGCTTGTGTAATGTCAGCTTCGGAACCACACTCAAATTAAATATTTGTTGGGTCTGCCCTAACTTCATAAGCCACAATGTTCATTTGATTTTGGGTTAATTCTTCTTATGCAAAATGAACAACCCATTTTATACATGACAAAAGTCTACACTGTGATATCTTCTTTTCCCTCCTTCAGAGTTATAAATGTTAAGTAATTCAATCAAAAATTTAATATTTTTATCCACATGCTACCTGCAAGTAACAATCCCAGTTCCCATGTCAAGACAAGAATTTTTTTTACAAGGGTCATAACTCTGACCAAAAACAATATTAAACCATACAAGAGCTATTTAGAGATGACATACTCCCCTGTCCCCGACTTATGTAAAGACTCTTACTGAAAATACCCTATGGTCCAGCACTCTCAATTTTTATACCAATTATGCTAGTATCCTAAGGCCAATTACTTTCAATTTATATATTAAGGCATCTCCATGCAACTTGCCTGACATGTGCAATCAATTTGACGGAAAAAAATTTTGAAACAGTGTTCCTACATAAACCATGTTTCTCTCATGATTTTTCCATGATTTCTTTTTAAAATTTTCCATGACTAAAGTGGAGCAATTGCCAATAGATGCAATTTAAAATCTTCCATTATTTTCATATGTACTTTGAGTAATCTGAGTACCTTACCATACATACATACATACATACATACATACATACATACATACATACATACATACATACATACATACATACATACATACATACATACATACATACATACATACATACATACATACATACATACATACATACATACATACATACATACATACATACATACATACATACATACATACATACATACATACATACATACATACATACATACATACATACATACATACATACATACATACATACATACATACATACATACATACATACATACATACATACATACATACATACATACATACATACATACATACATACATACATACATACATATCAAAAGTACCTTCATTGGGGTACCATATATTTTTAAGTTTAATAGCTTTCAGAATATGCTGAATGTTGGTTACAAGGATTTGATGTACTGAAGATTAAAAAACAATGTAAAATGAGCAATTCACCATGACAAATGGACCTGAAAGGACTTTTAAAATGCATGTCTACATGCAGGAGAATATTCACCTACCAAATGTCAAATTATCTATAACAGCTGCAGAATTTTGGTGGTTTAAAGAAAAGTTAATTACAGTACTATAGGATTTCCACATCTTAATGTGGGGCCCTAATAAAGAGATACCAAGATATAAATTTACATCTTGTAACTGATTGAAAAAAAGCACTGCTATGCTCAGAGTTAACTACAAAGAAACTAATTTGAATGTTATAATTTTGCTTTTGGTGACAATTTAGTGGCAAGAAATTGGGGAATGTTCTGTGTAGTTAACTGTTCATAACAGAATGGAAAATGGCATGCAGAACAATGTGTAACTGACAAACTGCCGAGCTCCATTCTCTGTAGCCAGCTGTTAGTCACTTATAATATATTCAATACTCTGGTGCACTGTTAACTAACCACACCGAAGGCCATGTATATAATCTGGAAAAATAACTCTGAAAAACCAGGAGACATCAAGATATACATCTCCTTTTCACTCTCTGGATTCAAATTTGGGACAATTTTTTAATCCTTGATAAACTTTTCATAAAAATTATACAAACATGACAATACTGTTCCATCACAATATTTTTGGGGTAAATAACATGGATTTTGTGCATAATACTATACTCTAGTGATACTGATCATACCCCTTTGTTTCTGCACAAAAAGGTATGCATTGTCGTCCACTGTTCAGCTTTTTCTCCACCACCTAGAGTCTGAACTTTTTCTTGGTGCATAAGACTGACAAATCTGGCAACCTCTCGAGCTGTGTCCAACAAACGCCCAGCTCTTAGTGGTTTGACAAAAGAACAGACTGGTCGGTTTGTCATATTTTCATCCTGAAATAAATCAAGTCTGACATTATATATAGTGAAGGAGTCAAATATGTATAAAGATCATGCATGCAATCGGTAGGCACTGGTTTTAATAATAAGCTGACTTTTTTATACAGGTAAATATGCTGTAATTATCTTCACATGTGACTTATTGCGCTTAAACTTTATAGATTGGTGTATGCTCTGTAGAGGTGACAGTTATTATGGGTTTGAATATTTTTTTAAATCGTACCTTTTTTATTTCTCCTGTTAGAACAACTTTTATCCTGCTTTGAGTTGGCTTTAAAAGATATGAGTGATTACCACTGTGAACATATATGAATTAGCTCTCACATATTGGGTATAAGTACCAAACTCAATGATACATGGGTAGTAAGTGCAAAACAAAATTATCTGTAGGAAAATTACTTGGTTTGCTTTAGTCTGTTTTGTGCAAAATTACTGTTAGGCAAGAAATGATTTTTTGATTAACTACTATTGAAAAAAGTTTTAAAGATGAAAAGGAAACAATTTTCAAGAGAAAATAATTTTAACCCTTTCACCAATAAGTAACTACATGGGAAGACTGCCATTCAACACTAAGTAACTTTCAAGATCTTAAAAAATGTAGGCAACATATTTTCAGTGACCTGTATAAATTTTATTTATTGTGATATGTATACATATTTGGTACCATTGTAAAGAAGACAAATTCAGGTTTCAGAAAATATTCTCATAAACATGTTTATTCTCACACAGATGATTATACAGGTAAATCAAAAGGAAAGTTAAAGGTATTTTCAGTGTATTCTATATAAAATATTGAAAGAGTAATATGTGGTCTGTTTTTTATCCATTTGTGGTGTTCTTACAAATCATGGCTTAAATAAATGCAAAGTTGATTCAAAATTCAAGCAAATCCAAAGGTGTTTTAATGATATTTCTACAGGTATTTAAAACCTGAAGTATACAAGATTTTAAGATTTTTTTAAAGAAAATAAAGATAAAATAAAACACACATATTGACTGTCAACCAGATTAATATAGCAAATATCCAAGGCAGTATTTTGTGCAATTTGTCACCTTGAAGATTTTGACTGGTATCATCACTGAAATGCAGTTAGTGTTTTACCTGGACAAACATGTCATGTGACATAATTATCCCAAAATTTAATCCAACGAGCCAGAATTTTTCACTCTTATACCAATACAGTCCATCTCTAACTAATTTCCTAACTTCCATCAATATCAACAGGCCATAAAATGCCTTTTATTTAGATAACTTGACGTCAGTTCAAACACCTTTGTGTTGATTTGAATCAGTCTCTCACTGCAGGTGTGTGCGTTGGTATTTGTAAGTCTTGCTATTTATGAAAACACTATCTCTATAAAATAGCTAAAAATATTCAAGAGGTGTTCTTGATCCATCAAATACTTGTATTGGACCTACATGTTCGGAAAATGTGTTAATATTACGTTCCGATGGAGATTCTGTCCACTGACAAAATTCAGGTCACAGGTGTCTTGTACACATTGAGTTCAAAACATTAAAATTCCTCATTGTTATCCCTGTCACCAACAATATCACACCACTCTTGCTGTACATGTTCCCTCTCTTCTTTATTTATCTTTACAAGCTCAAAATCGCTGATATTTTCAATTATTTCATCCCAAGATAATTCTGATTCATCATATGAGTCCGCCATTTTGGATGTACTTAGGTGACTTCGAAGATTTCCATCAGAAAAACCCCTTTGCTTGTAAAGAACCTACCTTAAAATCTGAATGTATCCAAATATATTGCAAATGAATCAATATATGAATAAAATATTTACTATAGGGGAATATCAGACATTGACCAATCAGAGAATTTATCGCCAAAACGAGACAAGTATGGGAAATCCGGAATACAGGTTTACAGTGTTGAGCGGGAGTCATTGTTCTGATCCGCTTTACCGGTTTGCAGTGTTGAAAGGGTTAAGTATATATGGTGCTTATGGATTTTGATTCTTTTGCTTTTCTGATCCTTGTTGCTCATGTCTAACTTTTGTCAAAATCTGGGGGCTACATTATGTCTCTGTGTACCCATGCATTTCAATCTCATATGCTAAACTTTATATGGCTCAAAGGAAAGACAAAGATTGCACTTTTTCTTGTCATCATATATCTTCATGTCTTCATATACCAAAAAGCCCAAATCTGTTAATAAATATCAAACTGAAGGTGGCATAATGTTCAGCCTACCTGAGCAAATAGTTTAACAAGTCTCTCTTTGTGTGTTTCCCTTACACTCAGATACTCCTTCCACCATGTTTTAGCATAAACGAGAAACAGTCTCTCTTTTTCTGCCTGCCGTGTTCTCTCTAGACTAATCTGTGCTGACAATACATCCTGACTTAACACCTGCTGGATTCGTGGGAACAACTCAAGTTGCACTTCAATTACTCCAGCTGATACTTTACTCTCTGTACCTAAAAAAAACATGGCAGTCAATTTAATTTATTTTTTTTTATCAATTAATAGACACACAAAAAAAATCTTGAAAACAAATGTTCCAGTGGGTTCCAGTGTTTCATCTGCATACATACAATGATGCATTCCCAAGTATTGGACTGCAGAACAGTAATACAGAACTTATACCATACATGTCATCCCCCACCACCAGAATAATAAGCATAATTATTCCAAAAGAGTGTGTTTTGGGTGTAAAAAGTATAATCTATATATTTTATGCCAGAATTATATCATATATGAAAAATATATATATTTTTTTCTAACCTGGTTCTGCAGCTGGTCAAAATTCTTGTGACAAGGTGCAAAAATCCATGTGGATTAGAACCAGAATACAAATGCAAAATATACTAAGATATTATTTATATCCAGTATCCAGTACTTACTTAACTAGTTTACATGTGTAACTTTCGCTGAAAGTATGCAATGGTCATGGTCAGGTGCTTAGAGTAATGTATTACATTACTCTCATATTCTTCTTTTAAAGTATGTTATGCAGTGTTGATTTATCACTCTTTGATCGGACACTTTTTGAAATTTGAAAAGATCCATCTGCTCTAACATTTCCATCATATAACATCCATAACTTACACCGTAAAGCATTTCACTTAACATTTGGCACCATTTTATTTAAAAACACAGACTGGTTTCCTATGTTATCAATATAATGAATCTGTTATATAAAGTTCACATTTTAAGAAACCCATCTGTTTTCTTTGAAATGGTTCTTATACAGTTGCTATAAATAGCAAATAAGGAAAATACCTTGCACTATTCTTATGCAGCAGTCACTTTTTTAAGAATATTCTTAAACATATCAAAGTGGAATTAAATAGATGATAATAAAATGGCAAAAACATAATTTTTACTTTTTTTTAATGTCGCAAAAAGGTGTAATCCATTTGCAGTTCCATAGAAAATGTAATTTGGTGAAAAAGCATAATGATTAAGCCAATGGTTGGTATGTATTCTTTTACTTTACAATAAGAATCTAATACAAATTTAACATAAAACTTTAACAGAACCATTAAAAAACTTTACAACAATGTGCCTGCTGCTAGAAAAGCTGTACCAATGCCATACCATGGTTATGTGGACAGATGAAAAACAGCATTAATATATCCAGAATGTTTCATGTTTAGTGTTATCATTTTTCTTACAAGGCACTGACCTGATCAATGGAAATATCTTTGTTAAGCTGATCCCTGTCATCAAAAACCAAAGATTCTGCTTACCTGTTCCTTTTAACTCTACAGATGTAGTAATTCTGCCAGAAGAACTTGTCAAAATGGGTCTCCATTCAAAGAAATGGGAAGAGACTGTAGTTGTTTCCCCTGTAGGGTCAGTTTTGATAAGAACAATGTGGAGTGGATCACAAATAGACAGCATAGTAGCAGTGTCTGCCATTTTACCAGCATCACCTAGAATATCAAAGATGTTTGTAGATATGTAACATGACTATGGCTAGAGAATTGGAAATCATAGATTTATTGTGTTATGTGGCTAGAGAAGTGGAAATCAGATTTATTGTGTTATGTATATCTATATTATGTGTATTATTCATTCATGATTATAATTTGTAAGGTTATTTAGTTAATAACATTTTAATTACTAATAATCTTTATAAATGTTTGTGCAATAAGACATGTCATTTAAATAATGTATAGATCCATTCATAAAGTTCCAAGGTTGAGATGTACTATAAGTCAAGTAAACATCACATGATGTAAACTGAGGTTGTGTCTTTTAAAAAGGTACTTGGTTTTGGATTTTTAATGTAGCTTCACTAATTTAAGTCATATTGCTATGATGTCTGCAGTGTAGCAGTTTACTGTGATGTCTAGCACTGGGGCATCATGCTGCAGATACTTAGTATTATGTCCCAATCCTGAACACTAACCTCTTATTGCTGAGTGCTATGCAAGGCAGCTGCTACTACTGTTTTTATAAATCTATGGTTTGACTTGGTCAGGGATGTCTAACACTTAGACCACTGGAACAGTCTTTCTAAAATGGCCAAGAAGATCAAATATCTGACTGGCTAGTGTAAACTATGTTACCTTGCTTATTATTCAAATCTTTCTGGAAGGAATAGGTGTATCTCAATCATACTATGATTTAGTAATTTACATAAGAGAATTATTACAAGGAATTAGGCAATTTTAGTAGTACCACCAGTCCTAGAAGTACACTTATTTTTTTATCATATCTTTTGAGTATGTGAGAATGTTTGCCAACAGCTTCCTGTGGGTTTGTGGCTCTTACTGGAGTTTTTACATGTTCTTCCTCCACCAGTTACACTGGCTGCCATGTATAGCTTGTAATTTGTGCAGAAAAAATGGTTTAACCCACAACATATTCCTAAACATCTTACCAGCTCCTTCCTTATGGAGCTCAAGTAAAAATCCTTCATCAATATCAGGTTCACATGCACAGGGCACTGGACGAGAGCGGAATCTTTGGCCACGAAAATGGACATGGAATGTAAAGACAGAAATCACTTGACCAGGTGTAGTTTCAGTATCTTCTAAATGTTCCAAAAATGCTTTTCCTGTCTTGATGTGGAAATATAAATAGCGTCTTGTTGGATCAATGTTGGCTGTAATACAGGATAGATAACCCAATCATATTCAAGGATAGGATAAATAACTTAATCATATTTAAGATCAAGAAGTTTATTTATGAACATTATTTCAGAGCATATCTTTAACTAGCCAAGAAATCATTAATTAATTATTTTTGTAACATTTTTATCTTGGCAATCTTTTCAAAAATCTTCTGATGACACTAGAAAATTACAAAGAAGTTTTGAATTTTTTTTTATAATGCTTTCAAAATCTCCATTCCAGAATTAAGGATGTAACATTATCATTTACAAATACTTTACTATGGACTGCCTTGAAAAAGGGTGTTATGTCTGCTGTATGTTCAGAACTAAAAGTGCCAAAGATCATGGTGGATTCCAACCAAGAGACCCAAGTGAGCCTAAGCCTATATAATGTGAAAGTTGACGGTTTCACCATGCAGACATAAACAGTAGTGTTAGAACACAACCTATGTCAATTAAACCCATTTTTCTAGTCTTATAAAAATTATTGCAAAAGAAAGGCATATTTAATATGCAAAATTTATTATCACAATGAAAACCATGCATGACCTTTATAAATTATGTTTATTAAAGGTTTGAAAGTTTTCACATGAACTAAGACAATAATTCACAGGTTTTTTTAAGGCCGTGTGTTTCTTTATTTTCAGTAATTAAGTTTGGATGTGTTTCAAGAGAAAAGCTTATTGGGATTTTTTTATATTAAAAACTAAAAATAAAAAATATATGTTTCAAATAAATTGTAAGTAATGGCACAGAATATATGCAATGCAAAATAATAATGTACACTAGATGTGAAAACATGATGACAAATATTTCTGGCAATTCAACATGGCAATACTAACAAATCAAAAAGGTATTATTTATTAAATTTCTATCTTATTCTTTTTCTTTACCTGCAATTAAAAATAAATCTTAATCTGAAGGTGTATAATATTACTAATAAATTGTTTATTGAAATGTATACATCTTTTATTCTATTTTATTTATATTTGTGTAACACTTTCTTGCAATGGAAAGAATGCTGTGTGCTCACACCTGTCAATCTCTACTGTCATCATCATGACTGATTCCCTTTGTTTTCATCAAAAAGAAGAATGGTACTTTGATTGCAAAGCATAAAATCAAAGAAATATTTAAACTACACTTAATTTCATTAAAACCATATTTCTTATAATTTTTTGTTCTCTTTAATATTTCAAACACAATCTAGCTACTGTATAAAAATATTTAATTGCATCATATTTTTTCATACAGCACTTCATATTTTTTGGAAATCTTAAGATTACTGTACATAAAAGTTCTACACAGATTTATGTTTGCAAAAAAAGAACAAAAATACTATATTGCTATTTTATTTTTATACAAATAATTAAGAAAATATCATCATGATAGCATACAAAATAGCTTTTGGTTGTTTTATTGTTTTGTATTATTTTTTAAGTTTGTACATCAATGAGTTAAAATTAGGAAGGTTTCCATTTAATCCGGCATCAAAAATATGCAGAGGTGCTATTCAGATATGTCCACTGACGAAAGTGTTGTTTTCCTAACTGTATGATATAAATCATGATTAACTTCTGAGACACTGAGTAATGCAACAAGAGATTAAGAAATAAAAGAATCAAAATTTATAACTGCACAGAAATGTCACTGATCATTCAATACTTTTTTAAACAATCAAAGAAGTCAGCAAAAAACTAAAACTAAAGCATTTTTAAACAATCACATGCAAGATCATATCGTACATCTTTTATTTCAATCAAGAAGTTTACATTTCAAAGGGTTTTGAAAAAAAAATGCTGATATAAGTTTTCAAGGACAAAATTGTACAGGGCTTAAGAAGTAAAAATATCTACAACTATTATACATGCATTTTATTCTTTATTAATAGTTCCTGTTAAAATGCTGATACCTGAAACAATTTCAATTATAGAACAATGGTAATCAAATTATACTTTTGTTTACTAAATGTTTGTTTTGTTACAATGGATTAAATAATGGTCAGCTGTGTTTGAACAACATTTATTTATAGTATTGTTGAATCAATCATTCATTTGTAGTTCATTTATTTATAGCATTGTTGAATTGATCATTCATTTGTAGTTCATTTATTTATAGCATTGTTGAATCAATCATTCATTTGTAGTTCATTTATTTATAGTATTGTTGAATCGATCATTCATTTGTAGTTCATTTATTTATAGTATTGTTGAATCGATCATTCATTTGTAGTTCATTTATTTATAGCATTGTTGAATTGATCATTCATTTGTAGTTCATTTATTTACAGTATTGTTGAATCGATCATTCATTTGTAGTTCATTTATTTATAGTATTGTTGAATCGATCATTCATTTGTAGTTCATTTATTTATAGCATTGTTGAATCGCTCATTCATTTGTAGTTCATTTATTTATAGTATTGTTGAATCGATCATTCATTTGTAGTTCATTTATTTATAGCATTGTTGAATCGATCATTCATTTGTAGTTCATTTATTTATAGTATTGTTGAATCGATCATTCATTTGTAGTTCATTTATTTATAGCATTGTTGAATCGATCATTCATTTGTAGTTCATTTATTTATAGTATTGTTGAATCGATCATTCATTTGTAGTTCATTTATTTACAGTATTGTTGAATCGATCATTCATTTGTAGTTCATTTATTTATAGCATTGTTGAATTGATCATTCATTTGTAGTTCATTTATTTACAGTATTGTTGAATCGATCATTCATTTGTAGTTCATTTATTTAAAGTATTGTTGAATCGATCATTCATTTGTAGTTCATTTATTTATAGCATTGTTGAATCGTTCATTCATTTGTAGTTCATTTATTTATAGTATTGTTGAATCGATCATTCATTTGTAGTTCATTTATTTATAGCATTGTTGAATCGATCATTCATTTGTAGTTCATTTATTTATAGTATTGTTGAATCGATCATTCATTTGTAGTTCATTTATTTATAGCATTGTTGAATCGATCATTCATTTGTAGTTCATTTATTTATAGTATTGTTGAATCGATCATTCATTTGTAGTTCATTTATTTATAGCATTGTTGAATCGATCATTTTGCCAAGAAAATCATTATTGCTGGTCATGTTCTGCAGACAGTTGCACAAGACAGTGCATTTATATAAAAAAAATCAATATGAACATTACAGTTGTGGTCATAACTGAGTGGTCACTTACCACAGATGTTGATCAAGTCCAGGTTTTATTCTATAAGCAAATATTCCAAGTTCTGAGATTGTTAACATGGATGATGACATCATTAATATACATGGCTCTTGCATATGTCAATCATTTGAGATCTTGACAAAATAAGCAATTATTCCAAGTATGTTCAAAATAAGATCAGAAATATGACCCCCATAGTGTAACAATCACATGCAAGATCACATCATTAATATGCTGTTATGACCAGAGATCTTGGAAATGCTTAATTACACATATTTGGACGAAAACTTTTTGTTTGGGACGCAGAAAATCACCCACACAGAAGTCCTCTGTATGCACATTTTTGTTGCAAACAGGAAAGTTTTGCAGCAAAATAAGTATGTTCTAATCACTATGAAAACTGAAGTAATGCTTTAGCTTTAGTTTCTTGCTGACTTCTTTGATCAAATATCGCCGGCTTGTTTTGATGAAGGTGTATGTGTTATTGAAGGCGCCGCTAAAGGCACATTTTAAAGGACCAAACAAATACCTGTTTGTTATTGCTGCGGCAACATCAAATAATTGTAGAACATTGAGTCAATTTTTTAAAAATAAATTTTCTTAGTATATATCGGTGCTTCAAAGGTAATCAGTTTTCAATTAAGTTCCATCAAAACAATTTTTTTGTTTTTTTCTTAAATTGCCATCTAGTGGTAAATTGTAGTCATTTAACATTCCTACCCTCAGAGCTGGTCGATTGTAGCTAGTTAGTTGCATGGCTGAATGTCGTAAAATACCAGTGACCTGGATTGTGTTGATGTGCTAAAAGTCTTTTGCTGTTTCACAATATAATCCAAATTTTTTCCTTTTCTGAATTCACTATAATTCCTAATTAATGTTTCTGTTCAAGAATATTACTGACCAACATCTGTATTTCCAGTCAAAAATAATTTGAATAAATAATGCCACCCAAATTTAAGTTTTAACACAACAAAAACACAGATTCTGCCTCAAGATGTTAAGACAATAATGAGTAATTTTTCAAGCGAATAACATTATATAAAAAACTAAAACACAATGACAGAATCAGAATTAAGTTCAAAAGTTCATTTCTAGAACATTCTAAATTGCCAACAAGATAAGGTCTATTACTAAAACTTTAATAAAGAACATGGCAAATATCAGGTACACTGGGTTTTCCATGTCCTAGACTGAGAATAAGATTGTAATATTTTCCCCCGTTGATAATGGTCCTAATATTTAATCTATACCCACAGAAATATATTAGCTATGTTTTATTTTTTTAGTGTTACTGGTCAGATACACTAAAAACTTGAGTTTGGACAAGATCAAGTACAAAATATATATATAAGTTACTGTGATTAAGAAAGGCCAATAAATAATACAAACTAAATATACTTAACAATGCATAGAACTCTCTCTTATTCAAACTCATCCAAGATAACTGACTATATAAACCTTCATTCCAAAAGTCTTATCAAAATAACATCAAAAACATGGTTTCCAAATTTGGCAACAAACAAATGTTGATGAATGGATGATTGACTAAGGACAGACAGAGGGGAATACCATATTTGGCTTTATGGCAATGTGAGCTAAAAAAGCATAAAAGCATTATTCAGTGCTTTATCTTTAACATGCTGTTCATACAAGCCATCAAATTGACTTGAATTACAAAGTGATGTCACCTATTAAGCCTTTTTGGAAACTGATTTAGCTCCCTTGAAAGTGAAGCTCTTTAGCAACATTAATCACGTCTAAAGACAATGCAACTAACAATGGCATTTGAAGATAAAGTTATCTTTTAAACTGATAATTCATAAAATTCAATTCTTCACAATATATATGTGTGTGTGTGTATGTGTGTGTGTGTGTGTTGTTGTGTTTGGTTAAATGATGTCCTATGTGATTAACACACAAGATTGGTTATCTGTTAAAATTTCTTCAATGGATAAAGTTTACAATTTATAAAATTAATATCCAATTGGAAGAATATTTTTTAAAGATCCAAAAGAAGTAATTAACTAGCTTGCAATTTAAGATGTCAAGGTATAAATTACCTAAAGAAATTTGTCAATGGAATAAAATTCCATCTGAAGAAAGAAAATCTATCAAATGATAAAATAATGTTCTGGGTGACAAATTCTGTGAATATTTCAAGGCGGATTGACTGAATTTGATTAAGAAATAGTATTACATACAAACCAATATTTTGAAATATCCACATTTGATTAAAATTATAACAAGATTCTAGTGAAAAATTTAAGCATGTTTGTCAACAAAATTATGAACAAATCAGAAACTGAAAAGATGACTGGATATCTATCTGTGTTGATTTCACATTCCAACTATTTGCAACTCATTATTATATTAAGTGAAACATATAAAATATTTTCATTTAAATTATTTATTACTTTTCTTCAGATACTTGTAATATCTAGATAATCTATTCTCAAAACCTGTCTCTGTGCATTTTCTCACTTCTCCCTCTTGTAAATATTACACTATGAAAGCTTCATATATAATAGCACATTGATTGCACTTAACATCGCATGCCTTGTATGTATGACCTGATTATATTTTTCATTCTCGTTTGGTTCTCTTCAGTAGTTTTATAATTTAAACAAGAAATACTTTATACTTTAATCTGATTAGTTCTTAGTGACAAATGGACTGGAAAAATATAACACACCTCTATAAAATCCATCAAAATCCTGTTTAACGCATGCATTGTTCTGATCTTGTGAGAAGATGAATTATCATAACAAAACTTGATGACTGTCAATTATTTAAAAGCATATCCATATCAAACAAAATACCAAGATGGAAATAAAATAGTTTTTGTCTGAAACTCAAGCTTGCTTTAATTTACACATTTCACACTTTACAACTGCTTACATTAACAGTTTGACAAATAATAGGTATCAACAATCTCTGGAAGTTAAGGTGCCAGGTGGGCATGTGCACTGAATGAATGGACGAGTTACTAATCAAGGAGAGTAAACTAGTTTCTAAAATGGCCTATATATGGTATACTTCAACAAGGCTGTGTTAAACAGTGTGCACAAATCACACACCAGTACCAGATATCCAGTTTCGTAAGATATTCATAGTGAATACATAATGTAAAGAAATATCTCCAACCAATTAAAATTCATGGCTGATTGATTCTAATAGTTGATCTTTACATTTACATTCATTCCTAGCCATAGTTACTTGTGTAGAACTGTAAGTGGAAAATTTGAATCTTTCCAATGCTGTGATGATCCGAGTTCCGGATTTCAAGCCAGTAATGATTGCCCACCTTTTCTGCCTGGGGTCTGCATCAATCTGCTCTCCTTGTCAGTGAAGTGTGTAGCAGGCTTGGCTGGAGTGTGACCATCAAACTGGATCTGCTGAAGAATGTTTTCCACAATACCTTCCTGTCTGAGTCGTTTCATCAACTCCTCCTCCCCCATTTTGTTGGCCTGGCCACCAAACTCCTCCCGCAATGTGTCAGCCAAAATACTCCGAATTCTGCTCTGAACATCCATCTATAAATAAAAATAACATGGGGTTGAATACTGCTAAAGCTAGGTCAGTTTTGGTAACATTATGAACTTCTCAATTGCTGTTTCTGAGTTGAAGAAAACAAATACTACTGGTAAATTTATATCTTATTAAACAGGTGTGGTGAAAATTCTGACTCAAATCAATGTATTGTGGTCTTAGTTGCTAAGTAATTGGCTTTTCATAATTAATTAAAAATTAATGTGTAGTCAACATAGTTATTTATTTTTATAGCTTTTGTTTGTTAAAACGATTTTACATATTGTTGTTGCTGTTGTTGTTGTAGGGATTCTTACCATTTTCAGCACAAGATAGGATATACATGGCAGTCAGTATAAATGGTGGAGGAGTAACCCAGGAAAATCCGGGAAAGAACCACTAACCCACCAGAAGCTACTGGCAAGCTTTCTCACATAACTGCAATGTTAAAAATCTGAGACTCAAACCCATGCAGACAGAAGTGATATGACAGTGATTGCTTTGAACTGCTCAGGGCCATGATTTTACATGTAAAAGTATATTGATACCTAATTAACTAAAAAAAAGAGATGCTTGACTTACACTGAGCAACAAAAAATGCCACTGCAAAAATGCATTTATAGCACCCTGATCTTAGACCATGTGTAATGCCTACAAAAATGAAAACTTCTCAAGTTTTTCTGTTAAGAAAGCAAAAATGACTTTGCCTTGTGATTTATTAGATGTACATTGAGTGACCATAGGTTTTGAGATCTTTCCTCATCTCAACCAGTTATTTCTGTAGAACAAGGCAAAGTGTATGCATCAAACCATCAAACAGCTGATGTTGATTTCAACTGTGCCAATAAACTCTTGCACATTCACAAGCATGTGTTTTGATAGCTGATTGATCATGAACCCCTTCCAGTGTAAGCTATAGCAGAGATATGTTAAATATGTCTCAAATCTCTGATTTTTTCCTGACATTATTGATAACACAACAAAGGAAGCCACAGGCATACCAACACCTTCAGTTCTGGCTTTAATTTGGATTTCCAGTAAAGTTTATTCAGAACTATATTACTAGGACTTGTGTCAGTAATTCTAGGATTAATTTGGGATTTAATTTGATAACAACTCATTCTTTATTTTAATGTTCACTTTGTATTGTAGAGAAATAATTATTTGTTGAATTTTACAAAGCTGATAGCTTTTCACTCTTTTCTAGTCCTTATTTTACATGCATTAACAGAGTCTCTACCTGGTCTCAGTGAACTCATATAATCCATTAAAACTGAAAGGACATTATCATTCAAGAAGAAATGGGTCATCATGACCCAGCATCTATTTAGAGAGAGCAAGATTGGGGGGCAAGGATATTCTCATCATTCAGGAAGTGATCAGATAGCCTCTACCAGCAGGCTTTTGGGAAGTACTGTAACAGTTTTTGTCTCTCCCTTACGCATTTCTATGTCCTATAAATGGGCAGAGAGAGTGGCAGAATGCCTGACTCAGTTTATGTTACCTGTCTTCATAAACTAAGTACTGCTACTTTTCTGGGCATTACATCACATTATTTGGTCCCATGTCCTCATGGACTCAGAAATAAACTGTCCCAAAGGGTCAGTACTCTTCCCTAAAAAAGAAGCTGGGATCAGGGAGATAATAATCCCACAATATCCGGGAATCAAGAAATATAGAGGTTAGAAGGGTGATTCTTCCTCACTTTATAGGTGTGCGCTAGAAAAACTTTAGAAAATAAAAACCGCTGAAGGGCTTAAGTTCTACTTCAGTGGAAGAGGGGACAAACATAATCATGGCAAGAGATTTCTTGTCCACAAGGGCACTGTGAATAGCATTATGGGTTGCTGTCTCAAGCAGGCTCATTACCATCTGATTGAGTGTGACTCCCTTCAACATTACAATCATACAGGCCTATGCACTCACATCTAACTATCATGACAATGAACTGGAGAATTTTTATAACCAACTGCAAGATGTCATTGGCAACTTATCCAAGAAGAACATTTTGTTTGTACAAGGAGACCCGAGTTGATTCACAGATAAACTTGCAAAGCACCTGTGGACCCTTCTGTAATGCCGAAACAAATGAAAGAGGACTCAGGCTCTTTAAGTTTGCTGTCTACTACAATCTTGTGTTAGCCAACACATTAGGCCCTCACAAAGCATCTAGAAGATGGACTTGGCACAGTCCAGATGGACATCACAACCAAATTGACTACATCGTGGTGAAAAAAACAATTCTACACAGGACTGAATATCTTCAAAACACAAAGTTTTCCAGGAGCAGATATTGAAAGTGACCATGATTTATTATGGACAATGTTTTGCCTCCACCTGAAAATGATCAAAATGCCTAACCAACCAAGAGACAGATTTGATCTTGAAAAATTGAAAGGTCCAAAAGTCACAGAAGCCTTCCAAGCAATGATAGGTGGTAAATTTGCATTTTTTATAAACCTGGACAGCCAAGACACATACATTGAGTCCTTAACAACCACAGCTAGCGAGACCATTAGCAAATATCATAAAAACAAAGAAACACTGGGTCACAGAAGATATGCTTGAACTATGCAACAAAAGAAAACTGAAAAAGGGAAAAAGAGATCATGAAGGAGCTAGAAAATAAGCAACATAATCAGGAAAAAGAGGCATATGAGTCCTGGATAGAACAACAATGCTGCAAATTTGAAGACAGTCCAAGTAGAAATGAGAGCAAAATGGCATATCAACTGGTAAAAAATCTCACAACCCATAAACATGAGAAAACTACCACTTTCTAAGATAAATCAGGAACATGCCTCACAGAAGATCATGTGTGTGTGTGTGTGTGTGATTTAAATTTTTAATGTAGCTTTAACAATTTTCAGTCATATCACTACAATGTATGCAGAGTGGCAATTTATAGTGATGTTTAGCACTGTGGCATCACTCCACAGACATGTAGCATGATGTCCTACCTAGTTACATTATCCTGACACCTGGACGACCAGTCCTAACACTAACCTCTAAATGATGAGCACCAAGCAAGGCAGCTGTTAGTACCATTTTTAAAGTCTTTGGTATGACTCGACCAGGGTTCAACCTGTAACCTACTGCATCTAAGGCAGACATTCTACCATTAAGCCACTGGAGCAGTTGCACTGAAGATCAGAAGATCAAGAGATCTTTAAGTCATGCTCAGAATTGTATAATCATAAGACCCAAGGAGATCCAGCAGACTGAAATTGCTTTCAGGCAGAATAAACTGAAGACAATCCCATTCTTCATGAAGTAGAAATTGCAGTTAGGTCACTAAAGGAACAAAGTCACATGACATTGACAAAATACCAGCAGAGCTCATTTAAACACAAGGTGAAGAGATAGACAGTCCTAACAACAATCTGCAACAAGATATGGCAGACAGGAGAATGGCCCATTACACGGACTTAATCATTGGTCATCATGCTGCCCAAGAAATAAAAACCTACAGCTATGCCAAAACTACAGAACCATCAGTTTGATTAGTCACCTAAGTAAAGTCATGCTGAAGATAATTCTCAAAAGACTAAAGCCTGAAGCAGAGACAATTATTGCTGAAGAGGAGGCAGTTTGCCAAGCAGGAAGGAGGTCATCACTAGATGTATACAGTAAGATATGCAATAATAGCACCCAATTTCCAGATGTTTTCAGAACCCATAAAGAATGAAAATATTTCCAAATCAACAACTGCAAAAATGCCAATATAGATCACAGTTGTCAGAAGTGATGATTGCAGTGCATGGGAATGCCAAAATGGAACAACAGCAAAATTGATCATATTATAAGCGGCAGCTTTCAACTAGTGACAAAAAAATAATTATACCAAACAGTGTCTTATGCACCAGTTAAACCACAAGATCCATCTGATTTTGTCATAATACACATGTATTATGCAACATTAAAAAGCAATGAAATGTACAAAAAGTGTGTGATCTGGTTTTCATCTGGCACAAAAGTAGATATTAAGAATATGTCAGTACTCAGAGGTCTCACTAGAATTTTAAACCTAGGAGACCAGGATTTATAATTTGGTAAAAACAGGAGTCCCACCAGCAAAAGTTGCAGTCCACACTAAGCCAGAAATCATGTACTTTTTTACACTTGGCTACGGTCGCATTAGAAATATCAGTTATAGCAACATAAGCACAGTTCTGAATCTCATTGAAATCTTCATCATTTTTCTGTTTAGCTTTAAAACACTTGTCTAAATTTGCAAACAGCATTTTGTCCAAGTCTCTTGATTTCGAGTTTGCAGGCAATATTTATATGGCAACAACCGGAAATGAAATCACTAACAGTGATTGCGCTGGGCTTAACCAATGTTGCAAATTGCAATTATGTTTTACATTTTTGGCAACAAAATGTACAATCTGGCAATATTTTTGCCAACAACATTTTGGCTGATAAAAACAGTATATATAGTCTTGAGTTTGGAGTGGAGAAATTTAAAAACACCATGACAGGAAGCCACAAACTTGGGTATAAAAATGCACTGGAATCTATTGTTACATAAACAAATAGTCATTTTATATTGACTAACCACCCTAAGAGTCAACTGTTGTTATTAATCCACTTATGCTGATATCTGGCCTTGATACTGTATACTGTAATATAAGCAAACTAGCCATGCAACTAACTAGCTACAATCGACCACCTCTGAAACGTGAAATGACATGAGTTAACCACATAACAGCAATTTTAAATAAAACTGGAAAAATAGTCTTGCTGCAACTTTAAGGAAAACTAATTACCTCTGAAGCACCAATATACTAAGGAAATTTTTTAAAAATTGTGTCAATTATCTACAATTCATTTGATGTTGCTGCAAATGGCTTTAGCTGCGCCTTCAATAATACATGCACCTTCATCAAAACAAACCGGTGACATTTGATCAAATAAGTCAGCAACAAACTAAAATAAAAGCATTGCTTCAGTTTTCATAGTGATTAGAACATATTTATTTTGCCACAAAAGTTTCCTCCTTGCAACAAAAATGAGCGCATGGAGGAATCCTGTGTGGGTGATTTTCTGCATTCCAAATAAAAAATTTGCATCCAAATGCGTATAATTAAGCGTTTCTGAGTTCTCTGGTACTGGAATATAATGGACAATACTGAGCTAATCCTGAATAACTCCAAAAACATTGGACAGCATTTTAAAGCAATGAATTTAATGACTAAGTTTGTGAATTTTGTTAAATCCTGGTTGATTTTTTATTTTAAAATTTGTTAGGGGCAGAGCAAACAAAAGTGAAGGTGAGTGAAAATAATATTTGGGAATATATGGTTTTATAGCCTTTTTTCAAGGAACTTTTTAAAAGAAATTCATATAAAAAGGAGCTTTGTGACATTTTTTTAAATGCCAGGAGAGTATCTATCCATAAATATATTGATGCAGTCAAACTTGACTATTAAGCAACAGCAGGTGCATGGTCAAAAATAAATTAAAGACAGCAGCAATAGGACGGTCAGAAGAGTAATGATAGCAAAGGTAGAAATAAGTAAAAGAGTGTCTGTATGTTTTCATCCATTCATAGACAAATTTGGATACAGCAGCAGTGATGTGATAATGAACATTCATTGGCATAGCCCTGAGAATCTTTAGGTATTTCTTGTAACTGACTAGTTCGTTAGAATATGATTTTGGAAAGCTCGGTCTTGCGAAATACCATGTCAGGAGTTACTGCAATTGTTGATGGTAATTTGTTTCAAGTCCCTATTGTACATGGGAAGAAACTGATCTTGAAACAATTTGTCGATGATGACTTTAATTGGAATTTTTTTTCTTTGGTTTACCCTAGTTTGCCAATATAAATTTAAAATTTATTTCAAGATGTAGTATTATATTATAATTGGTAAAATGACGCGCTGGCTCGAAATTGCGTACCGCTGATTTATGGATATATTATTATCAAAAGTTGTTCTAACAAATTAACAGCAGCAGACACTGGTGACTTCTGCAATAAAAAAATGTAGATTACTGTGTAAAATATAAAGAGATAAGTGTTATAGCTTCTAAATATGTGTTATTAGTCACAACATAGAGATACACATTCATAAATTTCATGTTCCTACTTGTGACAGTTGAGTATGGATGATCTGCTTCAACTCTGCTATTTTCTCTGGTGGAAGCGCCATTTTACTTCGATGGAATTTTTCTGGACAATAACTTTTTGCAGTTGATGATGATCTGAGTAAGATTTCACTGTTTTTGTGCGTGTTTATTGAAATTCTGATGAAATGATTTTGACAGTTATATCCAACATTCGCGGGTGCATGTCTGCTCCTGATAAGTGCTGTCCCCTGACTATAATATATTAAAAGACCCAAACTATGGCGAACACTAGATCAACCGGAATTAGCACCGAAATAAAAAGAAATTACCGGAATAAATGAGTAATACCAAAATAAAACGTTTTTTAAAATCTCTTTTCAACCATATATTGGCTTTGTTTCATTAATGCAACATAAGGATACAGACATTGTAAATTTAACTTTAGATTAAATACACTCTTGGTATATCGTAATCAAAAGTTACTTATTTCAGAAATTTACAAATTATGTGTTGATGTTAACCGTCATATAACAATATGTGTTTTTGAACATACAGCTGGTGATAACTGCCAAAATACGAAATCAGGAATTGTACATCTGATCAATTTAGATAACTAATGATGATAGAAATGGTATCATACATTGTGGGAAAAGTGTTTATGATCCTTTTCGCGTTCATTAGAACACGCACACAAAGTATTTAACTTCCAAGGATAGCCGACTATGTTTGTGTATATAATTTTGCATTGCTCAATCGATGCTTGCTTGGACTTGAACTTTTAAAATATTTTTAAAGCCTAACCTCAAACTTTAAATGAATTAATTTAGCTTCTGTGGTTTTGGTAAATTTTGCAAAGCATTAGAGAGTAGCAATTTTCTTGCACAATATCTAATAATGGACACTTGCATATTTACAGAATACAAAATAGATTTTTCATTAGAAAAAGCTTTAGTAATTAGTGCTAATTTATTTGTATAACATACCATTTATGTCATAGATATGAAATATGTATGTTTATCTAAGTCTTTTTTAAAAAAAAAAAAAGAAATATTTGGCTTACCTAGATACAATATGTTCCCCACATGACAGGTTAGCTTGAAAGTATGTTTTGAGTTTCGTATTCTCACTAGCATTTTTCTTTTGGTTATTGATATTCGCTATAATTTCAATGTCCATAATTCCCAATCATCTTTTGGATCGGATGAATGTGGACACTTCAGTGCGAGAAAATAATTCAGAATCACAATTCTTCATATAATTTTTTTAAAGGTCAATAGAATGTTTCATAATTATTCGTTAATATAATTAATTACATGCTGAGAAAAGAAACAACTAATTTTAGTCTCTCGATCGATTGATCGATATATCGAGCAATCATGTTCTAATAAGGCTGCACGCAACCATATAAATAATATTAAATCGACGATTGTACGACTTAGTGATGAAAGAAAACGTTGGACATCAGTATTATAGTGATTAAATATAATGTACTAATTAGTGATACACTTGGCACTTACCTTGTGTACTTATTTAGAAATTACTAAGTTTTACGTACTTAGTACTTTTTTGAACCGGTCACTTGGGCATTACTATCCACTAATTGTATGCAGAAATGTCCTCTGACGCTTTGAACAGGAAAGTGGTGGATATGAATGTAAAAGAAAATCATAGGAAGTATAAGAATTATATGAACAGACATCTCATAAGGCGTCCGCCAAACGATTTACATACACAACGACAGGAATACCAGTAGAATATGAATCAACAGATTTAAAATAGAACTTTGAAATCATCTGTGCATAAGAAGTTATTGATTTTAAATAGTGAACATTTCTTCAATATAGGTGCGCAAGAATTTTATGAATATTTAACTACAGTATTCATAGTTGCATAACCCTAAATTTACATAGTGAAATTGTTGCAATATGATCATATCAGAATTTATAATAAAACAAAAATAAAAGTAGTATTTCAACTTGAAATATAATTTTTCACTGAATCAATTAATTCTATCCTGTTCGTAATTTCACGTGGAAAATTAAGTTTATTGTACATTCTACAAGTTATTTTAATCATGTTACATAAATGATCGGAATACTCATGAGCAACAATTATATTTGCATCAACGGCCATTTTGACCGGATTATTTTAGTATTAATTACACCCATATGTAAAAATGTGTGATAGTGACTAGCTAAAGAACTATCCCATCAGTGACTTTCAATACCTGTGAGTGGTTTTCAATCAGCGCCTATTTGTGTTGTGTTCTTTTTTTTAATGCCTATAAGCGATTTTTCATCAATCTAAGTGACCGTAGCTACAAACTGACATAGTTTCCCATAATTATATGGATGTATTATGTAGTGAAAGGATTCTCCGCCAATTTATTATGAGAAGAAAAGTCTGGCGTTGTTATTTAGACGTTTCCATCATAACCTTCTTCTCGTGTCTAATTACGAGAAGGAAGAAAGTTCAGCATTCTTAAGAATAAGGTGTCACTTATGATGGTTTAGATACTGTTACATTTTTTGTGCAGAAGCTTTGGCTACGAGAAGGTACCAAGAATCTGTAAGAAATAGACATGACACTCTTCTGAGCTTGGAATCTCACTTTATATATATATAAATTCTAAAGATACAACATGTAAATTTATTTATGTTGAAACTACATACAATACATATTACAATACTTATTAAATAGTTCTTCCACAATCTACTATTTCATTTGTCCATTCATTTTTCTGCATTTTTGAATACAAATGATTTAAATATTCAAAGAGCCAAAAATTCAATAACTATAATAAATGTATTTTATTCTATTTAATGTAAGGTAACGACCTGAAAAAGATCTGTGAGTATTATACTTATTTAAAGAATATATATTTATTCTCAATTAAATTATAACATGAAGCTAGTAATTATTTCAAACAAATACTAATGAACATCGAAGCTGTAAAATATTTCATTACAATATGATTGTGGAAGAAGGAAACTCAATAAAATTATATTATAAATATAACGAACATCAATTCAGTAAAATATTAAATCAGTAAAATATTTCATAGTAGAAAAGAGAACTCACTATTCCATTACATTGACAAAATAAAAATAGTTCAGAAGAATACAACAACTCACTATAAAATCTTTAACTTTTAAAAGCGAGTATAAAGCATAATTTTCTTACCTGTAAGAAATAGACATGACACTCTTCTGAGCTTGGAATCGTACTGAGACCAAAGCAGCTCAAAGCCTTTTTTATATTCTGGAAGCTGCTTGATCATGAGTATTTTTCATCCAAGGTCAAAAGATGTCTGTCTAATGCATCTAAAAAGTCACGCGTGTTTCTTGCGTGCTAGTCAAGGACAACTTTAACTTTATATCAAGTTTAGGGGGAGATAGAGTGTGAGTGTGTGGTCAGTATTTTTCCTAAGTAAACGGTCATTCACATTACAAATTCTCAAACTAATTTCCTTGATTATCAATTACTTTGTTCCCAGCATCACAACGCAATTTAATAAGGTTTTATTGACCGAACCCCGAGATAGCACGCCACACGCGACCTCCATCCGATGGTGAACTATTGAACTGGCTTATTAATTAGGCTTTTTCCATTACCAAGTCAAGCTTTGGAAACAAAGATAATATTTAATCTGAATTCATTTCAACGTTCTATTATATTCAGGATATGAATTATTGATTGGGCCATGCTTCTCTTACAATCCAAATCAATATCATAGCACTCTCTTAAATTTGCAGGATTTTGTCTTCCAATAACTAGAGATTTCAATATATTCTACACAAATTAATGTTATCGTTTCTTTCTTTTAAAATTGATATCTTGATAATACCTCTTGGTTAATTTAGCCGCGACCTCAAGGCTAGTAAAACAATGATAAGTATACGAGGAAAAAGAAAGAAAAATATTAAAAATAAAAAATTACAATGCTTAGGTAGATTAAAAAATTACAATGCATTGGTAAGTTGATAAATTGCAAAAAGGCAATGAGAACAATGTTCATTGCAGTACATATGGTGAAATTCAAAAAAGAATACAATAAAATGTATAATAATTAATAAACTGTAAGGTACATTGAAAATGCACTAGAATAGACATGATAAAAGATACATGGAAAAATGTACCATAAAATGTGTAATAAGGAGCCAATATAAATTGAAAAAGAGATTACAATTACACAAGGAAGGAAAAATATTAAAAAGACCAAAATACAATGCACTGACAAAAGTTAAGAAATAGGAATAGACAACAATTTACCGTGTAGTTCCTCGATGAGGAATGAAGAAAAACAATATATTAAGAAAACATTGAAATATGCAATGTGACAGGATAATACGTAATGTGACGTCAGTATGGTAAAGAAAGAGTTTATTCAAGGCAATCTTACGAAAACACAATTGACACATTCAATGAAATTCAAGTACAATAGTGAGTTCTGCAATGAAAAAAATGTTTATTTTATATTATTATTATTTCTATTTTATTTTAAATAACGTCAGCAGAACATAATTAAATTTGCTGTGTAAGTGCTAGGTTAATCGGTGAAGTCAGTAACTTATGTTAATTTATCTGAACAATTATATTTCCGTCATATGTCATTGACCTAGGATCATGCGCTCAATAGAACGGCGTGTTCATAATGTTGAAGTGATACTCCTTATTAATAGGATGTGAATTATGACTTCCCAATATATTATTTCATATATGAGACAACTAATATTTTAATTTAGGAAGATATCTAAAATGTGTGGCATCATGCGGTATGATCTCTTGTAAACCAAGTAACTGTATAATGCTTATTCGTGATGCTTTCATTAAAACTAGAATTAATTGATACGTCTTGAATGTCATCTGGACAACTGGGGTATGTAGCGCAATATATAGGTCACGATGTTTACGTGTTACTATAAAATACATAAACAATGATGCGGATTCCTTGGCGTTCTGGAATAACATATGTAATCGATAGATACGATCGCTCAATTTGATTGATAAATTCCATTAAAACATGCTGTGAAATTAGTATAGCAGGTGAACTCGCCTGCTGAAAATTTCACTGTAGGACTAATTTGCTGAGTCTCAACAGTTTGAGCTGCAATCCTCTCTTCTATTTTCTAATATTTTTCACGAATATTTCGACAATGGCAAGCATCGCTTGCTCTAATAGTATAAGCGTTTTGAGTTTGGACCAATCGCCGTTAACATGTTCTAATTCTATTATCAACTTGTCAGGTATAGGAGAAGCAATCATCTCCCTATCGATCAATATCACCGAAAATTTAAATTTCATTATTCTGTTGCTTTAGCATATTTGTATAACTTGCTAAATGTTGTGATGTTTTCATTGTCAGCATTCCAAAATAGATATTTACCTATTTTATCAATGAAGGGCAAAACTTTTCTCATGATACATTTGAAGAATGCAAAACACCTTTCTGAATTAACTTATTTATTAATGAGATTGTTATATTAAACTGCATATTCATTGTAATTCGTATTGACTTTAAGTTTGAAAGAATATCATTTATGTAGCTACATTTGACATCTCTGTGTCAATATTCGATAATTTCGACTGAATAATTCCTTAAAAGTCTGATTTGAAAGTGCGAATCCACTTATCGGCTGAATCATAAAATAGTGGGAGTGGCTAGAGATAACCTTTAGCGTAAATTGTTTTTGTTCTGTTAATGCGGACACTGAATTCAGAGTTTAAAAAAGAATACAATCCTACGAACCAAATCCATATTCCATCCATACATTAAAGAGAAAGAAAAGAGTTGAGAGTTTGGATATCCATGAGAAGAAAAGAAGTATAAGGCACGAGGAAATAATGGAATGGAGGATAGGACTATATCTCTCATAATACGAAGAAAAATCCTCCAGAATAAATCATTTGATTTCTGAGTCGTTTGAGTGACAGTGTCGGCTGTAACTGGTGTAGGGGTCGATAATCCCTAAGATATTTGTAATGCTTAAGTGTGTTGGCGTGTACAACGGCGTAATCTGTATGTTTTATTTGGACCTAATTCAAAAAGGTAATACGGACCTTCCCATCGTGGGTAAGTTTTGCTGAGAACTCTACGAATATGTGTGCGATTTGTAGGTGTACATAATCTATGTTAATACTAGTCCTGTAAGACGAGTATAAAAAGTTAATATCAGCTTGTAGTTCTTGGTATCTTTATTTTTTATGTTATTTTACTCTTTTTTGTTACTTTTTTATTTATTTTTTATTTTGCATAACATCAGCATAACATATTTATCAGTGACTACGGTTATCACTTTGCTTCAGCGAAGTGTTGTGAAAAGAACTCTCATTATTATGGATAGTACTTGTAAATCAATATTGAATTTATCTTCTTATTGCATATATAATATCATTAAATACAAGCGACATTGAGGTAAGAATGTTTGCTTAGAGAACCTTGCAAGCAATTGGTATTAATCAAGAGTAATGAAGGTGAAAATGTTAGTGTTATGTTAATCCTACTCTAATAACATTAACGTCTGTTCATTTGCAATGAAACCTTGACATGTGTGTGTATGAAATTGCATTTAATCTAACCTATGAGCAGTAAGTGAAAATATCATTAAAATCGTAAAACTATATCGACATGATTTAGTGCATCATTAAAATTGTAAAACTGAGCGTGTATTACTGATATTACCTATGACGTACGAAAGGAAATGTATCACCGTTATCATTTCGAACAAATTTTACTCAGAAGTTGATCATATGCAGGGCAATAGCTGCTCAAAATGCAATATGCAAAGCAATCTCTGCTTCAAAAATTCTGTGTTGAGCAATCGCTCAGACACTTTAACTATAGAAGAGCGTACATAATAACACTACATCATTTGATGCTGCAAAACCATAGAAGGAAACTCTCTTCTAACTGGTTTGAAGACATTAGAGCCGTACCTTTGGCGTTTTGCCAAGACAATACCATAAAGTATACATTCATATGATTTCATATGAAACACGTGAGAGAAAATCTCAATAACATTATCAAACAACATTGAGCTAACAAAACAACAACTTCTTCATCAATGTTTGAAACGGCATAGCGGAAAGTACAATGGTCCTTAAGATAGGCAAATACGGTACGATCTATTATGTGTGATAGTAGCGAAACATGTATAATGTAGTTTGAGGTGTCAAGACGAGTAGGTTTGATGTTTGATATTAATGCTTAGAGCATAGAATGAAACTTAAAGATTCATTCACACTCTCTGTAGTAGAAATCTTAGCAACTCGGACGTATGTTAAGGACAGTAAGTACAACAAGGTTATTTACTCAATAAAAAATGAAATGTAGCATAATTTAGATTAGTGTTGTTAATCGTTTGAAATTTACGCACTAACTTTCAATTTGTCTTTTTAAAAAAATCAAAATAAGAGATAGAAAAATCATACCTTTGTGTGATATACCACAATGAAGAAATATTCTGCATATGAACTAATAGCAAACAATACATCTATTGCTTCTAATACCGAAAGAGTTCAAAATGTTAAAGTCACTTTCACTGGAAAGGAGACTGTTAATGCTGTTGTCGCTGATCTGATGAGAGCGTAGATGTCGCTGCAATTCATTTTGGGTTGTAGTTAGGTCAAATTTGTAGCTGGACTTTAGCACTGTATGCATTCGGAATGTCGTAGTCTCAGGTGTTACTGCAAAAAGAATTATCATAGGCGAGATGTATGCATTTTATGTTGCAATCCTCTCATAGTTGTTCTAATTTGGGTTTTCTCTTTGGGATATGGCGGCACTGTCGCTTCTGGAGTTGATGTAGCATAGCCGGGCGGAGTGAAGTCTAATGGTGTTAGGAGTTACGGCGTTTAGTCTGTAGATAGCTGTCGGACAAGTGAAAAAGGAGTGAGCAGTTGTAATGAAGAAACGGTCATGTGAATAGGGTCGTATTGTAGTGTTCGGAGCCAAGGCGATGCCATAATTGGGCGAAGTATGCTGGTCGTAATGGTTCTGGTGCGAGTCTCCCTCTTGGATCATAATTATGTGTTTTGACATCTGTATTCATGTTATTCATCCACCAATTTATTATGTTGTTTCCATCTCTATTATTCATTAACTGTAAGGAATGTCATTCTCCACTAATCTATTATGATAACAAAAGTCTGTTTTGTTGTTGTTTAGACGTCTCCATCATAACCTTCTTTTCGTGTCTAATTACGAGAAGGAAGAAAGTTCAGCATTCTTAAGAATAAGGTGTCACTTATGATGGTGTAGATACGGTTACATCTTTTTGTGCAGAAGCTTTGGCTACGAGAAGGTACCATGAATCTGTAAGAAATAGACATGACACTCTTCTGAGCTTGGAATCGCACTTTATATATATATATATATATATATATATATATATATATATATATATATATATATATATATTTATATATATATATTTTTTTATATATATATATATATATATATATATATATATATATATATATATATATATATATATATACATACATATATATATATATATATATATATATATATATATATATTTATATATATATATATATATATATATATATTCTAAAGATACAACATGTAAATTTATTTATGTTGAAACTACATACAATACATATTACAATACTTATTAAATAGTTCTTCCACAATCTACTATTTCATTTGTCCATTCATTTTTCTGCATTTTTGAATACAAGTGATTTAAATATTCAAAGAGCCAAAAATTCAATAACTATAATAAATGTATTTTATTCTATTTAATGCAAGCTAACGACCTGAAAAAGATCTGTGAGTATTATACTTATTATTTAAAGAATATATATTTATTCTCAATTAAATTATAACATGAAGCTAGTAATTATTTCAAACAAATACTAATGAACATCGAAGCTGTAAAATATTTCATTACATTATGATTGTGGAAGAAGGAAACTCAATAATATTATATTATAAATATAACGAACATCAATTCAGTAAAATATTAAATCTGTAAAATATTTCATAGTAGAAAAGAGAACTCACTATTCCATTACATTGACAAAATAAAAATAGTTCAGAAGAATACAACAACTCACTATAAAATCTTTAACTTTCAAAAGCGAGTATAAAGCATAATTTTTTTACCTGTAAGAAATAGACATGACACTCTTCTGAGCTTGGAATCTCACTGAGACCAAAGCAGCTCAAAGCCTTTTTTATATTCTGGAAGCTACTTGATCATGAGTATTTTTCATCCAAGGTCAAAAGAGGTCTGTCTAATGCATTTAAAAAGTCACGCGTGTTTCTTGCGTACAAGTCCAGGACAACTTTAACTTTATATCAAGTTTAGTGGTGGAGATAGAGTGTGAGTGTGTGGTCAGTATTTTTCCTAAGTAAACGGTCATTCACATTACGAACTCTCAAACTAATTTCCTTGATTATCAATTACTTTGTTCCCAGCATCACAACGCAATTTAATAAGGTTTTATTGACCGAACCCCGAGATAGCACGTCACTCGCGGCCTCTATCCGATGGTGAACTATTGAACTGGCTTATTAATTAGGCTTTTTCCATTACCAAGTCAAGCTTTGAAAACAAAGATAATGTTTAACCTTAATTCATTTCAACGTTCTATTATATTCAGGATATGAATTATTGATTGGGCCATACTTCTCTTACAATCCAAATCAATATCATAGAACTCTCTTAAATTTGCAGAGTTTTGTCTTCCAATAACTAGAGATTTCAATATATTCTACACAAATTAATGTTATCGTTTCTTTCTTTTAAAATTTATATGATGATAGATGTGTACGCCGAATCAGTGGTGTTATTTCCCTTACTTTTGAAAGGACATCTTGAATTTTTAACAACATTGTAAAAGTAAACATCCCAAGGAGATAGATGTATTTAATTCACAATAAGCACATCTTTCAAAAGAAGAAAGACAAAAAGAAAATCTTCAATAGTTAGAGTTTAAAATGCTGCAATGAGAGCATTCGATAGCCAAGGTTCCGATGTGATATCCCTAAATCTGTAGATAGGGTTATCGTATGGGAATCTTGGCTAGCGAAGACGCCTCTATGACGACAATAATAAAAAAACATGGGTGCTGCCCTATGTGCAGGGTGCAAATGGGGAGTTTACCTCTAAACATGTTTTCGCCTGCATTTGTAAATCTTAATAGCTGACTATTATATGTTTGCCCCTTTACCCGAAAAGATTTACGTGTCCTTTAGATCCTTAAATAAAATGAAAGGGATGTTGAATCTCAAATTTTATTAAATGCCTGTAATCACACTGGGTGTATAAATCTAAGCAAGTGTACGTTTTGTTAACTGTCTATGCACGTTTTCAAGATTAGTAAATATGTAAACGATCAAGTCTGTAGCTGTCAGTGACGCGGGAAGTACCCATTTAAATTAAACTATACATTTCCACATCTCTGCTCAAGAGGACTGTATAGTAGGATTTTTCTGTTTGATTTTTTTTAAAGCGTGTGAGATGTCGGCCTCCTCACTATCAACCGGTCGGAAGCAAAATTGTAAACGTTTCCAGCCCAACCACCACTTTTTTTTTTTGTTTTTCTTTTGTTATTTTAAAGTTCGTTTTCGCGGTTGCAGTAACTTTTACATTTTAGTTGATTCATCTGCTTCATAGATAACGAGAAGGCTGTCATTTGCACATGGAATTAGCGTCTCTAACAAGCAGAATAATTTGATAGAGAATTGGGTAATGCATTGCATAACACTACACATCAGGATGATTTACTGATAATGCTAATTTCCATAAACTACATTTCTTACCTGGTTAATAGTAATTCTGATTAGCGACACTTATTTTAAAGAAAAACTATTTAAAGTTTGTAAACCACTGCAGGATTTATATAATAATGGAGCCTTTAGCCTCATTGCACCTTCTTCATTAAAAAAGTGACTCTGCTATTCGGACATTCACTAACATTGGTGTATATTATCCATATGCCGACAAGCTCAGGGCACACACACACACACACACACACACACACACACACACAAACACACACACACACACACACACACACACACATAATCCAACAGTATATTATTTTAATTCTACTATAAATCCAAGTTTATATTTCCAAGAATATTATTTTAGCACTATGTTCTTCCAGAGAAGAATCTATTGAATTCAATAATTTGAATAAATACATTTTCCAGCCCAAATCAAACACTAGACACAACAATAATAGAAATGATCCTGCTTAGATCTTACAGCAGGAATAAATAATTACTTGACAAACAGGAGTACATAGACCATTACTTGATTACAGGTCACCATTAACATTTCTTATCAAAAAAATTGTTACGTAATGGAATATTTCATTATAAGTGTTCCAAATATTTACAAGATAAAATCTTGATTATAATTAAAGGTATGTTTCTAAAATTATAATATAAAATGTGGTAAACAGCAGGTTGACCAGGTATTTCATAGGGAATTTAGAAAGTTCTGGACTAGGATTGAGAAAGTTTCAACGTGACCATACACTAATTTTTCATTGCGTTGTTTATTTGCTCAAGCTGAACTTCGTGATATGGCATTATTTTAACTGTGCTGCTCAATTACGGGTTATTTTAAAATACAGCCAATACGAGTAAGTTATCCTCATTTGATCACTCTTGCCCTTCAACAAAAGAATCGTGAGATAATCACTGCAAAACAGTTATGCTTTGGGTTACGGGCGCTCTAGACGTTCGAAAGAAAAGAAAAAAGTTGTCTATAAAGTAGTAAAGATTTTTTGAAACATCTACAAAGATACGTGATCGTTTTTGGTCTCGGTCATGTATTTAAATAGCCGATGTCACACACGTGCACCATAATTGCTTGAAAATTAAGCAAACTTTACTGGATGCATTACTGTTGGCTGTTTAACATCAGCGGGACACTAGTGACTGCCAGTTTTGTTAATATAAGGGGGACACCCTATAGTTTGTTATTATGGTCCACAGGTATGCGATGCGATGCGCTGACACCTTGCTGAGTACTTATTTACTATGAGAATTCTTCGAACATTGCTTTGCCTCTTCCCCTTCTGATTTAACAGAATTGTGCTTTTGGCCCTAACAATAACCATACAAAAGCCTTAGTAGAGCCTAATTATGTGTATGAGTGGAATTGTGCAGGAACATTTACCGTTAGCAATAATCTGGTATTATGGCGCGCCAAAGCCAGTGTTTAAATGTGGACAGTCTCTAGATACCGCACTTGCATCGTTGAAGTTGTATTTACAATGATCATCAAGTTCGATTGTATTATTATGAAACATCACAGACGGGTCAGCTTATCTCGCGTAATTGTCTCTGTAACGGATAAATCATACCTTCCTCGTAGTAACGTCGACATTATCCAAACAGGCTTCGATTGCATTTCCGTCCATGAGATAACAAGCAATGCTTTACAACGACATTGTGCCATTATTAGCATCGTTGGTGTCGAACGAATCATTATCAGCGTGTAGAAACTTTCCTTGGACTTTCGAGGAAACCTCACACGGAAGAAAATGATGTACCTTTCTTGGCTGGTGCCCTATGCACGTACGAGTAATATTCGTTATTTTGAATTCTTCTATCTCTCAGTACATTCCCAGGAAGGATTGGATATATCATTGAAGATTGCTACTATGTCTCTCTAGATACATTCTCGGTTTCTTTTCATACATGTTTGTAACTATAACCCGCTTAGCATTGCCAATAATTGAGCAATATTGGCTAGTGGTAACTCGGCGATGCGTTGTCGAGTAGCTTCATTGTAGACTATATCTACAGAATCGGGCATTGTTGCAGTGAAAGGAATCGTAACCGCCTTTGGTTTCCTCGCTAATTTATAAAATACGATCTCAAATTGATAAAAACTGCCAGAGATCCCATATTTTTCAACCGGTTCAGGGCAGCCCTTTTAATTCTACGAACGATTTGCATTCCGGTTTGCTTTGCGATTAGTGCAGAACTTGTGTCAGGCGCGTGAGCACCTTTGGAACGCTCGTGAACAATCCTTTGGTGACATAGTCAAGGTCATTTTCGTAATATGACGCATAAGAATGGGTCATCTTGCGTTGCAACAGGTACTGGTATCACAGGCATCTCACTTCCACCTATAACAATCATCTAATGCATTAAATTTAATTCTCAATATAACGGCAATCACGAATTCTTACAAAATTGTCAGTCAGTTGTACTTTGGGAATGATATATTACTCTGTGATTATGTACTATAATATTCTCACAAGGAGGAACTATTGCCTCTAGGTTTTTTTTTTTTTCTTGTAGCTTGTAGGTCGTATTTCTTCATAATTAAAGGCATGGTGCTATTTTAAGATGGCGCTCTACAGAAAAAGAATTTAACGTGTTTTCATTGCTGGTTATGCCGACTACTTATAAATGATATTCTATATGTTAAGTATTATTCAAATATCCTCTTTTTAATTCCTTTTATTCTGGTGTATGATTGATGTTTGTAACAAGGATTATAGAGTATAAGGTTAGACCTTATTTCCAATGTGCGTCTTTAATAAGAGCCTTTAATTCCCTTTATTTTGGTGTATGATTGATGGGTGTAATGTGGGTTATAGAGTATACAGCTTGGCATTACTCCAGATGTGTATCATTCAAAAAAGTGCTAGCTCCACTGGTCCATTTTCACTTTTTAAACTTCAGAGGTAAATTGAATGAAAAAAAAAGAGACGATAAGTTTTTTACATTTTATATATTTGGCAATTCATTCATTGCACTTTCAAAAGCTGGTATTGTCTAGTCTGGCAAAATTCATTTTCCCTATTTTAATAGCTGCTAAGGATAGTGTACTTTAGACAAATTCGAGGTGATTTTTGGAGCACAAGGGAGCAGTTATTTTAGTTAAAATTATGCTAAGATCATTTACAATTTCCAAAAGTACAATATCCTAAGAAATGTCAGCCACATTACATCAAAGTAGCAGAAAGGTATACCAACATTCTCTTCGTTGTTCCTGTTTTAAATGTAAACGACTTCGCCTTACACACGTCACTTTCTCAAAAGTATATAATAACTGCTGAGCGTTCCCTAAGCCAGTGAAGAGACTTGCAGATAGCAGCTTTCTGCGGCAGGCTTCTCCTACTTCAGTTTTGTTGCTCCAGGTTCACGTGTAGCCATGCAGAGAAATTAGTCCGATAAATCAACCCCCAAAATATGTATTGATAATGATGAATGATATGTGGGTCTGATGTACCCTATTTTTTAAAATGTGCAATTTGTCTGCGTGCAAATCTTTTCGGAACACATTTGCGTACACCTTAGCCACTTATCGGTATCTAGTAACAGCCATATCTAGTACGAAATTCAAATGACCAGAGGACAGTGGGTTGTGCTATTCTACGTGGATTTACAAGTTTGCAAGATTTACAACATAGGATTTGATCCGGAAATATTATGTACATATCGTCAAAAGAACTTTTCAGCCGACGGTAGCTCAACAGTCGCGAGAAAACCAGTAAGTGTATGAAATGTGCGCCCATGTTTGCAGACACAACTGCCTGCAGATTTTTGCAGGTTTTAATGAATAGTCGATATCTTTAATGAATAGTTGATATCATCCCCTAAATTGGCAGTCAATGTCATCACATATGTGGATTGGTTTATCGGCCTAGTAGAAGAATATACTCGCGCTACATTCACGGGTGAGAAAAAGGGAAACGTCATAAGGTATAGAAGGCATTAACCAAGATGGGCAATGAAAATCTCAAAGCCTTACATCACACTACTCGGGTAAATAAAAAGAAAGGTTGAGCTTATATTTGTTTGGATTAAACGGCATAGTTTTGGTTATTGTAAATCGAGTACACGTTTACAAATTTTGATAAACGTTGCAGCCTTAAATCTAAATCATTTCGAGATCGCGAAGTAACGACTATCAAGAAATTTAGCGTTGTTCACGCTAATAACTAATTTGCAACAAGTCTAGAAAATATAAAATGAAATTATTGTTAAATTATTTTTTAAATACAAAAATCTATATAAAAAAGAAAGAAAAAGATTCCCCTCCCATCAGCCAAACATCAATGCTAAGTAATGATGTCTACCTTTTAAGATTTGAAATACTTTGTTACTAGTCAAACAAGCAATCAAGCAATTGTTTTCTCGATCGATCGAGTGATCATATGTAGTGATCGTAGTTTTCTTTCCAACTCTTTTTTTTCTTCTTTCTCTCTATTTCATCATCTGTATTCAAGTTGATGTGCAATAGTTGTATAATATGCATAATTCATACACATGGTTTATAACTACAATTAAATTGCTGTTTTTTTTTTCTTTTGTTTAATGATTATATGAAATCTTCGAAGTTAATAATTACTTAGTTTATTCATTAATTCTCAGTAAATTGATATATTCGTAGGCTGATTTTTCAAAAGAAATTCGTATGGCATTCGACCAGTTTGAGTGATGCCCATATAATTTATTCCATGAATCTGTTAATCTTAGTACATTCTCGATTTGCGTTAAATTTTCCAGATTTTTATAATGAAGTGTTCCGTTCCCACCTCTATAACTTATTACAGAATTTAGCCTCAAACGGGGGTCAGGATAATGGCTGCTGTAAGCCGGGCTTCGGCCGTTGGTGATGGCAGACATGTTAAATTCTCGAACGATAGACACGCTAGAAAGATCCTAGCAGCCTTAAATGAGAGCAGAAAGTGCACACATTTATGTGATGGTGTTGTTGTCATTAGAAATTCTCGTATTCTGGTGCAGAAAAACGTGCTAGCTGCGGCAAGTCACTATTTCAGGTAAGTGTGCTATTTATAAGAGCCTATTGACCTAGTGACCAAGATTTATCAGGCTTTAGGCCCTTTTGTGTACAGTGTATTTACCCTAATTATAGCTTAGTCTAGTCTTAACAACAAAGTTGAGCGTAAATAAAAAAAAAACTATTGTTTTATAGATTATAACAAATGCATTCCGATGAAATTAAAGAATTTCTGCTCATAATTTTCACACTATCAGTACCTTTTTATGGGAAATTCGCTTAATCAGAAAATGTGTTACTAGGTCAAATAACAGAGGTCGTCTCCGTTAGCCAGTAGATTACAACACACTTTTTTATTTTGAGATATTTTTGGAATTTATAATGAACAAAACCAAGGCAGATTTATTGATTGGGCTACTGTAATGATTTTTGTTATGGCTCAGTTGTCTTATTATATATATATATATATATATATATATATATATATATATATATATATATACCCGATTGGTAAAACACAAAAACAGGAGTATAAATAAGAGGTGGGAACGGAACACTTCATTATAAAAATCTGGAAAATTTAACACAAATCATATAATAGGGCAGCTATATTTAATATCATGTATATAAAATGCCAGAGGGGTCTCTCTAAACACAGTAATGGACGATAATGGAAAGTAATGGGGACAAAAATACAATATTTTGAAAGAAATTTTAGTAATTTATATTAAATATTAGTTTTTTATTGTACAGACTTAAATACATAAATCATAAATAACAAATGTAGTTGTTATATTGTTTTATTGGTGCTCATAATACTCTTTAAATTAAAATTATGCCATCAAAATGGAACAATTCTATATTTAACTAAGACTGTCCACCTTTTTTATTTTGTTCTAGTCTGTTAAAGCTCAGCTCTCATCCTTTTTCTCTGGTGAGGTTTTTGTTCCTCCCGAAGCTTTTTTTTGGTATAGTAATTTTAACATTGGTCTACCTTACTATTAGCTTATTTATACCCTTGTCTTTGAGAATCTTTCTAATGTTTTCGTGCAATTTTTGTTTATTGACACCACACATCAATAAAAATTATGTGGTGCATGTAATTCTATGCCAGCTGGAAAATGCCTCTTCCAATCAATGACTTTTTGGCATCTTTATACTAGAAACTGATAATCAATTGTAGTTCATATATCAGGTCAGATATAGTTTTTGCTTCCAGTTTGTTTTAATCTTCATATTATTGGCAGACTCTGTATTATTAATTGTCCAGTGGGCATCCACAGCTTTTACCTTTGCAGGAAACTTAACATGATCTTTCAGAATTGGTAACATTCATTTTTCTGGAAACCCCATGCTTTTTCTGAAATGACATCTGTTGCATGTATTATTCTTGCTTATAATTCTACAGAATTATTGGCCAGTGATATCTGATATACTGGTAATTTTATCATTTTTAAACAGTTGATATATTGATTAAAACAAAACAATCCAACATGTACTCCACAATAATAAATGCAAGACATATGTATACTAGTAATATTTATATGTATGTAAAATAATAATAATCATAATATTGATAATAACAATTTTATTTTATGATCCTAATACAATTAATTCTAGGAATGAAATGGGTGTATCTAAATTAAGTATATCAAATTTTTTTAGAGCTGAAATAAACGGAAAAAAGGAATTTGTGAACTAGGCTCTTAAATGAATTGAGTATGTTCAAAATAATATAGATATACATAAAGATTAAATGAGAAAATAGATAACCTTTTGTTGTAATATTTCCAACAGATAATTTTGGGAGTTTAAATATAAGACTATGCGAAAGATAAAGTATGATAGTAGTGAATGGGGACAATGGAAAATCCGGTCAAAAAGATTGTGGGACTATATGTAGACAAGATTTATAAGGACAATGGGAAATCCAGTCAAAAAGGTCTTTGGACAATATAGTGACAAGATTTAAAAGGACAAAGAGCATACAAGATCCAAGGGACGATAGAGGGAGAAGATTTATAGGGTTCATATGGCAAAGTGATTCGAGGCATATGAGTAGCCTGGGTTCTTTTTCTATTTTCTCCAGTTCATCCACCATCTTGTCACTTTATCTATCATTCCTTTCTTCTTCTTTTAAGAGAGTTAAAATGTGATAGATTTTTAGAGTAGTCAATTGAGGGGAAGAATGATCATGCAAGTCTTTATACCACTGATGCAACACTGCCTCTTCTGAAATGATACTTCAAGTGTCATCCAGTTACTCATCCAGTTTTTCCTCTTGACTCATCATCTTACATTTATCATGTTAAATTTGACTGGGATGATAGTTTTGACATCCACAGCAATCTTTCTTGGTCAATTCCATAATTTTATCCGCTAAGTGTTTAGCAAAACAGGACACTAAATGTTGTTGTTGTTCTGGCCATCTGGATATAACCACCACATCCTCTTTGTCTGTGGTTTTAGGTTCTGCTTCCACAGTATCCTCCCATTCCATTTCCAAAGGTTCTCCACCAATGAAAAAGGGATAATGGTCTTCCATAGTGTCAAATAGTCTAGAATGATTTCTCTCAAACTGTTGATTTTTATGGTGTTATTGAATTCAGAATACAAGATGATGTTAACAATCGCGGCGAGAGCTTTTGCAAACTGAAGTTCCACGCTCAGTTGACCCAATTTTATAGGGTGGAAACGTCTCTTGTCGCTGCCTTGGTCTGGAGTGAAATCAAATGATTATGATAGTGGTGTGCGCTTCTTTGAGGGGACATCTTAGTGTGTTTAGGAGCACAAAATACATTGAAGTCCATGGCTCAACACGTGTCCATTAATCTTATTTTTATTTGTTGGAGCTTGTAATTTTTCTTTTTGGTAAAATTATCTACTAACTTGTATATTAAAAACAAATTCTTCCCATTGGTTGCTTATCTTTGGATAAGTATCTTTTCAGAGGGTGGCTAAGCTATCAGCTTCCTTTGAAGGACAAAATACAAACCCATTTGTTATTGCTATGGCAACATTAAATGAATTGTAAAACACTGATGCATTTTTTTTTGGACAAAATTCCTTAGTATATATCAGTGCTTCAGAGGTAATCAGTTTTCATTGAAGTTACAGCAAAACTATTTTTTTTTCAGTTGTTTTTTAAATTTTTATTTTGATTTATATTAGTGATGCAAGTCATACATGTCCATAATACAAAGAGCATTTTAAACAACTTTTATTTCCACCCAACAGATGAAATAATATAAGAATTTGCTTTAACAAAATAATGTATGTCAGTACATAGGTAAGCAATATTAGGCCCGCTTGGATTTCTTGTACTGAAATGGAATCCTTTGGCTGTATATTTTTTACCAGTTTAAAAAAAACAGTCCTAATTGGAAGGAAAAGATTAGACATGAACATGAGTTAAGAAATTTCTTATTAAAAAAGTGGAAAAGTTAAATGAACCATATAGTCTACTCTGATACAGTCTTATTGTTGTGCTTTGAATATAATTATTTTTTACATACTATTGGACTGTGTCTTTTTTTCACTTGTGCCACAAGATTTTCTAATAGAATATTGAAGTTTATGGAGATCAAGGGTCCTGGTTTCTAAATATCAGAGCTTTCGGACATTAGCTTTTTAATACTCTTTTCTTGCAGGCTGCTTTTTAACTATGAAGAGCCAAGTTCCCCCATTGGTCAATCATCTTCTGTCTTCTGCCAACTTGACCTGACTCACCTCAGCATCAGCACAGAAACCTTTGAAACCATCCTTGACTACATCTACACTTCAGATATCACACTGAGTGATGACAACATTCAGGATATACTGCAGGCAGCAGATATTTTGCTGCTGACTGACTTGAAAAATATGTGTTGTGAGTACCTAGAACAGTGTGTCACTCCACACAACTGTCTTGGAATTCTGGAGTTTGCATCCAGATTTACCTGTCCCTGGGTTCAACTGAAAATGTCTCAGTATCTGGATAAATACTTCAGGTAAGTAGAATTTATAGATCGTTTGATTCGACACTGTCTTCTAATTGAAAACCTTAATATACTAATGGTGCATTTCAAGAGCAATATAGGAGTTAAACAACAGTGAAAACATTATCAGTATCAGATTTTCAAATAAAAACTACTTCCCATCCAAATGAATTAGTGTAAAAACATCATGATTGTATAATTGTTGTTGACATTAATTGACCTTTTTTACTGCTCCGAATTTTGGCATGACCAGTTAAAAAATATTCTAATGTTGTAGGTGTATTAGAAAGATTTTGTTATTAATATATGCTTCATAAATATTTTGACTGAAACGAAAAATGCACTTGACCTTAATGAATTAATGATGTATCTCAGGATTAACACTGAAGTATGTAGGACTAAATTGTATATAATCCATTACATAAAAATTTCATCCCCCAGAATTTTTGAAACAAAGAATTTGTTCTGAAAAAATCAGCTTTCTTTATATTGATTGATATTCGAATAAAAACTAGATCAAGATTAGAGTGTTTCATTTCAGTAACACTAATGGCCAACTGAAGAATATGATTTGTAGAAATCATGTAGACAGTTGTACAAAGATTAGCTGGGAGGACAGAACACCTCAATAAAAAAAACCCAAGTTGCTGGTTGTTTGTAATGCAAGAGTCCAGTGATGTAAAGAAATAATAATGGCTTATATATTTCAGAGAGATATCCTATTCTGAAGAATTTCTTCGTCTACCAGACACATCATTAAAAGGAATTTTATCCAGAGACACACTGTCAGTCCAACAAGAGGATGAAATACTAGACAGCATCATACGCTGGTATCGATTTGATGCAGTAAATCGCCAGTCCCAGCTTGAGGAAATTGTGGCTCACACTCTGCGGCCAAGTCATATTTCCATTGCCTACTTAGAAAGATTGGAGGCAGGAGATGCCAGCTCAAACAAGCTTAAAGGAATCATTCATTTCGTGAAGGAATCTCGCAAAACTATGGCAGAATCTCGCTGTCGAGGAACTACAAATGTCATATTTATTTGTGGTGGAGAAGGTAGAATTAATAGGTTAGTGTTCATATTTTGCATTCTAATATTGTAAATGGCAACTACTGAGGATAATATGAGACATGTGTATTACACATTTTATTTTCATGCCTGTTTTGACTTAACTAGTAGTTGTTATTGCCATTTTAGAGTACAACATTAAGCGTGACAATTGTATTTTGATTTAGCTGCCACATGAAGTGTCTTAAAAACTGTGTCAGATTCACAGGATAATCCACTTCCTCTTATATTTGCTCTTTTGTAATACATTTTCAAACCAGGTCTATTATGGTCATTCTCCTCAACAGGTTTATGCAGTGTATCCCCCAGGGGTGTAAAATTGAGGGTGATCAAAATGGTCCATAATTCTTTGTCAACTATCAAATACAACAAAGTCACATTATATAAATCTAGGCAACCCGCAGGTAAAGCCATGCTACTTGCTCGGACATGATTTAGGCTACACTGCTGCAAATGTATTGTTCTTTCTTTATTATTACAAAATGGACAGACAAGTTTTCAATGCCATATCAAAACTTGTACAGAATGTGGTTTCTATTTCCTGTCTGTTATATTTAGCCTTCACATGGTGTAATGTTTGGCAGAGAAAGCCAAAAGAATGATCAAAGCTTTTGGATGCAGTCAGATGAATTTCCAGTCATTAATAGGGCAGCCCATCATGTTGTGGCCAGTGCCCTAAAAGGCACTTCTAACCTAGATGTAATATGAAATGATACTCTGTTGCACTCTGCATCACTCAAACCACACCATATAATAACTTTACTCTTCCTTCCTTTCAGATCTCCCTTATTGGGGGGGAGGGGGCATATAAAGGGAATTAGGAAACGGGCTTCATATGTGTTGTCTCTACAGTTGTCAGTATTTACAGAATCTGTTCATGGCTTGTCCTTGTCACAAGAAGCCTGATACAGAATGACAGGTATCAGAGATATGATAAATGTTCAACATTACAACCTTATAGAGGTGGAGTGAGCAATAGGAGATTGTCTAATCTTTTCTCTCATAGACAGGCAGGAATTGGAGAGAGAAAACAAGTTTTTCCCTCCTCAAGGCTTCCTAACCTCAAACAATGACTTATCTCCTCTACCACCCTCTGGCAATCCTCAACAATAACTTATCTCCTCTACCACCCCCTGGTAACCCTCAACAATAACTTAACTCCTCTACCACCCCTGACAACCCTCAAGTGGATACCAGGCTTTTCTTCCAAAGCTCATGGGTCACTTTATTCTCTAATGACCAGTGGTTGATACATTTCATTTTAGATGAGCTCTACATTTCGTCATCTAGATAGCCTGCAATTTTAAAAATAATACTGGAAAATGATGCATTTTTTTGTGATCAGTGTTGTGCAGATGACATCACACCACTGTTAGCTTAAATTCCAGAGGTGGCTAACATATTTTTTTTCTCTTTAGCTAGTACTGGTTAACTATTAAGGAATATCATTTCATGATTTCTTACACACTGAGACATTGTAGGCATCTTGACTGTAACAACAACAAAGATCTCTCAGACTTGCTAATCAGCTTCAATCTATTCTGACCTCACTGTTATTTCAAGAGGAATTGATCATGGGTCTTGGCATGGCTCAACACTGCTGAATTCAAAACTCTGTCCACTTTTCCACTGAAGCAACTATATACTATACATGCTTTTTGATAACCTTAGCTTTAGGATCAAGAGTCAGTCAGCTCCATGCTGTGTCCCTGGATCCAAACTACCTAGTTTCATTCTGATAGATCTGTCACTTGAATGACACAACCAAGTTTCATCACTAAGAACAGACTTCAATTTACCAGAAAATAACATTATGGCCCCTCTCTTCTGGAGGGAGAGAAGGCTACAGGTTCCAGTAGAAGTTGGATGCTCAGCATGTCCTGCTCCTCTTACATATTCTCTTACTGTTAATGGGATTGTATTTGATGGAGACAGGAAATTTTATGGTAAATTATGTTTCACTGAAAATACTATCCAATCACATTACTATAAATCTCTCAAACCCTCCATGCAATGCAAGCTTCCCTGTCTCCTACAGTGCTTAAGTTGGTTGGTTGGTTGATTGGTTGAGTTTTTATGGCGCACCAACACAAAGAGCCATTTAGTGGTATACAAAAGGTTACATCTTTCATTATGTACAAATGGTAAAAAGGTTCTGTATCTGCCAGCGATACAAAACCAAATAGCTAAAGGTAAAATGATAAAAATGGTAACGGTGATAAACAAATAAAGTTTCCCGATCAACGGGGATTGCAAATAATGTATGAAAATGAAAACATATGAAAGGTATTTAAAATCGAGCGACTGTACATATATAGCACATAAAAATGTTAAAGATGATAACATAAAATTTATAACTTAAATGTGTAAGTTAAAACTGATGATATCCAGTGTATTGAGCAGCAGGGAAGATCTTACCCTAAAAGTGTAATGAAAGTTCTGTAAGAGTTACTTCCCTTTGTACAAGTTCAGCTGGGTAGACTTTTTCAAGTCTATGGAATGGCTGGATTCAGGAAGTATACAAGTGCTTCCTTATGTTAATGTGATTGTAGATGTATTTTCAGAGATAATACATGTTTTACTCATGTTTTTGCATAATTTCATGATACAGTTAAAATGCTGAATTAATGTTTTAAAATAAATAGTAAAACATTTTTTGCTTCTTCACAGTCTCAGAGAAAGTTAACAAAATAAAATTACAACTTCAGATATAGGATATAGTAAAAACAATTTGCAACATATTTCTGTTACAACTCTGTGATCATGAATTAAGTAGCAGAAGAGAGCAAAAACCAACAATTATAGCAAAATTCAATATATAATTTATTTCACAAGAATACAAAGTGAAAATTAAAAAAAAGAACTTGCATTATAGTGAATTATATCCCAAATTTTATCATAAAGTTTTATCATAAATCCGAAAGTACAGATTATTCCACATGAATTCCAAGATTTTGGAATAGTGTTGTGTGCTAACCGTCATGATGTATCACAGTTATATAATTCAAAATGTTTCTTATGAATTCACAGTAAACCCAAAATATGATTTAGTCCAAAATTTAATACGCACTTTGTAATTCTACTGAATAATTTAAATAAAAGATTTCTCCCAAATTAAATCTGTACAAAACAAAAGTTAAAGACAGTATTGAATAATTCTGTACATCACTACCTTTATGTATAAAAAAAAGACTAAGACACAATAAGAACCAGGATCAGGGTCATTTTTCCATCATATTCATTGCTGGAACATTCTAAGTTGTAAATAATTACAGGTCTGTTAATACAAATTTTGTAAAGAACATGTAAAACATGAGGTAGACCAAGTTTTCCTTCAAATAATAATGAACACAAATTTTAATCTAAAATCTTAGACAAGAATTAGCTTTGTAATATGTTGTTTACACAAAAGATACATTAGTCAGATAGTTCTCAACTCCTACCCTCAGTTATGGAGAAAGGTTAATCACACAATACAATTTACATATAACAATTTCCATACCAGGTCTCTTTTCATGTCAGTTTTGTTAGTAATGGAACTGAATATATCCATTGAGTCATAATTTACTTTTGATTATGCTACACAAGTTTGGTTTGTCACTTGATTTTTTATTATTTTCAGCAGGATTTCTATTGTAAGCAAATATTTCTCCAACATACAAGTTGTAGTTGTGAGTTAAATGGTCATTTTCATCACGTGTTAGTCAATACTTGGCAGTCGTTATAACTGGTGGAGGAAGATCCCATGAAGGTCATAAAATTGAAGACTGACTTCTCCTGTTCTGTTAAAGTATTGAATAGGAGAATATTGAAGTAAAGAAGTTGATTTATATATTTTTTCATATGAATAACAGGTAAACTAGAGTTTGTAATTGATATTGGACAAGAAGAGCTTAAGGGGTGGTCTATTGTTTGTCATCTGGTCCTTGGCAGAAGTTTGTTATGGCTACTCCAACTACTCTACCTGGAAGATCGCCATAAAACTTTACACATATATTGATCATGTGATCTAGTTGGTCCTACATGAAATGGTGATGTATGGACTTTTAATGTGGCTACCATCTATTGCTACTTCTCCAGAAAGGAAAATAATGCCAATCTGATGTCCAGTATGGCTACAATGACAGCCATCTTGAAAATGTTATTGCTATTCCTCCTAAATGGATGGCCACATCAATCTGGGGTTTTCACTGAAAGAATTTTTGTGATGTCAGGTTGGTCCTAATAAAAATGATCTGATGTCTAGTATGGCCACCACAGCAGCTAGTTTGAAAATCTTGTTATTACTTTTACAAATCTTGTTCTCACTACTCCTACATAGATGGTCATATCAGCATCAGCTTTTCACAATGAGACTTTATGATGTCCGGTTGGTCTTAAATCAAAATGGTGCCCATCTGATATCGAGTATGCACCATGATAGCCATCTTAAATCATTTTGTTGCTAAGCTGCCAACATAGATTTCATATCAACATGGGATTTTTCACTTTAAAGGTCACTGACCAACTATATTGATAAAACGTGTGATATTATTATAGTACAGACAGTACACATTTGTTATGGATGCACACCATAAAAATGCTTAATTAGACTTAAAAGTCCACTTTTGTAAATGACAAAATTATTCGGCAATAACATAATCCGTAGCTTCTGCAATCCAAACACAGTTATGACGTACATTTATCCCTTCTATTCAACCTAGCCATTCAATTTTCCGATGTAAATGTGAATGTGATATATCTTACAATTGTGCTTTTGTACAGAAAATATGATGCACTGTATTGCATATAAAAGTAACCATAAGAGTGATGATGGGGAAAAAGGATTCTTTCTTTTTGCGAAAAACCTTGTTTACAGAAAAAAATATTAATTCAAGCAGTGAGATAGACTAGGGTGATGGGATGGGATTGTTGTATCATTAATGACGAATTATAGTTAATTTGGCCCAAGACACGTCAGCCTTACTCAAAAGACAATTTTGCGCAACTTGACAATAGTTTAAACAAATTATTTTTCTTAAAACAATTAGATACTATGTAAGATATGTTTTAGGAATAGGTTTTAGGAAAAAAACTAAATTTAAATAAAATTTATATTTCTTCAAAGAAAATAATCATACTTTGCAACGAACATATATATGAGAGAAAACACAAGCAGACATATCTTGCTCATTCTGATTAAAATATTTATATATTTTTTTATGCACAACAACATTCTCAATTTAACACTTTTATCACTGTGGACCGGAAAAACGGTCACAGGGAAGTATGTCCGTAAACACTATAGATCGACTTTTCAGTCTGGGGCAGTGTTCTTCTTTAATGTTATCGTACCCGACTAAATAGCTTTCGGGGTACCTCTAATAACTTCCATCTTGTAATGTAGATGTTATATTTGGATGATCTCATGAGATTAGCTTGTATACAACTAGAAATATCGAACAAAGTAGGAACTTTTAACGTGTTTTCTGAATATTGAAATTTGTATCCAAAATGGCAGCATTTGAAGGAATATTAGAGGAGAGTTATCGGAGGATTTAAATAATTTCGACCTGGTAAATTTGGATGAAAATGAGACAAGATGTATGGAGAGACAATCGAATGCACTTGTGGGTAACAGTGATGATGATAAAGAGGACTTTGAAGGTTTTGAACCAGAGGAATTGTACGCTCCACGTGGTTTTGTTTGGACGAAGCCAGTAAACCAAAAAGATTTGTTTCAGTTTTCTGACAGTTGGGCACACCCGAGAGTTATATGGCTCCAGGAAAGCTTCGGATTATTTTCAAATATTCTATTCAGATGAAGTTTTTGGAAAAATTGTCCGTTTAACGAACTTCAATGCAATGATCAAATGTGGCAGAGGCGATATAGGTGTGTGGACAGATCTTACCTTGGAGATCATTTTGGTTCATTATATAGAATTTTATATATTATGGACACCATAAAAGTAAGACTTGTGTTGCTACTGTGATTAGTCACTTGTACATCTAGGGTCAATAGAACAAGTTTTGAGAACTTTCTAAGTTTTCTAAGAGGTAATAAAATTATTACTTTTTTTTTACCTGTGGTGTTACCTGTTTGCACCTGCATTGTAACAGTTGTAATAGATATGCACATTTTATTGAATTAGTCATAAAATTTTATTTTTAACCTTGATTTTGACACCTAATTAAGCCAGATATCTTTAACATTGGCAAAGTTATGTTGTTTTAAAGTCATTTTGCTTTACAACTCCAAAGTTACTTAGTGTTGAGGACTCTATGCCTACAAAGTTACTTAGTGATGAAAGGGTTAAATTGTCTGGTCAAATTATCAATATTCATTTATTAAACAATAAAACTTTACAGATAATATTTTCTACAGAATACATATACATTTTTCTAAGGTTAGTGTACATGAAATATTAAAACACATATTCAGTCGAATCTGGTTATGTCGATGGCCTAGGGGTTTGCCAAAAAGCATCAATATAACCGATGATCAAGATAAAGGAAAACAAATATGTCGTCAATATAATAACATGTGCTTGAAATTTCATTATGTACATGATGTTCGTTAATAAATGAGAATGTACATGCACTTTTTTATATATTGCTATAAATCTCAGACCACTCCTCACTATTTATATTTGTATTTATTATTGCATCCAAGATTCTTGCTTAGCAGTATGTTGCTTTTTAGCCCTTTTTAAAAGATCTTTGTAAACAAACTTGAGTGAATTATATTTCTCAGATCCATTATTTTATCCTTTCAAAAATATTATGTACTAAATGGTTTTTTATAGCTTTTTTCCATGCTCTTGGAATTTTGGATATTAAGGAGAAATATTTTAAGAAGTCACCTCTTCTAGTTTTTTGTTTTATCATTTCAAGAAAGGTAATAAATTGCCATGACCATGACTAGATCATTCAAAATTTCAAAACCAGCTTATATCCAAGATTTCTATTGATAGAACATTCGGGAAGGGAGGGAAAAAAATTAAGAATATTCATGAATAAGAACTCATTTGCACTTTTCGGTTTCTCATTCCAATAATATACTGCCAAAATGACATCTCTCCAAAAACTGTTTTTAATGAGCTTACTAAATTCTATTCTTCTAATTTCTTTCTCCCTAAGTTCCAAATATCCTTTTCATTTCTGAGTATAATTGTATTGACTAAGTTCTGCCAAGCCCCATTTTCATTTTCCAGCAATCTTTTTATCCATCTTATCTTAATATACCTAGTACATGAGAATATATGTATCATATTGACTCCTCCCTCCTTCTCTGGGGCTACTAATATATCACAATTAATTCTCTCTACTTTTCCGACCCCATATAAATTTAAATAATGTATGATTTAGTTTACTGCAATATGAAGTTCATGCCAGTTAATTCTATTATTTGTTTTTATTTTTCAAGTTTTCTTAATGTGTGCGCACGTAAATTAAAAGCTTGTAATTACTAGTCAATATTATCAATCATATTTGCTCCATTATTCTATACAAATAAGAAAGTAATTAATTTTGTGTTGAATTTGTGCCCCCCCCCCTTGCAAGGTACAAAAAATTATAAACATACACTTATTTAAAAATGAAATGAAAGAAGTTAACATTGCATTATTATCATTTATTCCTTCATTTTTCATCATGCAAACTTTATTAAAGAAAAATATTCCCACGAACTCTGTGTATGTAGTAGATGCTGGTTTGTGTATGCATCCTTACTTAAGTATGTATCACTTATGTCTCTTACAAAATCTCAAAAGAGAGGAAAAAATGTCTGAGGGCACCTGCCATTCATTCAAGACATTACAATATGGAAGCTGATCAAGATTGTATTGTACACAGGTTAACTATGCCAAAGCATCTTGCAAATAATTTTTTTTTTTTAAATACATCCACTGTGGGTGCAAATGATAATCTTTTCCCTATCATGGGTTACAAAAGTGTTATTAAAACATGTTATTGTTGTGTATACTATTTGCCCAGCAAACAAATTATGATCACATCTGAGAAACAGATAGATGCCCAGGTGATGGATAAACACAACTTAGAGTAAGCAATAAACTCTTTCCTTAAACTTTACAACAAATACAAATGTTACTTTATTGCAAAGCAAGCAACCCTGAAAACTGATTTTGGTATCTTTTAAGTGTGCCAATTTTTCTTATGAAGTTGGCTGACATAAGAAAGTCAAGTTTGGTTCCTTTGGATTCTTTTAAGTGTGCCAATTTTCTCTTCTTTTTTTATGAAGTTGGCAGACATAGAGAAGCCAACATTGTTTTCTTTTTACCTGCATTAACAGGAATTTTCAAAATAAATCTAGTGCATCACACACAGTAAATTAGTTGTCAATAGTTTCATCTAAATGTTCCCTACCCATTGTTTATAATTTTTTTTATTTCGACAACAAGAAGCATGTACTTTGTCTTGTGGCAATAAATATATGTCATTTCCTGCTGGCATCATTGGATAGGTTGGAAATCATAGCTATGGGGTAGTAACTGTGTTATATACATCTTTTTTGAGTAATTAAATTGTTATTTCTTCTTTACACTTGATACACATTTTGTTCTTTTTGTGTGAGTATAACCACTTTTAATCATGTAATGTAAATCTGATGTAAAAAGAAAAATGTTGGAGTGTGGTCAGTGACCTTTAAGATTGTTTTTGATGGCTATCTGGTTCTAAACTGAAGTACAACAACCAAATCTTATTCCAGTTGTGTGAGAATAATTGCAGGTGTGTTAAACAACACATTGAAGCACTCATCTTTCTGTTTCTGTTTTTTTGCATTGAATGATTTGCAATGAGTTATTTCATTTATATACAATTTGTATTTTTATTTCTTCTTGTTCAAAAAACATTAATAAACATGTGTTTATTCACTGAGGGACTGGGTATTTTTTAATTTTAGATCTTTGGATTTTTAGATGACTGGATGTTATTTGCTCTGTAAACCATGCTGAAATTGAAGACTGTCACTTGCCCAAAGATACTAAAACTAAACTGTTTATGTGGAGCATGTAAACACCTTTACTGTTGTACCAATCTTGATTTGTGTTATTGTACAGATCGTCTATATGTAGGAAACTCATTCATTTTCTTTTTCTAATGTATGTCTTACAACATAACTTTCCAGTAACTTTATGGTAATTTTATAAACCATGTTTGATGAGATTGTTTGATTATCATTTGTACAGGTAAAACTTGGCCTTATGCATATTTTCCCATCCTTTACATCCCAGTAGAAGGTTGATTGGAATCTCTGGATGTTTACAAGATGTGTTTTACCCACAAATTATTATTTTTTAGCACTTCTGATGATGTAGAAGTCAAGTCTATAACAAAGTGTGTAATCCCCAAGAAACAGAAGATACAGAGTATAGGTGAGGTTAGTCGTTGCCACTGGATAGACCTGTCTCCAATGTCCAAAGCACGAATTGGTCATGGGCTTGTTGAAGTTGGTAGGTATAGTAGTCGAGTTTAAATCTTGGTATTTTATTTTTTCACTTAGTCTGTATGTCTTTGTCTTTGATGAATTGACCCCAGTTTTACGAAGTCATAATGTTAAGTCTAGACTTAAAACATTTAATTAATCATTTTTGGTGAGACTTAAATTTTAGACCACTTTGTAGAAGGATTGGGCTGAATGCAAATGCATACATTAAGTTTGAAAATCCACATAATTTTTTTTTAAAGCACTTTTTTCAGTACATGAGATGTTTAATATGAGAATAATTTTGGGGCAGCTGGTATTTTTAATAATTTTTTCTAATAGATAAGTGGATCTTTTTTCTAGAGTTCTTATACTGCATTACTTTATCCAGTTTGAAACTTGAGAGTAGTTCATTTATTCAGTCTAGATGTACTGTATATTTGGGGTTTTTTTTGGCACTACTGGTCGTATACAAAAAGAACTTAATGGATGGTCTTTTACCTTTCTATCATCTGAATTTTAGCACAGGTTTGTTATCAATACTTCTTCTAAACTACTTGGAAGATTGTCATAAAACTTGACATCTCAAAGTGTAGTTGGTTCTCTTTAAAATCTTGATGTAATGGCCTATCCTTAATTGATGGTTATATCAACATGTTTTTTTTTTCAATAATAGTCTTCCTGTAATGACTTGGTGATGCTAAGTAAAAATCATGCTGATCTGACATCCAGGATGGTTGCTATAGTTACCATCTAGAAATTCTTGTTATTGCTATTCCTCCTGAATGCATGGTGATATCAACATGGGGTTTTGCTGAAAGACTTTTTATGATGCATAGATGGTTGTAGATGAAAATGGTACCAATCTGATATCAAATATGGTCACAACAGCAGCCATCTTGAAAATAGTGTTATCACAACTCCACCTGAAGTGAAAGTTGTATATTTTGTGGGGTTGTATCAAAAACATCTTAAAATGTTTGGTTTGTCCCAAAAAATGGTGCAGATGAGACATCCAGTATGACTGCCATACAGTGGCCATCTTGAATATATTGTTATTGCTACTTTATCCATATTGTAAATCGTATTGACATGACGTTTTCAATAAAGACTTGTGAAGATGTCTAACTGGTCTTAAATAAAAACTGTCTCAACACGAGGTCCAATATGGTCAGCAACGTGCCTTTATCACTACTTCTCTGAATGGTAAGTCACATGGTTTTCACAAGAAGACTTCATGTAAAAATGGCATGGTCTGGTGCCTAATATGACTGCTGCAGAGGCCAGCTGGAAAGTCTTGATGTTATATCTGAATGAATAAATAAATGTTCACTAGTATGGAGTTTTCACCAACAAAAAATACATCTCATAATGTTGTGTAAATACTAAATTAAGACAGTGTTTATCTGACATCCAATATGTGGTTATTTTGAAAATCTTGTTTTTGCAACTGTTTTAATATAAATTCATTTTTGACATGGGATTTTCAAGAGAAGAGTTCTTATGGTGTCTAGTTGGTCCGTGATGAAATTTACTAACCCTCAGTATGGCCACCATGGTGGCCATCTGGAAAATACTGTTATTGCTACTATTTTATCTTGATATTTAAATTTGTATTACTGGGTTATAGGTTAGCTTGGCAAAAGCTGTGTAATGGCATGCAAAAAGAAAATGACATGAGTGATCATCTATCACCTGCCAATAAGAGCATGATTTGGGATCCCTATATTCCTAGTCTGTCTGGGCTTGGTGGGTCCTGGCTGGAAAGCTTAGTTATTAATTTTAGATAATTAAAGCCAGACCATTGTTATGTAACACTTGTGAAAGTGGAAAATAAAACATTTCTATTCAATTTTTTGTTAATCAGAGCTAGCAATTGTGTCATCTGAGGGAGATAATTCCAAACTCCTACTTTTGTAATGGCCTTTAAGCAGGGTTCATGCAGGTCCTTGAAAACTTTGAAAGTGCTTTTAAAGTTGATCAGATCAGGATATTGAAAGTACTTGGAATATTGTATTAGAGCTTTTCAAAGTTTTCAGTGTACATGATGGCACTATTAGCTGGCAAGTCACTGTCTCAGTACACACATTTGCATATAAACATAGTACATATTTGTTAGAGGTTTTCAGAGTACATCATGGCAATGTATGCTAGTAAGTCACTATCCCTCTACAAATATTTGCTTATAGGAAATTATTGGGTTGGAGGTTGTCTAAGTACATTCAGAGTACCTTTTATAATTGCTTTATAAGACATGTCCAACTGCAGACTGCAACAGACCTACTGTCACATAATGCACTGGCAGATTTTAGTCTGTGCAATTTGTTAGGAATAATCAGTAAAAAGACCCATCGTAGACCATAATCTACAGGCAGATTAAAATACAGTAGATCTTTGTTGTCTGCACTTTGACTCGTTGTATAAGTATGTATGGTATATCATGCCCTGTGTGTTAGTAAGAAACTTGACCCGCAACACTTTTTTTCTGAAAGTCAATTTCAAGCAACATTCTCACCAAAACCCATTTTATACTGACCTTCCAAGCCACTTTTAAAATGGTTTGAAATATTGTCACCACAATTTTGATGCTGGATTTGGCTTCGCTGGCAATTTTCTGACTCAACACAAAATCAGGCAATGAACACATATGGAAGGCAATGGCTTGAATTGCATGGGTCATTTACAGGGCATCTTTGCTATTCCATGGCCAATATGCAGATTGCTGCTGCCAATCTTAACCTGATACAAGATGATGCATATTTGCACTCCACATCACTCAAGCCACATACCCTGCATGAGAACTGCCCATCCAGATCACCACCTAGTCCACAGTCTTTTTTCATTAATCCACACCTACCACAGTGGAGGGATAATAGGTGGACCAGGGGCAAGGTTGTTTTTTATGTCAAATGTTCATTTCAGATCCCAACCTAATGCCAGGAGGCAAAAACCTAGCCAGTTCAGGAGGCAATTTTACAAAGGGAAGTAAGAAACCATGTTTCTCTCCTCCTAAAACTCCAACTCTAAACATTGACCTGCCAACCATACCGCTTCCAGATGGCCTACTGGTAGGTGTCTGACTTAATGCAATTATAGTCTTACTGGATTGCCCTAATTCCTTAGAATGGATGGATGGTCCAGGTCATTGGGGGTGGGGTGGCCAGTGGCATCCTTGAATGACATCCTCCAGAAACATATGGCAAGTTCTATTCTCCTCAAGGTCAGAAATAATCTTCTGTCACTCTTGAATCATCTAGGGTTTTTTTAGCAAATTGGAAAAGTCAGATCTTTATCCATGCCATTGCTGTGTCCATCTGGATATAGAGTTTCTCAAGTCTCAGTTTGGTTCAGCTTCCTCACATTCATATAGTCCAGATCATTAAACTTATAAAGTCCATTTCCAACAGGACATGGATTTCAGAAAGAGCTGTTTCAGCTCCTCAGATAATTGATTGTAGCTGCAGACTTAGTCCTGCTGGCCATCTTCAAATATGCCCCTTACAGATGACCTTGCTGGCTCAATGGCACCCCTTTTAATGTCCCCTGGATCAAAAAGCCATGATCATGCATTGGGTACGATCAGTTTTGTATCAGTGGCGCAACCAAGGTTGTCTCATGGCAGTTATTCCACTGGAGAAGCCTCAAGCAGAAATGACAGAATGTAATAATGCCAGTAAGTAGAGATGGGCACCTTCCTGTTGATGGATTTGTTAGCCACTTGTAGGAGCCTGCATATTGGCCTTTCCACATCAACCTTATCGGTATGAATTGTGTTGGATGACTCTAATGGTGTCCTAACTCCTCAAATGCAGGCACTATATCACCTGAACTGTGCAATCTGATTGGCAGTTTCTATATTGGTGTGACCAGCTTCAGATGAAAATACAAATCAGGCATATTCTTGGCAGACCCAGAAAGGGTCCCATCATTCATAAGGAATGGTCTCTCCATTAATCAAGTCTTTGCTGGATTTGTGTACTTTGGGGACATCAGATGATCAGTCTTTTTTTTCTGACAAAAGCTTGGGCCATGGATTCACTGTCAATCAGTTGGGAATGGTTGGTGTTCTTTCACTACCAAAATTATCCAAAGCTTGAGGGGTACAGAACTTTTACATGATTTTGATAGTCCCTGCTCACTGATCTGCTTTGATCTAGTGAGAGACCTGTCCAGGAAGATCCTGTCCAGCCAGAATCTTCTCAAACAACGGTGTGAGTGTGTGCGTGTGTGTGTGCAGACTGCCTTCTTTAGGCCTATTGTCCAGATAGCCTTGATAGAGAAAGAATTTCAACCTTTGATTGTAGAGACTGATGTAGGGTCAACAACAAATTACCTTTTTAATGCCCTAATCTCTCAACTGCCTTTTTATTTTTGGCTCTACAGAGAGAAACATTTGGTCCTACCAAAAATCCCTCACTCTGTTTCCAAATGGAATCTGTCCTGGGTTTTAACTTAACTCATTTCAGAAAAATTGTAGCCTTTATCCCAAGCATCTTATTTGGAATATTACTTAGCTTAAAACTAGCCACACCTGGTATTGGCAAGGGAGGTAATGGTAAAGAATTATTGCCCTTTGTTTATGTGTGATAGAAAAGATAAATTTTTTACTTTTAATGTGGATGAATTCAGGCATCATTAGGCTTATATCCATAATGTTAATGTGATTAAGTTTTCTCAGAGAAATATAATTTGCTTTCCTTTGAACCCTAGCTATTGATTTTATGATAACTCTGTTTTGTTCTTAAGAATTTTGACTCCTTACATTTCTCTTGTCTAGGAGGTTATGTCTACGCCATAGGAGGCCGAGATCAGGATTGCACAATTCTCAATTCAGGAGAAAAATATGACCCTTCAGCTAATAATTGGTCACCCATAGCTTCCATGGAGCATGCTAGAGTTGGTTTTTGTTTGGTGGCTGTTGATGATAATATTTATGCAATTGGAGGCAGCAATGACATGACAGAACCACTGACCTCTGTAGAGTGCTTCAATATTTTTACCAATAAATGGAGACCACTTCCTGATATGAACTTGAAACGTAGCTGGTCTACTGCAGCTGCAGTAAATAAGAAGATTTATGTAATTGCAGGTGGTGCAATAGGAAAACTGTTTGAGGCTGTCGAGTGCTTTGATACTGGAACTGAAACTTGGTACTCTGTTTCACCAATGAGAGAACGCCGTTGTGATGCAAGAGCAGTGGCTGTTGATGAAAGCATTTATGTCTTTGGAGGAATACGAAGAATTGAATGCCCGAGTGCGATGCATGGTGGGCATAGTGTGAAATTTTGTGGAACTGAGATCTATTCCACATCAAATGACTACTGGGTACAGATGCAAGGACGAGGAACAAACCAGATGTGCAATATGGCAGAAAGTTCTCAAATATATGGTGCATTATATGATGGTGAAGAGATCTTTGTTATTGGAGATCTAGATGTAGGTGGAACATTTCATTGTATCAGGGCTTTTGATCGTAGGACCAACATGTGGAGCTGCGTGGTTCCAAATCATCCAAAGTTTCATCGTAACTTTATGTCCTGTATAGAAAGAATGCCCACATACATACTGAGAGAGCTACAATGGACACAAGAAAAGCTGACATTTGCTGATATTAAGAAACCAAGTCAGGTTTGATAATATTTCCCAACCAAATTTTTTCTATACAAGTTTTGGTACTGCTTGAGTACAAAATGAATATGGGGGAGATTAGAAGTTAATCAAGAGGTACTAGAATGTGAAATTAGTTATGTAAGTATTTATCTTGCATGCTTTGCTGTGTGAAAACTTTTTTCAGGGCTAAGGGAAGACTTAGGGTGTGAAGGTTCGAGTCTTTCCAGTATGATTTGACAGTCATCTACCAGAGTGAAAGGAAAGAGTTTGGGTGTTAGGGTGCAAAGTCTTTTATGAGTGTTTGGTAAACATTTGCCAGAGTTCAAGGGAAGTGTTTGGACTTGTGAGTAATTTGATAATTATTTGCACATAGCCAATCATGTTGGCTCTTTATTCTTACATGATCAGTTAGTGCATTGAATATTCATCTAATCCCCCCCCCGTTTAAATACATGCATTTCTGAAGCTTTACTAAAGCTAACAGCACACAGTTGCTTATGCCAAACAAGTTAAAACTGTTCTGTTTGAGTATGACTACCGTCACAAAGTTACCTATGCCAAACAAATTAAAACTGGTCTGTTTGAGTATGGCTGCCATCACAAGTTAAATTAGCCTGTATATGACATTATCTTTATACTGCCATATATACTGCATTCAAGACAAATCCAACTGCAAACAACAGGACCCTGGTCTATCATTGCATAAGTTGTCAGCAGATGTTGATCTGTGCTGCTTGTTAAGACTAATCAGTAGAACATGCATGCATTGTACTAAACACTTTGTTGTGTAATTAATTCCACATTACCATGTACTTGCATGGAGATTCTATCTGTACATACCAGGATGCAATATGACCTTTATTGTAGACTTATTTCGACCTGATAGTGTTTTAGAAAACTTTAATTTTTAAAATCTTTAACATGACGGTATATATATATATATATATATATATATATATATATATATATATATATATATATATATATATATATATATATATATATATATAGTATTTGTGATTGCATGAAACTCAGGACCCAATCAGTTTCTGATGTTGTGGCATTGCAAATTCTTTGTTTTATGTGTGATACAGTGTATGATATAGGCTAGTTCTTTTGGATTATTATATTATATTTAAATGGATCTACACATGGAAGCTACAAAAGTTTTAAAGTTTGTTCTGTGATCAAAATCATTTTTAGTCAATAATTACATGATAAGATTTCTGTGAATGAGTCTGTTTTCAAGCAGTTTGTCTTGATATGTCAAGATAATTATGTGAGATTATGCACATAGCCATTGGGCAGTATTGTACATAATTATATTCACTGTTTTCTAATTTCAGTTAAAAACAAAAAGAAATATATGAATAGGCAGAAATGAGCACAGTATGCTTGGTCTTCTTTTTGTTATCTCATATAATAATTTTTAATTAAAAAGATTTTGTTTGAACAAAAATAAGACTATTTATGGTGGCAATACATTTATTTATGAGTTGAATAAGATAACATTTTATACTTGTACGTCTTATACATCTATTTTGTTTGGTCACATCTTTAAAAAGGTGATAGTTCAGCATTTACTTGAGATTGTTGATGTGATTGAAGTCCTGAAATAGGTTTTTTTTAAGATTGGTAATTAATAATCAAAAGTGTCTGTTAAGGTCGGTTTGATTGTAAAACTCTACATTCATGTCATCAACTGAGGCAAAATATTAATTTTCCGCAGTAGAGCATAATGCATCAGATAATTTGAAGTAGGTTGTCTGTTCAATTTCATTTGCCTGTTATCCAATATAGGTACTTTGAAGTAGGTTACCGTTTACTGTTGAAGTGTTATTTGCCTGTTATCTGAATGCTTTGCAATCATCAAAACTTGTGTTAATGTCTAGAATGAAATATATGCAAAAAACTTTCTTTTGATAGTGTCTTAAAGAAGAGGTCTTATTACAATCTCAGTTCAAGACAAGGTTTATAACTCATTTTTGGGAAAAATTCCTTGTTTATAATATTGCCAGGATGTATCTGACCAGGTTGTCAAGGATAATTGTTACAGTTTTCTCGGAATGATCCTGCTTTAATTTAATATTAATTAAAATTCACTTCCTATTGAGTAACAAAATTTGGGGATATTTTGACAGTTTTGTAAACATAATATGTAAATTATACTTGGTATTGTACTCAGGATGAGATTGTACATGAGAACACTATCTCAATAGTTGTATCATACTTGTATTGAGAGTGCTATCACAGTCTATGTATCATAATTGTATTGAGTTTGTACTTGAGAACATTATCTCAAGACTTGTATTGTACTTGTATTGAAATTGCATTTGAGAATGCTATGTCAGTCCTTGTATCATAATTGTATTGAGTTTGTACTTGAGAACATTATCTCAAGACTTGTATTGTACTTGTATTGAAATTGCACTTGAGAATGCTATGTCAGTCCTTGTATCATACTTGTATTGAGCAGAGTCGTAGCTATGATACTTTGCACCTGGGGACAAACTATAAAATTGGCGCCCCAGCCCCCTCCCCATTTAATCACATTTTTCTATTACATTAAATAAGGAAAACAATTTAAATTTTAATAAAACATTGTATTTAAAGAAGCAAATTTATAGAAATTATAGTACATGACCAACTCAGTCACTGTTGTAGACTGGTTTACATAGTCTACAAAAGATTTATTTTTCTTGATTTCACTGTCAAAAATTGGTCAATTACGCAATCAAAATTTGTTTTTTCCAATATTTCTCTTTCAACGCTAAGAAGAGCAAGATCGCTGAGACGATCCTGTCCCATTGACGCACGCAAATGCGACAAAATAAGTTTCAATTTGCTGAACGACTGCTCACAGCTTGCATTTGAAACTGTTATTGTTAATAAAATTTGCAGTGAAATTCGCAGATTCGGAAATATGTTGTTTCCATAAAACACAATAAAACCAAGAAGATCCAAAGGAGTTTCTGGTAGAACTTCCTTCCGGTTACTGAGCAGCATTCTGCAATCTCCAATTTCTGTGAAAAGTTCGTGGCCATTGATGTCCATGTCATAGAAATTTTCAAAATCTGTGCAATTTCAACGAATTGCATCGACATCTGTGTCAGATAGAAGAGTCTGTAACTGTTCTGCACCACTTCTGGTTTCAGGCGTCATAGTTGAGTCCTCCGATAATATGTCTATCATCCCTACTAGTTCATCCAGTCCTTCATGGATAGCTTTAACAGCTTCTGATCGTGCACTCCAGCGTGTTTCAGACTCCAGTTTTACTGTGATAGGCACAGCTTTTTTTAACTCTTACCAACGAATTGTTGAATGAGAGAAAAATGAATATATACTTTCAAGTGTTCCAAAAAATGTGACGACAAGTGGATCCTGCTTAGCTGAGTGTACTCCCGATAAGTTTAAGCTGTGGTTATCACAGTTGACAAACAATGCTCTGTGATTTCTGTCACATATTCGTTGTTGAAGGCCTGATATATGCCCAGTCATCACAGCAGCATTGTCATAACATTGTGCCCGACAGTCGGCTAGAGGTATGCCGTCAGATTTCAGTCTCTCGACGATGACTCTTTCTCTAGGCTTGCTGCATCTTTTGAATGTATCTCGATCTAACCTAAAGATGATTCTTTGATAGTTACTTTTTTAGTTTGAAAATCCACATCCACAAATCTTATGACCTGAGAAAGCTGTTCCCGATGTCCTAGATCAGGAGTTGAGTCAAGTAAGATACCATAATACTTGTTTTTCATATCACTCAACAATTGGTTCTTTACAGCCGATGCAAGTATGTGAATAAATTCATTCTAGATTTCCGTTGACAAATAAGAAACTGATCTCGGATGTATTTTGCCAACAGTGGGTCATACTGAGCAACGAGTTTGATCAGTGCAAGAAAGTTTCCAACATTTTTATCATCATCCGCATTCAAATTTTCCTCATGGCCACGTAGTGTCAAATTTTGTGAAACCAGAAACTTAATACAGGTGAGTATTCTTTGCAATATATCTCGCCAATGTTGTTTTTCCAAATGAATTTGAGCTTGAACCACTGCGTCTATTCCCGTACCATCAACTAACCTTCATTCGGCTTCCTTCCATGTTGTAAAAGCTATGCGGTGGCTAGGTTTGTTTTCATGAGACTTTAGTTTTTCTGGCTTTCTCCACTTGTTGAAACCATTTTTTAACTCAAACGAAGCTCGTGAGTTTGAAGTCAATGATGTAAATAATAGACAACAGAAACAGTAAGTAGCTTTATTGATTGGTGAATATAATAGCCATGAACGATTTACTTCCTCTCCATTCGCTAGTTGGCGTTTAAACCATGCTGAATTATTTACCATCATTACCATTTTTATCGCATTACCTTTCACTGTTTGGTCTCCAATCGCTAGTCAGCGTTTAAACCATGCTGATGTAATTGAACGTTCTCCAAATACTGATGATAGATTGTCTGTGTGCTGAAAAGGTAAGGATCCGAGAGTAATCATTTCATTGCGATGAGACTGTGATACTTTCGATAGCTCTGTCGTTTTGTCAAATTCTAAGTAACCAACATCGTGAAACCTTAGTACAGCAGGAACCACATAAGAATGAGTATTTTCAGCTTCTCTATCAGAAAGTTCTTCTGTCTCATCTTCTCCGTTACTGTCAACAAGTTCATCATTATGTTGGACCTGTTTAATGACATCCTGGTCTTCAGTATTTTCGGAGTTTTTTTCAACATATACAGCAAAACATCTGTCTGAATCATGTTTTTCTCTGAGTCCTCAACGTTTTCAACATTATCGTCTACATGCTCTGATAGCTATCATCTTCTGATTCTGAAGAATTGGAGTTTGCAGCTTCAGCTTCTTTCTTCTTGGCTTTCTTTAAAAAGCTAGCAAGTAATGTACTTGACTTTTTTATGCTATTTTGACTTTCTTTTTTCTTTTGCAACATTGGGCCCCACTTCTTTTCCTTCCTGACATGGCTGACAAAAATTATAAATATATTATATTACAGAATGCACTGAAGTGAAAAAATAAGTGTAGGCCTAAACAATATCATAGTGGCACTGGTATAGTGCTACTACAATAAATAATTAAATAAAAATATTGATGTAACAAATTTTATTCTATATGCAAAAAAACATTACAGATAAACCTTGTTAGCCCGCCACCGTTAGTCCTGCTTATAAGTATGGCTAGATGCGAGTATGGTGAGCTAACAAATATAGCCCACCCGGTCACGGAACAGAAGCACTGCCGTGTCCATGTTGTTATCATAGCATGACAACAGACATTACCCAACAGTTATGGACAGCTTTATACTAGAACAAATACTACTGATTTAATAAACACTTTATGTACACAACAAAAGCCTACATTTACCTTAATAGAGTTTAAGCTATCTTTGTTTTCTGCCACAATATCAAGTGCCTCACATATGCTGCTTTTTATCAACGCTCAACACGTCACGTGCAGACGGAACCAGCTGTACGCAGAATCCATATCTCAGCTGGCTGCAGTGTTTGGCAAACAGCATCATCACGTCTGTTGAGCCGCTGCAGCGATCTTGTGACCGATTTATTACCCTTGTTTACTTATTATAATGTAACGTTGTAAGCCTCATTTTGGCGCCCTGTACCTTGGCGCCCAGGGACATATGTACCCCCCCTGCCCCACCCTAGCTATGCCTCTGGTATTGAGATTGCACCTGGGAATGCCATCTTAGTACTTGTAGCATTCCTTTATCGAGTTTGTACCAGAGAATGCTGTCTTAAGACTTGTATGATACTTGTATTGAAATTTCACCTGAGAATGCCGTCTCAGTTTTTGCATCATATTTGTATTCAGATTGTACCCGAGAAAACTATCTCAATACTTGTATCATACTTTTTTGATATTGCACCTGAGAAGGCTCATAACAAATGTTGCTGGACTATCACATGCTGTGTGTGCTTAGTTACTATTGTTAATCTATGGGTATCTGCTAGAGAATTAAGGCATTTATTCCTGAACATTATTTCCTCAAATCTAAATCAATTTAAATTATGTAACAGTTAGGGCTGCAGTGTTTACACATGTAAATGGCTTACCTTTGTTGACTAAAGTTGGTGGTAGTTGTCCAGTATGTCTTGGACATTTCACTATCATGTTGCAAATAAAAATGTTTTCACAGAGAAATGTGCATAAAAATGCATTTGGACAGAGTTGGAGTAATGTATACATTTGGATAATACTGCTAATTCTTGATTTATACTAATACTTCATCATTGTTTCAAATGAAAGGTAGTTTTTGTTATCATAAAGGTATGTCTGTATCTAAAATGATTGGATATAGCTTTCACAATGTCTCTCTCTCTCTGTCTGTCTTTCTGTCAGTCAGTCAGTCAGTCCTTAAACACTTTTGGTTTTATCAAGGAGAATTATTAAACCATTCAAGATATTGCAACCAAACTTGGGTTTTTTAGCACTTAGAATTTTTCTCAGTATTTTTTTTTATGTTAAGATGGAAACAAATTGTTGCACAAGTATATAAATTGACAGTGAAAACAGGGTTCTAATATAAAACTGAGTGCTGAACAATATAGGGTTCTAGTATAAAATTGAGTATTGAACTATGGGGTACATTTACTGAGAGTTGTTACATAAGAAGGAGGCTATGTCATCTTTTGATATTATTAAAACTGCGAGAGGGACCTACCACAATAGAAACTGAGAGGGACCTGTTATGATAGTAACTTCCAGAAAGACCTGCTTGATAGAAACTGCATGAGACTAGGTTTTATATGTTATTTAGATCACTGTTCATACATATATATTTTGTGAGATGAGACTGTAATTTTTTTAGAAATCACATCAGATTGGTAATTTGTGGCTGAAACGAACTCTGCATTTACAAGATAAGCAGAAATGTTCAGATGAATTCTGCCTATATAAAGTACAGCTAAAATGTTGAAATAGATTTGATCTATAGACTACATCTATGCTAAATTTTCAGCCATGTTCTCTATGTATGAAGAGTTCAATTGAGAAATTAGAATAAATTCTGTATTTATATGTTTGCTCTGAAAGAAAATATTTACACATTGAAGGAAATACTGTAAACCAGCTTTCACTGTCATGCTGTTTTTGCAAGTAATATATATCCACATCTTTCAAACAGCTTTCTTTTAAAGCTGCAAAATAGCAAGTTAAAAGCAACTATCAAATTTAGTTGTTATTGAAATCTGTATCTGCTGCATTTTGATAGTTATGTTCTATATTTCTTGTCAGTAAATATTTTTTTTTAACAAAATATATTTGTGATGCTTTTGACAAAAATCCTGGGGATTTTCTTTGATATGTCATCATTTTTATGCTCTGATTTGTATTATGTGTTGCCAGGTTATTTTTAAAGACCAGCAATTATTAGGCAGTTTTTCATATTTATTCCTAATTGTATGATGAAGATTGCTTGGGTAGATCGGTTTTTGCAAAGCCTGTAGATGTATTTGTGCAAATAATCACCATTTACATATTTATTTAAAAGAAAACTTAAACTATCATAATAATTGTATCAATAAAAATAAATTTATTAGTCCTAGAATTCTTTTGTTCAGTTTGTTTATTTTTGTTCAACTGTTCAATTTATCTTAGTAAGGAATGGGCATCACTATTTTAGTAATGTCAGTATAAGTATCTTTATTCGTGTCAGTTGTTGAGAATTTCTTTTCAAGTCATGTAGCCTTTACATCATTTACTTCATTCATCTCAAACATTTGTATGATAGTGTCTTACCATATGAAAGAAGTTTGTAATGTAATTTTTTGGATCGCTGTTTCAGCTGTGTTAGCAAACAGCAGTGTTGTCAGAGTAGTGCTAGTAGGCACAACATTGTACTTCACTTCTTCAGGATTTGAATATTCATTTGCCCAATTTGAAATGTTGAGAAAAGATCCCGCAGTTGAGTGAATTCTCCAATGATTTAGCCAATCACTCAATGACCCTTGTTTCTCATAAATGAAAATGATGATCTTGTCAAAAATACTGCCAATTTTGTTCATTGAAAGTCTACTTTCTACTGAAAATTTGTTTGCCATTATTTTGAAAAGCCTTGAAAAATGAATTTGTCTTTCAAGGCCATGAAAACACCATGAAAATTTATAATATTGTCTGGGTACTGATTTTCCTGAAACTGAAAGAAATTAATAAATAGTTGTCATTTTGTAGATTTAAATTTAAAAAAAGGGGAAAAACAACAAAAAAGATCTCCCATTATGCATAACACAAATATTTCCATAACTGGCCACTGCACAGTTGTACATTTTGAACTTCTGATTGAATGAAGCCTAAATGTAGTCGCAGTTTAAATCTAAATTATCTGTAATCTTCTAAAAGGCTGGCTGGAGATTCCAACTTCATTGGCTTGATGAAGAAAAATACAAAGTTTGGATTATTAATTCTTTCTCAAAGAGCTTTGCAAAATGCAAATTATGCCAAAAGGATATTGATTTATGTGTAATGAGAGGGAGTGCTCTACTGGCCACATGATTCACCACAAACCACTAAATGATTATACTCTTGACTTCCTGTTTATTGGGTTTTTTAAAAAATAAATTTGCAAATAATGTTCCTTGTATGAAGTAATAATAAGTATTCACTCTTGTTTACATACAGTTTAATTTATGTATCCTTTAAAATTAATGTAATAATACACCCTGAAAAACATGATTTTGCACCTTGAAAAACCTGGAAAAAACCCTAAAAGTTTTAAAAGAAATATGCTACTAACCCTGTTAAGCTTGTACCAGCATTTTGTTCATACTTATTATTACCACATATAATAAGCATTTTTATAAAGAACTGGTTGCAATCTGTAAGTACTTACACTGGTTATTATTACATGTAATAAACATTTTTCAGAAGGAGTACAGATTGGTTGCAATCTGTGAGTACTTGTTATTACTACATGTAAAAACCATTTATCAGAAGGAGCACAGACTGGTTGCAATCTGTAAGTACTTACACTTGTTATTAATATATGTAAAAAGCATTTATCAGAAGGAGCATACTGGGTGTTATCTGTAAGTACTTACACTTGTTATAAGAGTCACATACATGTTCTAAAAAACTTTTAATAACAGTAACAAATTTGGGTCATTTATAACATCAATTTTTATATTTCTATAATATATGCTTCACTAAGAGTTTATTTTAGGTGAATAAAAATACTGAATACCTTGTCTGACAGGGTATCTAGCTTTTTTTTAGAGATATTTAAAACCCCTGTCCTTTTCTCTCTTTTCAGTCTGTCATTATATGTGGTGAGAAATGACTATTGAAATTAGGAGTCTGCATGGTTTCAAATAAAGAACATATAGACATTTCCTAATGACACATGATCAATCCAGTTTATCTTATTTAGCAAAACAAGCTACATTATCAAAAAAAACTTAACAGAATTTCACCTGGGTTCTTAACTCTAAAACTTAACAGAATTTAACCTGGGGCTCTTGACTCTAAAACTAGACATTCAAGCATAACTAGAATGCTTGTAGAATTACAGAAACTGATCAAATAAATAGTGACAACATTGAAGTACTTTAGAATTATTATAGCTACATAACATTATTACAGTTGTATTAAACTATTACATTACATACAATTATTAGTTACATAACATTATTATGGTTACATAAAATTATTGCAGTTACATAAACTTATTACAAGTAAATAAAATTATTTCATTACATGTAATTAATACTGAAATTCAAAGTTCAAATTTACAGTTTGCTTTCCTAAAATCATCAGGCCAATTGTGAGACCCTCCATCTGTCCATTCATTTGTATGTCTGTACTTGACCGATCTAATAAACTGCTGAACCAGGATATAATTTAAGCAAGCTTTGTTGTTATGGTTACTTACCAGATTTAGAACTGATATTTCAGTTGTATTCGCACAGTAACACATTAGAACCTTCATTCAAAATACTTTTGGACTATTTCCTGATCAATGGGAAATTGGTAGTACAGTTTAGGACAATATTTCAGGAATTCAAGCACTGTTAGCTCTTTTTAAATCTTTCATTTATTTTGATGCTTTAAACTTTATTTAAATAATTTTTTATTCGGGAAAATTAAATGCTTGCTGGGTTTAATGTAATCTTGTTACTTAAGCTTATTCCCCTTGAGTTAACAATGCTCTTTGATAAATGTAACCAAGACACCAAAATTTCTGATTCCTAGTATGTGATTGATTTTAGTCAATATTTTGCTGAGAGCTTCACAACAACATCTTGAATGCCCATTTTGGAGTTTTGCAGTTTTCCAGTTTAATTTTGAACAGTTACAAGCTCACCCAGGCTAGTGTCAACAATAACTCAATTGGTAAACTCAGATTTGTTTTGGCAGCAATGTCAGGTTGAGTAGTGTTCATAAATATGAAATGGCATTTCATGTATTATTAAGTGTACTAAGTGTTATGGTAAAATTAGCATTTTCATGTGGTGTTGGTGAATGATATTGTGTATGCAATGGTATCAAGATGTCCACATATCAACCCATCCAGCCAAATTTCTATTGGTACAGTCAAATAAAATAAGTGGTAGATGACTTTGTCCAACTGGGTTATATAACCAATGTGGTCAAGAAGTAGTGCAAGCCAAAATATAATAGATGATTTATCATCACCACATATGCAATTCCACAAGTTCCAGAGCCTGTTTTCAAATCCAGGTTAACAATGTCAGTTTCCTTTGTATGCAGCATCATTGATGTAACTTCATTCCAAATAAAGACACCTAGTAAGTGCTCAACATTGGTTAACTCATTAACCCCTAGCACCGTGTTGACAGGGCAGGAGGTGGTAGCCTACTTCTAAGCTCTGTAGCATTAAGGTCATGTGCGACACAATAAAGTGGGTGGTATTATAGAAGGTAGACAGATGTAGCTTTACGATGATACCAAATAATATGGATGTTCTAATTGCACTACAAAATAAAGAGGGAAAGCATCACTTTTTGGACCAGAGGTTTTTCCAGCCAAATTTCGCCTGAGGTCTTGATCCGGTTTTGTGTCCAAATTTTAGACTTTTTGGCCTCAGATCTAAGACAGCACAGACATGTGAACCTTTGCAAAAAATAGGATAAGATGGGCATTTAGAATGAAGAGTGGTCTCGACACGAAAATGATGGGTCAGTTAAGCAAAAATAAAAACAAGTCCAATTTTTACCCTTCTGCTCATGTTGAGGCAAAAGAGCCAATGAAAATTGATGTTTCTAACATAAATAGGCATTAAGTTAACCGAAAATATCTTTCAAGTCGATGTATTATAATGTATTCAGAAATATCTCCCAAAATCGATTTCCTACTCACATTTCAGGCGAAAACGACAAAAACCTCCAGGGGTTAATGGGTTAATGGACACGTTTATTTTGTGAGTTGTACCAGGTAGTTGAAGATCTTGGTCTGAGGTTATTCTGCAAGTTACCCAGTTATTTGAAGGCTTTTTCTTTCTTTAAAATTTCATTTCATTTACGAGACACTCTACAACCACCAATTGCCATTTCTAAATCCTCCCATATGCTGTTCACACTGGTTGTAATACAACCAATTTTGCAACTGCTGCAGCTAACAATGCTGGGATGGCCATAAGAAATGGAAATAATTTTGGTTTTTTTTCGCATTTGTGCCATCTCTTGACTTAGATATTTTTTATGTCATTAAGCTGTTCTTTTTTTAGGCATCCTGAACATGGTTAAGTTGTGTTTGGGTCAGCCATAAGAAGTGATTCCAGTTATCTGAGCTGGCAAAAGCCTTAATGTGACCCTACAATTGTTTTGTACTGCACTTCTTATTTTTGTAAGCTGCTTTAGACAAAAGCAAACCTTAACTTTGTGATAGGACATTATTTTACAATAAGCTGATAAAATACAACAGCTACATTGATAGGGTTTTCACAGGTGCATCAATGACCTCCAGCAACAGTATCTTATCAGAGAGAATAACAGCATTGCACCAGTATCTGTCATTGCAGAGGTAGGAAGGAATCCATTTACATCTGCATGGATGTGCACAACAGACTGCCTATACAGGTCAAAGTGTTTGATGAATAATTATAAATTGTGTATAGTGAAGCAAAATCATAGCTGGCCTGTAAACATGATTGTTGCCAAAGCTAAGCAAAATTTCTTCTGACGGTTCCTTCTTCTGATGGTTCCTGATAATGGTTTAATCTTAAAGAAACTTTCAACATTCATACTGGGTCAGATATTTCTGATATGTGGTCAGTCCACCACACACTCTAGCTACAGTTAAAAACTAAGAATACATACATGGTCTGGTCCATGGATACCTTGTCAGGTAGTTATTTGCAGTGTTACAACACTAGGTGATACACTAACAGAAAGAAGCAAAACCAAAAAGTACTGTCAGACTTAATGAATAATTAAATTATTAGTTCTAAAGTGTAACTATAAGAGGCACTTGGAATTTGAGAAGTCCAAAAGGTTTAAAGAACTTTAGCAAGGCTTTTACATTGGTTTTGCCTCTGGAAATCTTGCCGACACACATTATGGCCAGCAAGTATTGGTTGCCTGACTTGGTTTTAGGCAAAGGACCTTCACAGTCTACCATTATTCTGCTACATGATTCATCAAATGCAGGAATAGGTTGTAAATGAGCCTTGGGTATCTTCTGATTGGGTTATTCTACCATTTAACATGTATGACAAGATCTACAGTTTTTAGAAACATTTTTAATTTTTGGCCAATAAAAATGATTCATTGATATTGTGATAAGTCTTACTGACTTCAAAATGACCAGCCAAGAGAGTTGCATGTGCTAAACTAAAAATTTCCTGTTGATATGACTTACGAACAACAACTTGATAGCTCACTGACCACTCTTCACCAGCGGGTGCCTTATGTGGTCTTTTTTTCTCATAAGAACCCCATTTAAAAAATAACAGCTTGGCCCCTCCGAAGAGTCATTTTTGCTAGTAGCCATATGAAACAAGCAGAACATAACAGGATATTTTTTTCTGTTTGATGCTGTCACCCTAATTAGAAATGAGAATGAGTAGTAAAAAGAGGATCACTGTGATCAATACCTTTTGATTAATCAATACCAGAACAAAAGTGACCTCATCAAAAGATTACATGTGTACACTAAAAGAATAAGTTCCTGATCAACTTCATTCTCAAGAGCTCTTTTTGCCATAACTCTAGTAACTGCAGAAGCAGTGTATAAATCAGGGATTTCATTTTCAATGGGATTGACTTTTTGATCCAAACAAGGCTTCTCATTTACAAGTGTTTTAATCACAACCTCATCTTCAGCTAGATCATTGCCTAGTAATAAATGAATACTCTTGAGTAAAGATGTCACTGTCAAGGGTCCAGAGACTAAGTCAGATGGACAATTTACATAATAGAGAGGAACATTAACATAGCCGCACTCAACTCTATGAATAAGAAACTTTCATTAAAAGACTTTTAAGACAAAGGCAAATTATCTGATAATAAGAGACTCTGAGAAGCTCTGTGTCCCTTAATATTTTAATAGTGATAGGATTGGCAGAATCACTAATAAGTGATACAAAACCATTTGACATGAATGGTTCATAATTCTCCATAATAAAATCAGATTGGGGTTTGTTGTTGTTGTTGTTGTGGGGTTTAACGCCATTTTTCAGCACAGGAAAGGCTATACATGGCGGCCAGTATTAATGGTGGAGGAAGCAACCGGGAAATCACCAGAAAGAACTACCGACCCACGAGAAGCTACTGGCAAGCTCTCTCACATATCCACATTCGCCGAATCTTAAACTCGAACCCACGCAGATAGAGGTGAGATGGCAGTGATCCGTAATGGACATCGCTTTAGACCACTCGGCCACTCGGGGCCCCTCAGGTTGGGGTTTGTTTCACCCAATAAATATATTGCTTTCAATATGTGACCATGTTCATGCCTTCTTAGAAACAAAAGCATTTAGATAGGTCTGTCTTGATTTTCTTATTTTTAAATCTCTAGCAATCAGAAATAATGTGCCCTTTCTCCTTGCAATCGGTGCATGTGGGAAGAGATAATAATTTCTGATCAGTCTTATCAGAAGCTTGATTCCTAAAAGTTGTGCCAGTTTGAGCATTGGCAATGTTTATATGAGAGTGAAATGGCTTTTTACCAACAAACTGATGACTTGAAGACTTGCTGACAAAAGAAACTCTATAAGTCGAGGAATAATTATCAGATGTACAAACAGCAGTTTCTAAAGTTCCAACATTGTGCTCATCACTATTGTTCTTAACATCATTGTGGATGCAGTTCTTGAACTCTTTTATTAATAGAGTTTTCAAAGGTTATCATAGTATTGGCCAATCTGAGAACCACCATTAAAATAATTGTTCTACTTTATCTTACAAATTCAACATAAGTCTCTGTCCTGTTTCTTTATTTACATTTCCTAAACCTCAGCCAATATGCTTCATGTACCAACTTGTAATCCTTCAAGATAGATTCCTTAACCAGCAGATTGTTGTACTGACAGTGAAGCATCGACTTCACACACTTTACCAATAAGTACACTATGTAATAATAAAGTTCAGTGCTCTCATGGCCCTTTCTAATTTTAAGCAAATTTTTAAAATTTATAAAATATTTATCTAATTCTTTTTCTTTAAAACTGGATACTACCCTGATACTTTTGTCAACATCAAAACCTTAATTTGTGTGTAAAGTGGGAGAGTGTATTTCATTTGCAAGCTCTAATTATTTTAATCTATATTGAATTTCCCTTTCTTCCTTTTCTCTCTGCATCTGCATTTCAATCTCTTCTGTTTCCTTTTGCATTTGTATTTGTATTAGCATTTGCCTATCTTCTCTTTCTCTCTCACTCTTTCTGCAACTCCAATTTTTTTTCTTTTTGCAGGAACCTCAATAATTTAATTCCATTGTTTCTATCCAAGAATATTATTGAAGAGCACTTTATATTTTCAGTGAATAATAATTTGAATAAATAATTTAACTCACATCAAAATCTGACATTCTGGGTTGTTTAAAGATAAAATCTATTACTGAAAATATAAATAAAGAACATGTTAAATCTAACGTGCTTCACTCAAAGATAATCATCCCAATATTTAACCCACACTTCTTGGGACATGTTAACTATGTATTATTTAATTCCAAAACAAAACAAAAAATATCAGTACCTCTAAACAGCGAACTTGATTGTGGACAAGGTTAAGTCCAAAATACAATTGAACAACACATAACGATGGAGAAACAAAACTAATAAACAATACAAATTAAGTATACATAACAGCAGTTATTGGAAAGTTTAAGCTGCTGTTGAAAAGTTAACAAGTGCTATAAAAATTGCCTATGGGATTGCTCCAGCATGGCTGGCTAAATAATCATTTTGGCAAATGAATCTACGAACAACAAGAAATATTTCTTATGGATGTAAGAACACATAACAAAGTTCTTCAGGCCAATCTTTAGTTTCTTCCACATGATTTTATCCAGGGATGTATACATTGTAAATGTTTAGTTTCTTCCACATGATTTTATCCAGGGATGTATACATTGTAAATGTTGTCAGCAGATCCAAGAAAGCAGTCTCTGATATTTAATGATTCAGAAAATATAGCAGATGCTCTTAAACATATCTATTCAGATTCACCATTAATGTGACTAGCTATTGCAAGTCAATCCAGCTAATGAATTTTTCAGAGCTGTTCCTGCACAGTTAACAAAACTTAAGGTTTTTATTCATATTGAACATATTAAGAATATTAAGAATGACTGTATCAAAGCTTTTGTGGAACAATTTAACCATAAACTTGCAGAACAGTTTTTTGAGTGGTTAACACAATCTCCATCAGTCATACAATGTCTAAATAATGAAACCATATAAACAATTGGGTTATAACTCACTGAAGCATTTTCTCTATTCCCTACAAAATGATTTCACAACCACCACCAACAATTTCATTTGATATCTGTATGCACCAGGAGAGGCTAAAGGTGGGGAACAATCATGCTGCTATCCTGGTATGGTCCATTGATGTATTTACTTTCAGACTGGATTGATTTTTCCAGGACAACGAACACAAGCAACAAAGCTTCCTACATTTGTGTGAGAAGAACTTCCACCAATATCTTTAATGCACTAGTGCATCAAAATGCTAGTGTGTCAATCATAGATTGATTGTCAATTGCATGGTGCCTGTACACTTAAGTTGGAAATGTCCATAGCTTGTTGTTAAGCAGTGACAAACTCACCTTGGTACAAAATACACATCTGTATGTTTCTTTGACCAGATCTGATTTGATGTGTGTGCAAATTTGTGTTGTTCATGCAAACATTCCACATACATGCCACATTTGAGATCTTTATCAAGAACAACCTGGCCATCTCCTTTAGCCTTCTTCATATTCTTAGCACTCAGCATCCAACCATGATCGAGTACATTTTAGGATGTAGTTCCACATATTCTTCAATTCACTTGCCAGTATATTCATCTTCGAACTTGACAACAACCTTTTCATTGGCATTACTAAACAGTGAATGATCTTTCAGATTCTTCTGATGTCAAACTCAGTTCCTATTTTTGGTTTAGCCATGTCTGTGTACACATCATCTGTGCATAAACCGAGTCAGTATCCTTGTACAACATCTGGATGTTGTCACCATCATGTGGTATCAGTATCCTTGTACAACATCATGTGGTTTGATCATGCCATAGTAAAACATGAGCAGCTTAGATTAATGCATCACAGATGCACCAACACTGATGGGTTTTTGGCACATTCAGCTTGACTTTCTTACTTTTAACGGCTTAAAGTCTTCCATCAAATATTTTGCATGACTGAAATGCAGATTCCTCAATCAATCTGTTGAGTTTGTCTTGTTCCCTGTTGTGGACATGATCCTTCTAGTTTTGACAAACAAAGCATTGTTAATCAGTTTTTTTTTAAAAAAAAAGTCTTTTTCAAATTCATTTGTGGCCTTTGTGTTTTCATTTATACATTCAGTCATGCTAGCAAAATCCAAGCACCTGGTGTACTTTGTGTACATGTAAACATAATTACAATTGCAGATTTCACAAATGGACTACATAGTTTTTAGTTTGAAGATTTGGGACAAGCTTGGTACATTTGATAACTTGCATTTGGATTGCATACTAATATGGAGGCACCACAAATGGTTCGGGAGTCAAAGAACAATTGTTATTGGTTGAAGCTCATTTGTTTACTCATTATGATACCTCGTCCATGTACAATTTTATGACTGTTCATGTGCCTGAGAGCAATCCAATCAAACTCACCAACAGTTTACTTGTAGATATACAATGCAACTGTTTGAGACATTAGGGTTGTAACCATCTATACTTGAATTTTTTGAGTGTGCATAGCGTTGGCTTGCCATCTAATATTCCACTACAGACACAAAGTTCCACAACAGATGCTGGTTAAGATCACAGAGTAACTAAACCTGAAAGCATACCAGTATATTCCAAGTTTTCATAAAATTTAGATCATCTGTCTGTGTGGTCAACCAATCAAAATGCAAGATTACCTCATTCAAATACATGGATATTACTCTCTTTTGAACTGCATCCAAGATCTTCATTATATATGTCCACATTTCAAGTCTGATCGATGTCAAATCAGAAATATGGCTTCCAGAGGAATAAGCTGTCAATCAGATGCTAGTTCATTCATTAATATGTCTGAGATCTTAATAATACAAGCATTAATTCCAAGCCCAATAAAAACTGGATTAGAAATATTGCCTCCAAATAGGTAACAAGGTCAGCTAACCAGGTGCAAGGTCACCTCATTAATATACATGGATCTTATAACTTAAACTTTCTTCAGATTTTGATGATACAAGTTCATATTCCAAGTCAGATTGCAAATGGATTAGAAATATGGACTTAACAGTGATGACAAATAATCGCTGACAGATGGATGATGCATGAGAGATAAAACAAAATGGAAGCAGGACCGTATGCATCCAGTTGGGATAATAAACTCTACAAATTAAAGAGTAGCACACATTTGTTCTATTATTAACTTCATTTTCAAGTAGTAATAATAAACAGTTTATTTTTTCAATAAAAGATATTTGGCAATGAAAATATACATTTTCAATTAAATAACAGTGCATGTGACAGTTGTATTTTCATGTTGAATTATCAGGTACACATACCCAAAAGCAAAACAAGACAGACCCAGACTGGCATTCATATAACACACCAAAGGGTTTATGCCGTTTGTCTAACTTGTCATGTGAATAGGAAAGACCCTGATCTATCGACACTACATTACTTGTGATGGATCTGAAACTATACTGTTCACAATTCTGAGTTAAAGATACGACTGGCTAAATAAGGTATATTAAAGCTGCATTTTTTCAAACCTGACCTAATTATTGGCAAAATTACTCAAATGTTACACAATAATTCTGTGGCTCACCAAATTTTTTTTTTTAATAAACTTATCAAAACGATCACTTAATAATCAAAATTTACAATGAATGAACAGTAAAGTTTGTTTTTAGACCTTCAAATATATATATTTATATATATAACAAATTTATTTTGGTGAAAAAGTACTTCACTAAATTCACAGGAGGTCCATGTGGATCTGTGATCACTTGTCTGCCTGATATTAGCTAATCAGCTAAACGCAATTGCAGTTTGTTAAGAAATCTGGTCCTGCATGAAGATTTCTGCTGAAATTTCTTCCAATGTTGACAGCATATTAAAATAGTTGCTTTGAATCTTCAAACATTATTCTTATCTTTATCCATATTTGATGGCACATCAGCATAACTTGTCAAATATTTAATGGCCCTCTATACCAAGATGTCAAGTATGGCCAAATTCCATTGGATGGTTATGGAAAAGTTGTTTACATGTCTATTTTTAGTAACAGTGGCCATGTTTGATGACAGATCAACATTATGCCAATTGTCATCACTTTAGTATTTTTTCACACTGATTGGTGAAATTCGAGTAGTTAAAAGCTTTTTTGTTTTGTAATAGCAGCCATCACTTGTAAAGACCTTCATTCCAGGATGCTTTCTGTAAAGTGTGGTCAGATATTTTGGAATGGTTTTGAAGAAGCCATTTCAAGAATTTTGTAGTTTTAGTAATTGTGGTCATATCTGATGGTAGATTGGCAAAATTTTTACATAAATTTTGAAGCAATCTTTACGTCAAATTCTGTTCTGCATATCTGTAGAAGAAATAATTTAAAGCTTTTATATTGTTATTAACAGGGGCCAAATTCAATTGCAGTTCAGAGTCATTTGTACAAATCTGAAAGGTCTTCATGCCAAAATGCTTCTAGTCATATCTGGTTTAATATTTTGTTTTAAAATTTATGCAAAGAAGATGTGTTTTGTTTTATCTAATTATAATAGTGTTTATATTTAGAGGTATATCAGCTTAATTTTATAAATATATTAAAGGTCATCCTGCCATGATACTTTCTGTTAAATATAATCAAATTCTGTTTAGTGGTTGTTGCAAAAAGTAAATAAAAGACTATGATATGTGGCCACATATGGCAGATTGACTTGATATAAATTTGATGCCAGGATGCTCTGTACCAAATTTGGTTTCTTGGTTTTTGCAGTTGACAGAGCTAAATGCAAAAATTACAAACTCTGCCAACATGACTTTTTTAATTTATTTTTAACAAGTAAATTAATTTCAATTGTTAGAAATATAATTTGTAGTAGATGACACCAAAAGCAGAACACATTTACTGTGGGTACTTTTCTGTAAGGCATTAATTATGGAAAAACTGTTTCCTTGTTATACTAGCTGACCCCCTATGTTGAGAAACATTTACAAATGTGAACCTAATTCTACAAGAAACAGTAGTTCAACATCTTGAAGTAGCTGGCTTTAAATTAAATGTATATGCTAAGTCAATGCACAATTACAAAAAAAATATGAGTGTTGTAAAAATAGTCAGCTCAATAGTATTATAGTAATTTTGCTAGCAATCAGTAGATTATTATACACATAATACTTTTCAGAAAGATACAAAGTTACAAAAACTTGTACAGATGGAGCGGACTTGTACTGGAATTTCCACTGAGAATTTCCTTCTAAAAGTCCTACTTCTACCTGAAATTGATTTTCACTGAACCTTCTCACAATAACAGAACTCTTGTGTTATCAAAGTTTAAAGTTCTCATTTTATGGGGGGGGGGTTGAGAAATAGTGGAAGGACAATCGATTGTGTAAAATTGTACCAGGAAGAGACATATGCCGCTCACTATTACCAGTTACAGGGTTTATTCTTTAGCAGATATTAAGGCTTAGGGAGAAAATACCTACCTTCAGTTTAAAAAATGGGGGAAATCATCTGATATAGGAAGGATTTAGTGAAGAAATAAAGATAGGGCTTAAAAATACTATGCACAATTTTCCTGCATTTAATTTTGAGTTTTAGTACATCATTTGAAACATTTGTGTGAATCTTACAAATTCACATCATGTATTAGAACCTTCAAAGGATGCATCAACTACTAAATTTACATAGGTGAATGCTAATCCAAGGAAAAATCATACAAATTTTCACTGGGTGCATGATCTCAAGAATGATTATACTTTTGCTGCATATTTTTTGAAGAGAAAAATAATTTTGTGCAAAAATAACAATGACTTGGAAAGCAAACATCTCCAAAATACCTCCATGGCTACTTCAGCAACCAAGGATACTTTTCACGTTACATGATGGAAAAAAAATCTGAGACAAACCCTTCCATTTTCCACAACTCTTACCATGAACTCCTCTCACAATTTGAAAATTATACAAAAATATATACCGATGGATCAAAAGATGAGGAAAAGGCTGCTGCAGCCTTCGTAAGTGGAAAACACAAAACCAAAGTTAACTTGACAGATGGTACGTCAATTTTTTCAGCCGAAATTAGAGCAATAGACCTTGCTTTGCAATACATTGCAAGCAAACGCATTTCAAATAGCATAATCTTCTCCGACTCACTATCAGTACTTCAGTCACTACATAATAGAAAACTGTAGAATCCCCTATTGGCTAATATTCTTATTAAGCATACTGAGTTGAGTACCTCACATAATATAGTATACTGTTGGTTACCCAGCCATGTTGGAATTAAAGGTATCAATAAAGCAGACAGCGCTGCTAAAATGGCCCTATCATTAGAACCATCTGATTTTAAAACACCATATACTGATTTTAAACATTGTATCAAAGACTGTTTACGTCAGAAATGGCAGGCATCATGGAATGATGCCGTGAATAATAAACTTCATACCATCAAGCCAATTCTAGGAGAATGGACTCCTTCCTACAGAGCCGACCGTAGGGAAGAGGTAGTCATTGCTAGAATTCGAATCGGCCATACTTATTTAACCAACTCCTACATACTAAAAGGAGAAGACCCACCAGAATGCATATCCTGCAATGAACCATTCACAGTTAAGCACTTTATGCTGGAGTGTTTCGACCTCCAATCTACACGTAATCAATATTACAATGTGCAAGACATGAAGGAGCTCTTTGATACAGTTAGTATTTCTTATGTTATAGACTTCCTTAAAGAAGTAAACCTATATCATAAGTTAAAACTTCTATTTTATCATCTTAAACATTTTTATGTGCTTTATATATACGGTTGCTAGATTTTAATTACCTTTTATATGTTTTGGTTGTCATATATTTTTTGCAATCCACGTTGATCGGGGAAACTATTTTTTATCACCGTTACCATTCTTATCGTTTTACCTTTAGCTTTTTGGTTTTGTATCACTGGCTGATAATTCCCTTTTTACCATTTGTATATAATAAAGAATATAACCTTTCATATGGCGCTATATGGCCTCTTTGTGCTGAAGCGCCGTAAAAAAATTCAACCAACCAACCAACTTGGAGTATGACGTTTTTCAAAGACTTAGTTTTGTTTGGATTTGATGAAATTATGAGTAGCCATAATTCAGACAGAGTAAGTAGTTACAGTGTTTAGATACGACACAATTCAAATTAGAGTCTATACTTGCTTATAAGTTGAGTCAAACTGCAAACAACAAAGATCCTGATATGCCATAGCATAATGCACATGCTATTAGTTCTACTGATTACTAATAACAAACTCCAAAGATCCAGATCTGGTGCATTATGTAATGGCAGATCCGGGCCTGTGCAGTTTGCAGTTGGACGTGTCTTATAAGCGAGTAATAACAGTAGTCAAGTGTTTTTACTTGAAAAAAAAGAATCAACTAAGGTTCCCAAACTATACAAAAATAAAAGGCAATAAACTCATTTTGTTCTGAACCAACTTATTGCAACAGTGGTCATACAATTTTATCTTTACACATACACACTTGGGTATATTGAACTATAGAAAAATACAAAGTAATTTTAACCACAAATGGTTTATAGATACTGATTATGTGTAAGAGCACTTCAACCTGATCTACTATGGATCTAAGAATGTAAATACAAATACGTTCCTTTGTGGTTTGGTCCATACAATCTCTGGCACAAAGATCCAAAGTGTACAAGCCCCTAGATTAATACCAAATCTATTTACATACAACAACAGCATAAACCCAGACTTAGTGTTGCCAGAATGTAAACTTATCAATCAAGCTTATCAATTCAACTTTGTAGAAGGAAAACTACAAAAAATTTTTATCTAGACAATTTCTGTGATAATTCACAACCAAATGATATCGCTAAATTACAAGAATATCATTAAACGTCAGTTTAGCTGCAGGGTGCAGGTGTCAATCTGCCAATTAAACTAAAATTCTTTACAAAAAATATATCATTAGCATCACAGTAACTCACCTTATCAGTCGATCAAATAACTTTTTCATATTCTAGAAAAACCTTGATTTGGCATTAAAACGAAAACTTGCTTTCTTTTAATAAGACCTTTGTATAGCTGATGTGATGTTATGTTATTATGATTTTTAACAATTTTTCAGTCATATCGCTACAATGTCTCCAGTGTGGCAGTTTATAGAGATGTCTAGCACCAGGGCATCATACTGCAGACATGTGGCATGATGTCCCACCCAGTCACATTACCCTGACACCAGGTTGACCAGTCCTAACACTAGCCTCTTAATGCTGAGCGTCAATCGAGGCAGCTTTAAATACCATTTTTGTAAGTCTTTGGTATGACTCAATTGGGGATCGAACCCACGACATCCTACATCTGAGGCAGACGTTCTAACCACTAGGCCACCAAAGCAGTTCCCTTTTTATAGCAGACACCAAACAAAGTCACACAAGATTACAGAAGAACAATACTAAGCTGTTTTATTCCTATCATCCTGCACTAATGGTCTGATCTGCTGCTGCATTATGTAATGACAGGTCTACACATGCTGCAACATAGAGCTGATGCACTTGAGCAAGCAACACTAATTAACATAAGATACATACAACAATTTTAAAAAAAATCTGCATAGGATATAACAATAAATGTTACTTACAATAGAAAATAATTGGCAGATATATGCACAATAATTAAACTTCTGGGTACTATAAAGCTATCATTCTATTGGAATACCAGCACATAATTTATTAACTCTACCTCTCGTTGATCTGGCAATAACTTTTTTAATCTGAATTTCAAGATTTTCATGGAATAGGGAAAACTTTATCCAGTTTACAATGGGTATAAAGAACCAGCTAAAGGTAATTATGAAGACATGGTCTTCATATTCAGACAAGTACGTATTCATTACTAAATAATTTGGACCTATTCATCTTGAACTTCCCATACAGGTGGTGTTTATATTCAGGTGGTGGCTGTAGAGGTTAATATATGCTGGCCTTGTCAGGGGTTAAACCTATAACTCAAAGATTACGAATTCAATGCACAACAAATGAACTACTGCAATATGTAAATTAAAAGACTAGAATTTTTGCCCCATGTCCATTTTTTTAGCAACAAATACAGACAGCATATCATGATTACAAAATCATAAGAAAATCTTGTATATCACAGATATATACCAATGAATTATCTGCTATACTCTGAGGTACATGTCTATGAAATGTGTATCCAACAGACAATGGACACCAAATATTGATTTTTAAGCAGCATAAAGATAATTATAAAACAAATGGAGCGACTATTCACACAACAATTGATACATAAACCCTAAAATACATCATTAATAATAATAAAATAAATAATATATAATAATAATAATATTAATAACAATATAAGTGTTTCTATAAAATCAAGCAATTTGTATCTGCTGCTAACCATTTTTTTGTACAGTAGTTATAACAATATTTTAAAAATGGCTATCAGAGCAATTAAACAAGAGGTCAGATCAGCAAGGTTTTCATTTAACCAACAAAACATCAAAGCCATTTAAAGTGAAAAATCAATGCTATTACACCGATCTGTTCAGGATTAGCTATAATAACGAAATGTTATGAAATAGATGTCAGGTCAGTGCCATTCTGATTCAGAACCAACCAGACATCACAAGAAATCCTGCAGTGAAAAGCCCATTCTGATGTGACTATCCGTTCAGCAGGAAGAGACAAAACAAGATTTTTAAGATGTTAGACTCATACCACCCTGATTTAGACCAACAAGACATCTCGTCGTGAAAATCCCATACTGATATGTCCATCTGTTCATGAGAAGTGAAATGGATGTAACATTGGCATCATTTTCAGTTAGGAACAACTAGACACCATAGAAAACTTGTGAAAATCACATGACCATCCATGAATAGTGATAATAACACTTTGAAAATGGTCACCATGGTACATATATTAGTTGTCCAAGCTGCACCAGTTTCATTTTGAACCAGCTGGACATCATAATAAGTCTATTAACAAGAAAATCCATGCTGATCCAATCATCCATCATACAGTAGCCATAAAAGGACTTAAAGATGGATATCATGATGGTCATCAGATCCACTGTTTTCACTCAGGACCAACTCTCATTTCCATCCTAATATGACTCAGGAATATCAAATACAATATTTTGATAAAGGCCACCATGGTGGACATACTGGACATTAGAGTGAACATGTCACAGAATAAAATGTCAAGTTTTAAATTGATTCCTGTCAAGTATAAAGAGAATCAATCATAATGTTTACATTGGTTGCTTAGTTTTAACACATTGTTGGTTTTAACATGCTGAGGAAATAGGAGCTGCAGGTCTTTCCAAATGAGACACAAAGGTAGGGCTGACCTGAATGGGTATTGAATCAATGACCCTTGGATTACAAATCCAATGCTGTACCAACTGAGCTTCCAAAGCTCCACTATTGAAATTTATGACTGAAAATTTACTAAATCCCTAATGAACTGTTGATAATACCAGCAAAACAATAATCATTTATATCTTGCTTTGCACTAATGTGTATTCAACAAAAGTTTTTCTCTACAGGTTTAAGTCGTACCTTGTCAGTTGGTTACCATATGTGGAAGATATAATTTGTAAGCTTTCTACATCAGCACACCCCTCTCCCATTTCCTCCTGGCTATGTGTAGCGTCAAGGTAATTTTCAAATCTTCTTTAAGTTTTCAGTTAAAGGTTTTCTGTCTGATTGTAGACTCAAACCTTAAAAGATATAGCTATCATACATGGATTGTTCAATCAGAAAGCTCTGCCCTTTTACATTCATGCACTCCCACCCTCTTTTGATCCTCATGCAAAGTCGAGGTCATTCCAAATATGTTTTGTTTTCAGTAAAGTTCTCTCCCATACTTGGACTGTAGAATCAGGAAAAGGAAATTTTATCCTTTCATATCTGTGCTCCCCTACCCTTCCTTTGACCCTCATGCGAAGTTAAGCTCATATGAAAGTGAAAACAATATGTATCAAACAGTTGAGCAGGCAAGACATATAATTCTCACATTCCCATATGCTTGTTCTCCTGCATGAAACACCAGTGCAGGACAGCTCTATCCTTTCTCAGTTGACTTTTATCCAGCCTTGTGCACTATTTTGACCATCTACTTTGAGAATAGTGGATACAAAGTAGCACACAATCCACAAACCAACCATCTACGTTGAGAATAGTGGACACAAAGTAGCACACAATCCACAAACCAACCATCACTTGTACATTCTTTCACAATAATCAAGGCTAAAACATAACATTTTTAGGGCCAATAACAAGGACAAAACCCCAAAACAATTACAACAAGGCTGCCTGGGGTAAGCATAACCTCTGACTATTTCATGCATATGAACTAATAAGAATAACATCATGATGAACATGTCAGATTATGTACAAGATATGTAATATATGAACATGTCAAATATGTAAATAAACATTAATTGTAACACAATTAAATACATAAAAGAGCAGTGTTTGATGTTTTTCACAAACAGGCCATTTGTCACTGATCGACCTAGCTATATCCAAGACATATTTAGTCCATTTCAAGTTGAAATGCCATTTTTGTAAATGTTTTTATTCAGTAATGTTTTCATCATTATTTTTTAAGGGTAAATCAATTGTAGATCAAATTTGAATTATGGACTATTTCATTATATCTTGTCCACTTGGATTAATCATACAGATAAAAGTTAACTTTATATTTTGACCTGTTCACATTTGTATCATTGTGCAAGCTATATGCAGTACACAATTCAGACACAGTGAATTATCATTACCACAGCAATTTCAACTACCGTTCTTTCAAAGCTAAAATGTGTTTAAAACGTCACTAAAATTTTAAAATTAATTTTTCAGTGTAAAACTTTTAAAATCTATCTTTCGGTGGGGAATTTTAATTGGTTTTTTTTTCCATTTAAGGTTACAGCAGTATTCACAATATGCCCTCATATTTTGTCAGGAAGTGTGCATCATTGTGCTTCTGAGTAGAGTAAGACAGTTCTACCCTTGTAATAAAAATTTTATATCTTTGGTCTGATACAAAATTCTACCCTAGGGTGGAAATTTACTGTCCTATATAAATGCATATAATGGAATCTATTATTCCTTGGAATTCCTTGTTAGTTCAATGTTGTAATTCCTACAGGGATGGATACACATCCAAAGCTAATGACAAGCAGCAGCATCTATATAGTACCAAAACACAAACCTTAAAATACTTGTATGAAACATAATGGTGACCTTTGTCTGATACAAGTCCACATGATGGCTGTACATATAAATAGCAATGGCAATAGTGAGGGATATACAGACCTAAAGGCTAAAACATGACATTTTTAGGGCCAAAAACAAGGACAAAACCCCAAAACAATTACGATAACTTCTGTGACAATTTCATGTATATGAACTAATAAGAATAACCTCAACAACATACTGTTAAACATCTTATGTTGTTGTTCTGGGGTTTAACGCCATTTTTCAGCACACAATAATACATGGCGGCCAGTATTAATGGTGGAGGAAGAAACCAGAAAATCCACAGAAAGAACCACCGACCCACAAGAAGCTACTGGCAAGCTTTCTCACATATCCACATTCGTCAAATCTTAGACTCAAACCCACGCAGACATAGGTGAGATGGCAGTGATCAGTAATGGAGAGCGCTTTAGACCACTTGGCCACTCGGGGCCCCATGCAACTTATGTTATATTTTTTCTTTCATAATATGTACTTTTTGATGAATGTGTTAGATGTACATGATGAACATATCAGATTATGCACTACATGATGAACATGTCAGATTATGTAATACATGATATGTCAGATTATGTAATATATGATGAACATGTCAGTTTATATAATACATTATGAACATGTTTATGAAGCAATTTAAAACATTTTAGGTATTGTGTTCATCTTTTTCTTCATTTCTTCACTCATCTCCTCCTCCATAGGTTCCCTCAGGCCCTCACTGACTTGACTTTTTCCAGCCAACTCAAGAAAAGCTTTGGCTGTTGCATCCTTGTCCAGTATACTTTTCTTTGCATGCTGGAAAGAGAGACATGTTACATTGTCACTTTAACATAGTACAGTAACTCATGATTTGATACAACATATTTCTGGTAGACCATATGTCATCTATAATGGGGTAATTCAGGGGTCAATACTTCGACCCATACTCTTTAATAGATTTATTAATCATGATGACCTTTTCTCTTCTGGAAATGGATCTAACTTTACAACTATACTGATTACACCATGCTAGCATATGCCCACCACAAATTCAACATTATGACTCTACCATGGAAAAACTCTTTCATTCAGATAGTGAAATACAAGCTAATCTTGTTAAGTTCTGTGCTACTGCACTTTGTAAAAACAAAATGCCAAAGCAGACTTGATATTGCTCACCTGGTAACAAACAAACATAAGCTTGTGAAAGCAAATTAATGCAAGTATTTAAACTGTGGAGTGGAAAAATATGTGTGAAGCATTTCGCTGCCACAATGTCTATATGACTAAACAAAATAAGTCATTCTAAACAGAAATTAAAAGATTGGTTGCAATAAGATTATTAAAAACTCATCTATTCATCTATCTCCCTCAATTTACTGTAGATGAACTACAGTTGCATTACACAAATCAACCCGTCATCAGTATTTTTCAACAACATCATATATTATGATGGTAAGATATATATATATATATATATATATATATATATATATATATATATATATATATATATATATATATATATATATATATAATTTGCATCTGTCTGATGTAACTTGCTGTAACTTTGAACTTACCAGAATTATAAAATGGCATGCAAAGGTAACCATTACTGAATTTTACTTTAGTATATATCCAGTAGGTACTAAAAAATATTGGGAGAAATAGTAAACAGCTAGCTAAGTATGATCTCTAATATTGTTACCTATAAACAAAACATCAAGAAAATTTGGAATTTGCTTCTAAGTTGTATTTTTATTTCAAATTCTATTATATAGTAAGCAAATGACCAGGTTTTGTTCCCAGAAAATTGACAGAATTGTATGTCTGGATTAATGACAGCAATTCAATCTTGAAGTGGTTTATAAGAAAAGCATAATGGGTTATTGCTTTATATTAAAGGCCAACAATACCGAATATAAATTTGAAATAATATGCAAATAATAAAGTATGAAATTCCATAAAATAATGAAAACAATTGAAATATAATATCAAATACTTTTGGCATTTTAATGCAACATTAACATTTAAAACATTAGTGATTTTTAAATCTCGTTGACAAATGAAGTTTCGAGTATGCACCAGAAACTCACAACAATACTTGATTTTTAAGCTCAACCCACAAAAAATACCTACCATATATACTTGCATATAGTTTGCATATAATCTGGCTCTCAAACTGAACATATAAGCCGACCCACAATTCCAAATCATCACAAGATGCATGAAGTATGCATTTATTTAGACAAACTTATATTAATAAAAATTACATGTATACTTATTTTGGGATTGGCATGCATGATTATTAAAAAGAAATGGTATAAACTTGTTTGAAAAGTAATATATTTAATTTTCAGTTTACTTATTGTTTCTGCCTAATTTAGATCTGTGCATAATTAGGTCAAAATGACTAGAATTTAGCAATCACAAGTTGCTGTAACACTACCTCTCCCTTTTGACTCTATTATTGTCTGTTTATGCATTATTGCATTGGACATTTTATATCAGTGCACCAGTAATTGTGTTTTTACTCAGCTTTGAAATTGTAAATACCTAACTCATTAAAATGTGATCCCAGTATGACAACACAATGAACAATATGGTTTGAGTCAAGGATTGCAGTTAGATTACTGAATGTATTTACATAATGGTGCCACCTTGTGCACACTGTAGGTTTTAACAGGTACTGAATGAAGTACATTCTGCTGAATGAAGTACGTCCCTTGGAGTCAAATCATGGTTACTACTGTGCTAAACTTTAATGATATCTCCAAAATACAATAATGAAGTTTTCAGAAATAATGCTTCGAAAATTATGCAATACCGTAGAAGCTGAATTTAGTTTGCTTTGATGTAAGTGACCTTAAACCATACCTGTTGACTTTCATGCCAGGAGAAATTAAAAAAACTCCTGATTTTGAGGTTCACTATATGCCTACCTCCCGATTTCATACTATCTCCCGATTTTTGCAGAGAACTCCTGATTATTAAATTATGTCTTTGATCTTTATTTCTCATAAAAAAGAAAAGTCCTACATGTTCTGTTGCATCACTTGTGAATATTGTTTTGACAAATAATTTACTAGAAAGAATTCAATTCTTCACTAAATATAAACACTATCTGTATAAATTTATGATTTTTTAAACCTTTACAACAAAAAAAATTAAAAACAAATAAACCAGAATAAAATATAAACCACAACAATGAAATTGTTGACATATAATTTCAATCCCAAGAATGATCACTATGAATGCTGTAACTCCATATGCAATAGCATCCTACCCACCAAAGAAACTTACATGAGTGAACACCTGGCAATTTTATATCTTATATATGAACATTAATTACCATCATTAAATTAAGAGAAGGAATCAAAATACATACCATGCAGCAAATGTGTCCTCAAATAACTAATTCAGAATACATGTTTTATACTAAACTATACTAAATGCCTTACAGGGTTTACAATAAGAAATAAGATTGGATATACAATGAGGGGAAAATAGTTGCCACATTTAGGGTACTGTGTACTGTGAGGTTGCCTATTTAGGTAGCTTTAGTTTAACAAAACTGGGAATTCTTTATTTGCCAATCAACTGCTGGTGCCTGCATAACACACAGTAGTGTAGAACATGGTTTCTTTGTATTAGGACAAAGGGCCAGTTGTTTTCACAAAATAGTTGCAAGAATAAGGATTAATGTTTAATTAGTTGCACTGGTTCTCTTGCTTGTTTAAGACTAACCTTTCCCTATGGTATAGTTTGGCAACAGCTGACCAGAATATGATAATGGGGCACATTCTGGGGGAAAATAGGGTGCATCACAGGGAGAAACATTGAATCTTTATGCAAATTTCATACATATTGGACCCGGAAGATCAATCAATATTTAGTGAGAAAAAAAAAAGCTTTAAATATGCCATGAAAAACTTAATGATTTTAGATCCCAATCTCTCAACTTTTTATTCAATCTCCCAACTTGGCATCTGGAAAGTTCACAGGTATGCCTTAAACCTGGTTTTAAAAATCTGGTAATCATGCTAATATTATGGAATGAAAGGCAATTACATATCAATGTACTGTATGTAATGTTTTGATGTTGTTCAGCCAGAACACACAACTAAAATAGATTGATGTGATCTTAGCTGTTCTATAATGAGAATTTTAGCCTTTACTATTATCACTTTTTGTGAATATGTAAGTTATGCTGTTATGTGCCTTAAAAATTTAAAGGTATGTACCTTTTCATAAATATAACCTCAGTTTATAATCAGTAACTTGTGAGCATGTGATTTAATGTTAATGAAACAGCTATTAAGGACTAGTTGAAATGTTATCTGGAAGAATGCAATTTGGTTGAAACAATGAATAAAGTAAAAGCTGCATCTGATGTTTGGGAAGAAATAAGGATTTAAGTGACACTATACACACTTTGCACTGTGTAAGTACTGTACATTTCAGTTCAGCCTGGTCTACATGATAAACTCAACCAGCCCATGAATTATGAAGCCTATATTTACCTTCAATTTTTTTAGAAATCAGAAAATATGCACTATAATAGTCATAGTCAAATGTTCATGTATACCATGCTTTTCTGTGACTTTCCATCACATGTAATTTCGAAATCACTTTACCTGGAGCAGAGTGATTCACCCCAGGTTAACGTTGTACGCCTGTATAACGAATAAAGGTGGGAAAATAGATTCAAGGCAAAACCAAGTTTTTTATAGCCTTATTCTGTGACAGTACTTTTTAACAGTTTAATAAGTGTTGGGTCACAGAAAATGATTATTTTTTTTACATGCATATGCCTTAGGTCATGGAAAATATTTTTTTTGTTTTTCAGATTACAGCCATTACAGAAGTCTACAAAATGACTTAAAAACTGTAAAGTTTAGACATTGGCCTGTGGATAAGCCGACCCCCCTCCCCTTCTTCAAGGCCTTTATTTTTTCCTAAATTATTCAGCATAAACCTGGCTTTTAAGCTCAACCTACAAACATTACCTACCTGGTTTTTAAGATAAACCCACAAAGAATACCTACCTTGATTTTTTTGTTCAGTCTACAATAACTGATTTTTTTAAGCTCAACCCATGAACAGTATCTACCTGGGTTTTAAGATCAACACATAAAATTCATTCCATTATTATTTATAAAGTATTAGTTTATTTAACATTTATTTTCTTCAGCTTCAAATTGAAGATTATTTAATCCATCTCTTTTAATACTCAGTCTGGAGGCAATTTATGTAAATGCTTAATTTGCCAGCATAAACAATGATCTTGTTGATGCTGTTAATTTAATACATGTTATTCCCTCTGCATTTATCTTTAGTTTTAGTCATTTTGATGTAAGTTGTTTTTCTTTTAAGTTATGCTCAGTGTTTTGAGGTTCTTAGTTCATTACCGAATGGACTCTTGTTGCTTGAAAACTTCCTATTTTGTTAACTTTAACTGAAATAATGTATCATAATTATAACTCTCTTTCTGGACCATGTAATAAGCTTTCATATACTCAATTTGTGTGAACTACATAACAGTGTCTTATGTTTTCTCTCTGTAATATATTACATTTTTTAGCCCTTGCATACTTTATTTTGCCAGTTGAAATTTTAGAAATTTCTTCTTGTACATTTCCTTGTATATTTTTTGGTGGAAATGTTCATTTCAAGTTTCAGAACAAAGAATTTTAAATTTTCCAAATTTTACAAGGATCATTAAGAATACTTAATACCTTATCTTCCTCATCAGAGTCATGGTTCTTTTTGGGACCTGATCCTACACCCCATACTTCCACTGTATCAACTTCAAATTCTTGTTTCCCTGACAGCTGGGGGCTTCCAAAAGTTGTACACTTAGGGACAGCTTTACTGTGGCCCTTAATGAAGGACTGGTCAAGCCAAAGGCCAAAGTAATTCAGCTGACCACCCATTCCCTAAAACAAAATCAAATTTTCATAGAATTAAAACAATTCATTTCATAAAGAACTAAAAGGAATTTTTTCCCTTTAAATTTACATACAGTACTATAGGGCTAAATTATAATTTAAATGTCCAATCTCAAAATATAAAAAGACAGTGACTCTGATACATGAATATCTCCACCAAAATAGCACATTTGTAGTGAACCGCTTCAGTGGCCTAGTGGTTAAAGCATCCAACTCGAATGCGGGAGGTCGTGGGTTTGATCCCCGGTTTGATCCATCTTTGATACATACCAATCATAAGCAATACTAGATATCAAATAGCTACCATCTTTGATACATACCAATCATAAGCAATACTAGATATCAAATAGCTACCATCTTTGATACATACCAATCATAAGCAATACTAGATATCAAATAGCTACCATCTTTGATACATACCAATCATAAGCAATACTAGATATCAAATAGCTACCATCTTTGATACATACCAATCATAAGCAATACTAGATATCAAAAAGCTACCATCTTTGATACATACCAATCATAAGCAATACTAGATATCAAATAGCTACCATCTTTGATACATACCAATCATAAGAAGTCTTTAGTGAACCCTCATGCTGACATGACCATCATCCACTCAGGAAAAGTGACAATAAGATTTTCGAGAGGTCTGCTGTGGTGGCTATAGTGGATGCCCGAGTGGAATCACATTCATTAAGGATCAACTAGACATCATAAAAGGTCTACAAGTGAAAAATTTGTTAATATGACCTTCCATTTAGGCTGAGTATAAGTAACAAGATTTTTTAAAAGACTGCTGTGGTGACCATATTGGATGCATGAACAACACCATTTTCATTTTGGACCAGCTAGACCTTGTGATGAATGTGTTTTTAAATTTCATGGCAATCCTTCAAGTAGTTTAGGAGGAATATGGATTATAAATTTCTGCTCATGTCAGGACAGATTATGGACAATGGACAACAGGCCATCCCACCAGCTCTCCTTATCTATGACCTGTAGAGTTAAAAAATGTGCAAAAGTTTCAAAGGTTGAAAAGTTGGTTGAGGACTAATGATACAGTGACTGAGTATTGTATTCTTACCAGGCCATTAGGAAGCGTCTGAACACCTTGGTTCAAATAAAAAAAGTTATCATTATATCCTGTTGCAGTGTACACACCATACTTTGGGCTCAAGGTGAAGAGGAAACAATCAGAAGAACCTAAATATAAAAATAAAGGTACAAACAATATACAGCTTCTGAAGAAATAAGAGGATAAAAAAAAATGACACAGAACTTTAAGCAAGAACAAGAAAGTGGTTATTGACAATTTACAAGAACTGAGATCAATGCATAACTACTCCACACCCTGAAATGTAAAATAATGGTCAAAGTGACATACACTTTTGGATAAACTTGGTGAATTTACCGTTTATATATATATATATATATATATATATATATATATATATATATATATATATATATATATATATATATATACAGGTAGTCATCGACTTACGACCTATGCAACTTACGACCATTCGACTTTACGACCACAATCGCTAGCCGCGGCGTACGACAGTGCATACCAGGTTCCGGCAGCACTACCATATATGCGTGTACCATTTCAACTGTAATCCCATCTGTCTTAGATATTTTTCATCAAATCCCTCCCAAGATGTCTACCAAGAGGAAATTGTCTTTGTCTACGCCTCAGCCTGCCAAGAAGGAAAGAAAGGTCATCGATCTCGACACGAAAATGAAGGTAATTAAGCAGTACGAAGGAGGAAAGAAAGTGAATGTGATCGCACGTGATATGAAGTTATCACACTCGACTGTGTCGACGATTTTGAAAGATAAAGAAAGAATTTGTGAAGCTGTGAAAGGTTCTGCACCCATGCGATCAACAGTTATAACAAAGCAAAGAAGCGGGCACATCCACGAAATGGAGAAATTATTATATAAAAAGAAACAAACAATTCAGACAAAGCTCACCTTGTTTATGAAAAAACCAACTCCGGTAACCCCAACTGCTGCCTCAGATGACATCAACGATCCGCAGCCAAGCACCAGCGGCCAATAAAATGTTTCATACATGTCTATATATTTGTATATGTTATGTTTTGCAATTGGAAAAATGTTTCCTATGGTATTTTTTAAACCTGTATTGTGTAATTTTGTATGTTTTGCAAATATTAAACCAGTTGTACCAGTTGCACAGTACTGTACATATAGCCTACTCAACTTATGACCAAATCATGTTACGACCGGTCTGTCGGAACCAATCGTGGTCGTAAGTCGACGACTACCTGTATATATAGTGTGATTGTGTCTGGGAAACAGAACTAAAAAAAACTTAATGAAACTTTAATGAAACTTTGATTGGTGAGAATATAGGCTACAGTGACCTAAATTTGTCTGGATGATGTCAAACTCTTTGCAACATATCTTCATATCAAGTAAGAATGACTTGAGGGATAATTAACACAAAGCCAAAGTGTTTAGCAGGAGAAAGATAAACTGCAGGCTACTTAAAAAGATAACAAGACTGGGTCACGACTAATAATTGTAAGCCTTACTTGCCACCAGACTTCTTTTGCTGACAAATGTCATACTTCTGGTGCACATGAAATCGCAGATAAATAGTTTCAACCATCTTACTGAAAGTACAGAATCGCTGTACTTGTTTCTTACAATGTACCCATCCCTTTAGTTTCATTTCAGTGCTTTTCTATGCACCCTGCTAGGAACACAGCTATACAGCTAATTGAGATAGTGTACAAGTTACTGGCTTATGAAACTGGCTACTAATTTTTGCCCAGTACCAGCCAAATGTACTTTTCCTTCTCTCTGTGTCCATACTAAAAGCTCCTGTTTAAAACACTATCTCCTGAAGTTTGGAGTTTCTTTTTCATGAATATAAATTGAAACTTAGTATTTTCACTAAAAATCTTCAATAGTCTTGCTATGGTATAGTCAGCATTTCTGTGATTGCTATTCATATGATACAAATGTATTTCACTCTTATTAGCAATAAACTATAACATGAACAACTGTTTCAAGTAAAGATAAAAAATTTCATCACAAAGTTTTGATATGATTCCATGTGGGGGATCCTGTTATATTCTTATCATTTATGTATATCTACATGTTTGTTCCTACATGTTTTTACTGGTTTAGAGTTTACAGCCAAAACTTTAATAAATGCCTTTAAAGAATGAATCAATAATGTTATGTCTTTGAAAGAATTACAATGAATGTCTATAAATGCAGGAAAAATCAATTATGTTTTAAGTTTTTAAATGACAACTGTATGATTAATTTATCATCTATTGGGATGACCATACCTGAGAATTTTGAAGTTATTTTACAACTTGTACTAATAAATCCTCCAAAAATGTGTCCATCTTTGTCGCGAATAACAATCAAACAAGGTCCTTGTTCTAAAATATGGGCCACCAGCTGTGAATAACTATCTCCATAGAGTGTGTTACTATAAAGAAAACGCCACTGTAACTGCAGAGATGATGACAGATTGTGGTTTAAGTATATGATGCTTGGAATGTCTAAAATAGTTTTAACTTTCGACCAGTCCACATTTGTTGCTGTTGGCAAAAATGATTTTGCTGAATCAGAGTTGTATCCTTCCTGAAAATTTAAAAAAAAATTAGCTACAACTATAAGTGATGAGTGCATTGCAAAGGGCTTGATTCACTAAAATTTTCTTCAAAAGGTATTAAAAGGAACTTGCATTGAGAAACCAAAAGAGATGGTAATGAGCTTGGATTCCTCTGAATAATTATGTGAAAGGCTTGGACTCCATGGTCTCATCAATGCAACAACATCTCATATCAACACAAGCAAACATCCCATGTAAAAAGGGTATGAAGTTGATTGACAAGGGCCATAACTCTGTCCAAAATGGACTAGACAATACAAAACCATAACAGACATTTCCAGGTATATATCTTCTTATCAAATTGCATTATTGATTTTTTTTATTTTGTTCGAGCTATGATGATCATAAGCAACAAACTATTTAAAGATATGAAGTTGACTGACAAGGGCTGTAACTCTGTCCCAAGTGGTGTAATCAAGATAAACTCATAAAATGTACATCTAAGAGACATGGTTCTTACCAAATTACACCAGAATATGTTGAATGGTCACTAAGCTATACTGATTGCAAATATTCAGTTGACAAAGGGCTTAGCTCTGTCCAAAACTGATAATTCTAACCCAGCAAAAAGTACATGTTTTTCATAATGATGATATCAAATTGCATTATATATTGAATGATGCCAATTACAACCAGTATCTATAATATGCTATGTTAATTCTCAAGGGCCATAACTCCATCCCAATAGAGCTGATTAAATAAACCCCATAAATGAGACATCTAGTTCTATCTGATAATGTTGATACCAAATTCTCCCAAGTCTGATATGCAAGTCCTCTGTAAAGTTCTAGCATGGCATGTAGTAGACAACTTAAAATACATTTGTGGAAATCTTTGTTCAATCTTTCATTCCCTGTGACTTTCACCTCTGATCTTTTGACCTAAACATGAACAGGTGTCTTCCTTGACTTAAATATATTTAATATGCAATCCACAAAGTAGATGATGAAGATATGACCATTTTTTCCCTAAAAGTCAATGTAAACTTGACCTTTGAAATTTTGACCCCATAAATAATAGAGGGACACAATGTTTCTTGCCATGTGGGTCCCAGGTTCAACACTGTCTGCCATCTTTAGCAATAAAGTTAATTGACTGTCATAATTTCTGTTACTTTATGCCATGGAACAGATGACTGAGCTTATGGCTCTTAAGAGTCAAAAATATGTATATAAAATATTGACTAAAACTTCATAATTTTAATAAATTGCTTATCATTGCAAGAAAAGTTAGATTGAATACAAATAATAACAAGCATCATTTCATTCTAGCACACATGAATATGTGTCATTGTCATTATCATCATCAACCATCAACAATAAAACCACCAGCACCATTGTCATTATTTAAAAGTATCAACATCTCCAAGAGTTCATGTACAAAACATTATGTGTATGATCATGTTAAAAAAACACAAAAACTTACTGATCTGATGGGAAACAGCAACCTAAATACAGTTTCAAACACTGTTATAAACATGTCTGTCTTTGTCATCCACTCTTCAACTTCTGCTTCAGACCAGACTGTGTCCTCAGGAAAAACCACCTGTGTCTTCTGGTCTGTGAAGAAATATTGAACCATTCTATCTATATCCTGCGTTGTGTACTTTGACTTCCATGTGTTGTGCACCTTGCTGTGGTCAAGTTTCAAAAAAGCGTTGCAAAGTGACTTCACAATCTAAAAGTGATATTAAATTAACAAGTTAAAGCCTTTCCCACTTAAACAGAACAATATAGTGAATATTTGGCTACATCATTATTCAACAACCAGTAACCAAAATGCAATAAAGTCTGTTTACAACCTTTCTGAAATTAGTCTACAATAAAATATTAGGCATGCTTACCATATTGGCATCCTACACTTTCTCAAGATCTTTACTGCCTGTGGATAAACTACTTCCACACAACATTTCATTACATAAAATTAACAAAACTGCTTGATTTACTATATAGATAATGCATAAAATCATTTTTGCTAAAGTTAAAAATCATGCAACTGACAATAAACTAATTTTTATGATTCACATTACAATTCCATATTTTTAAAATAGTGATGATCTTTCTTCCTTTCAGACATACGCAGTTACAAACAAGATTGTAATGTTTACCTCTTACCATTACTAAAATCCATCTTGGTCTATTCAAAGTAAATAATAACCTGGATAAGAGAAGTCAAAATCTAAGTAAAGATCTACTGTTATGTATATTTATATTTTATTTTTGTAACTCCTGGTACATTTTATCTAATTTTTATAATTTTTATTAATGGCTATAAATTGTAGAGAATATCTTTAGTTAAATTTTGCCTGCATGACCTGCGTCATAATTTTACATAGGATCAATGAATATATGCTTATCTGTTGACAATTATTAATAATGACCTTAATGGTATTCTTGGATTAATTTCTTATTGATGGGGCTTTGATGTTTCTAGAAGAATTCAGTAAGTTCCCATTGGTTGGGCTAGGTCACATGAATAGGCAAGTTCAATGCAAAATGAGTAGTGTGGTCTGTCATGTGGGCTAATTGTGAATAAGAATCATAATATTAGGTGTGTGTGTATATATATATATATATATATATATATATATATATATATATATATATATATATATATATATATATATAGAGAGAGAGAGAGAGAGAGAGAGAGAGAGAGAGAGAGAGAGAACTGAGCAATAAGATTCATTCTTTTGCTGTCATTCTCATTTCTTGTGTTTCTGTTGTAAATCTGCACAAGTGTTTCATGTTGTATTTAGATATTATTTGAGAAGAAAAAACATCTGCTCGGACTGTTCAGTGGAAAAATAGAAAGTGCTCATTATTTGCTCTACAATACCATTCTGGAACTGTTGTGAATTATTTGAAGGAGTTCTGGATGATGTCATGATTCTTGGTGGACCAGTATATTTCTGATTTTGAATTTATACAGAGCTTTTCAGTCACTTACGACTTCATAAAATATTATCAAGATTATTCTTGGTTCACATCACAATACTGTAAGTTACTCTCACATTTTCAATTATGACTTTGATAATTAAATTCTTTAAGTTTTACAAAACTTGGTGGGTTTGCTTCTTTCTGATACTTAGTTTGTGACCACTGAATTGTATCAAGTACAGATTTAGCTTAAACATGCAGGTTACCTGAATTGGTTGATAATAAATGCTAGAACTTTGTTAAATACATGTTTCAAAACATTCCCAATAGAAAAGAGTACAAGTACAAATTTAACATAGGTTACTGGTTCTAATCTTCTAACCCTCATCAGCTATATAATTTTTGTTACAATTGTTTTCAAATTATTCTTTAAAGCTAAATAATAAATGAATATTTGTATATATTGTAAATGAAAAGTAGTTCTATAATTTTTTCTTGTTTCAGAGATGCTTTTTTCATAGAAGTAATATTAACATAGTTGTTGTTAGCAACCCAGATATCAGAACAAGTTATACAACATGAGACAAAGTATCTGCAGTCAGGTCTCGTAATAATTATTTGTCTGTACTTGCATGTGCTGCTTGGAACATGCTCAATAATTCCTGTATATACCAACTTAAAAGTTAAGTCAAATGGCAAATAACAAATAACAAGGATCCTATTCTGCCATAGCATACTGCACATAAAGATCAAGGTCTATGTTGTCTGTGCTACTGATTGCTCCTAGCAAACTGCACAGACACAGACACTTTGTGATGGCAGATCTTAGCAATATGAAGTGGAGTCATCTTATAAGTGAGTATATATGGTATATGACTTTATTAACTCCTTAACTCCTGATGCCATGTTTATATATCATGAGGTGGTACCCTACTTGCAAGCTCTGTTGCGTCAGGGTCAAGATGCACTAAAGTGGGTGGTGTTACAGAAACATAAACAGATGTAGCTCAACAATGATACCAATTATTCTTGACTTTCTACTTGCATTACTAAATAGAGAGGGAGAAATGTGCTTTTGAGACTCAATTTTTTCAATACAAAAGAAAAATAGTATAAAACAGAATGTTATATAACAAGATTTGGTTCATTATAAGTCATTATAAGGCATTTAGTGTCTGATGCTAGACCACATGATTCCTTGCATATCCTAGCAGACGAATCTCAGGTTGTATGTTCATTAAGCAATCCTAAACAGAAAATTATTTATTAGTAATTACCGCTATGTATTGTCAATTATCACAACAGGTATTCCAAAACTTTTATCTATTTTAAGGAAGGTATACACATGTCACTAAGAAGACAGAGAAGTAGTATGCTACCATATCAGCTTTCCTACAAACAACATTCTAAAGAAGCCAAATAGTTTTATGCTTAAACACATTTTACAAAGCATTTTGAAGTTTTCGTGTGATCAAGATGACTTTTGGTATGGTAATATTTAGTGATACTAACAGGTATGGGAGTATTTGGGTACTTGCCATTGATAATAATCCAGGTAATAAAATGAGCAGCTGGGTAACTGCTTCCTGTATACAAGCTTGGCTTGTAAAGGCGGCAGTAACTTTGCTTTGATGTTGACAATCTTTTTGATCTATCCATGAATAATCTAAAATACCAAGATTAGGCTTGCCTCTTCCAGTAAATGTATGACCTTAAACCTTAGCTAGTTTTCCCATATGAAAACCCTCTGATTGAGCCACAAGTTTGGTACAGTGACCATTTAACAGAGTTGTTATTTGATCATGTGGCACAATTTACATGTTCAGTTGCAACCTTTAATAGATTTAAAAATATTACTTACAGTGCTCAAGGTCAGTCTCTAAATAAACATCCATATGTGACAGTGATGCTATGAAAGGGAGTCAAATGATATTTATGAAGATTAGACCATGATAATTTAATAGACAAAGATTGAGGAGTTTATAACTGTATCAGACAATGAGAATAAATTCTTGGACTTTTTACCAGATGACATTTTTTGGTGACCTTTACAGGATACTGTGAATTTTAAAAAATGTAGGACTTAAAATTCAGGTCTGTATGCATCAAGCAAAATTTACCCGGGTAACCATTCATTATGACTGACTGGTAGATATTTACTAAATTTCTGAGTGTTTTAGTACTATTATGCTTCCAAGCCAGTAATTTAAATGACCAATATAAATGGAGTATGGGAATAATTCCTGCAACCAAGCTTATTTCATATGCAGTGACAACTGGGGACATCAGGAGGACCTAATTAGTAAAGCATAAATATTCCTGTACATACATAAATGTAAAGAAATTTTATACAACATTTTTGAAAAATACTGGACACTTGTTATTTATACATGTGTAATACACCTGCTCATTATTATTGATGAAGGATAAATAAGTGTTAATTACAGATAACATTTGAAAAAATGTTTTCCATTCATATATCACATGCTTTGCTAGGGAAAGTGGTTAGTGTACTAGACTTGTGACTAGAAGGTTATGTGTTCTAGTCCTACCATCTGATTAGCCTGGATTGGTTACCATGTTGTATCCCCTGGGCAAGGTGCTTTTTCCAATTGACCAAATAACCTACTCCTGATGATGTGCCTTGATAGCCTCAGCATGGGGTTTAATATCAATGACACTGCCACTGTCAAATAAACTTGCCAGATTTCACTGTTCAAGGCTTATATAGTCAGGTAAACAAGACCATTATGGGTTATTTTCTTCTCACAAGCAAGCTGGAAAACTTACTAAGAATACAGGATGGACCTGATAAAGAATTGTTAATAGATAACTTGTTATCTATAATATCTTTTATGAAAACTTTTTAAACTCATTTTCTTTGGGGTTTTTTACCTGTTAAAAGGACGCATCTATTGTTATTTTAAAAAAATTTAATTAAAGTTATCTCTAACAAAAAAGAAATCTCCAAGTAGAGGTACACTGCACTAGTGATATCCCTTATGGTTCTACTAACAATAGCTACAGGAAGCTTCTATTCATTCCCTAATCAGCACAAACAAAAGCCAACAGTCTTTTTATATGTTTAATCCATCATCATTTAAAGTGTGAACACTTGTTTTCATGCCCAATTATATCATTTGTCCTAATAAAAGGCAGTTGTATGTTTCACAATAAAAGTAAGTTCTCAACTGGTTATTTTATTTAAGAGTTATTTCTACCAATAATGAGATAAAAGTGTACAAAGAGAGAAAGAGATGAATAAAAGGGTACATGTACAAAGTCATGTCTTTTTTAATTTGATTCTTGATTTTAATTATCAGATTGGTTAATAAGACATTAACAGAAAAGCAAAGTACTACTAAATTCACAGTTTTTTCTCTGCAAGAGAAAAGATAATACCTCACATAATTGTAAAGTTAAAAAAAAAACACAATGTTTAAGTTCAATCAGGCCAGAAAACTTTCCTTTAATGTACAGAAGCAACAAGAAAACAAAAATGATGGATAAAAGTGAAGATATAGTGTGGACTTTAGTTGATTTAAATTTAGTTATTTTTCTTTTTTGCTAAATAGCAAAACAAAGACATGTCACTTGGTAGCAAACTACTACTGCTAATACATGTGATACAATAATAATGATACTAGTAATAATGCTAATGCTATTCATAAATTTGTCTTGAACCAAGTTTGAGAGGTGTTACCTTAGTTCAGCTGTTGCCTGTGACATGTTCTAGTTCCTATTTCTGTTTAAATGAATGAATTCAAGTAAAACTGTGACAATGTTTGTTCAAATTGGTTCATTCCAATCCTGCAGGCATATGATGCAGGTACCTTCTGAAAGCTAGTCATTGACTGATATACTTATTCATTCTAGGTTTCAAATCAAATCATGTAGAGCGCAAACAACAAATTTCATTTGGCCTTTAAAAAATAAATTCTAATTTGCCTGAAGAAAATTTGTGCTGATGAAATTTGAAAATGTATTTTTTAGAAGTTGACATTCCTGCCATAACAAGGAACAATCTAGATCAGATCACTACTGTCCTGTGTGAAATTGATATCTAACTTTAATCAAACTGACATATGGTGTTATCATATTAAAAACATGATTTTGTATTTACAAAACTCCCTAGAGGGTCCCCCCACAACCACTTTCAGAATACGCCTGTTAGGTTATGTGTAGCTTGTATAAATAGTAAACAGTCGTTATTGGAGCTGATGTAAAACTATCCCTTGGGCAGTTTAAACAGTGGTAATTAAAGGTGAAGAGGTCCCATATAACACACCATTACACCTATTACTTAACTGGCAGACAATTGTGAGAGGTGTTTGAAGGCTGCAGTGGGTGAGATCAATGTGCCAACTTGCATAGGTAAGATCTGGGAGTGGAACAACTTATTATAGGCAAATTTCACTCCATATGTATTATATTTTTGACAAGTTTGTGAACAGCAGCAACATTTCTTTGAAGTTGAATTTTACTATAGCAAAGCATGATCATTTTAGTGTCAGAATACTGTTCAAATGCAATTCATTTTCGAAGTTGATTTAAAAAGCAATTGGCTATCAGCAAGGCCTAACAAAAATATATTTCAGGACTCTTGGTTGATGGAGTTTAACTTGGTGAAGCACGCCAGTTAAAAAAAAAAAAGATAAGAAGGGAAAAGGCTATTAAATCTTTGCACATACTGCAAACAACACTTCAACATACATCAACTTGGTTCTGACCAGGACTCACTCTAAGAATCCTGTGGAGAAGTCTGAACACCAGTACTATCCAGTCCCTACCGAGTGTAATGATGAACATTAATGACACTTGCATTGCCTTCAAACCCCTTTGAACCCTAGTGAATTTATAATCTAGTTTTAGCTATTGCAACAGTGAGTTTTAGCTATTGCAACAGTGTGACAATATTAAAAAAGGGGCAATTTTGTGCATGTAGAAACTAGTCCAAGCTTGTGGAATTTCCATCAAGGCTTGTGAGTTTATTTAAGTCACCAGGGCTGAACTTTTCTCAAAAACTATTTTCTTTAAGCACTAAAAAACCCAACTTTCTGATAAAAGCCAACCTTCCTGCAATAAAGTAATGCAGTTGTACATTATGTTTTTGCTCCTCTCATCAAAGAACACCCCATCCTTTTTTATAAGGTCACATTTTTATAACACTTAAGTTAGTACTGTACATACTTGAGTATAAGCCCGTTCACATATAAGCCAACCCACCCCACCAAACTGAACAGAGGTAAACTTTAAAATGTGCATGACTTGTGTATAAGCCGATCATCAACTCCGAGACATCACAAGATGCATGAGGTAAGTTCCAAATGCATTTTTTTAGGCAACCTTATGTTAACAAATTACATGTATACTTATCTCAGGGTTGGCATGCATGATTATTAAAAAGAAATGGTATAAACTTGTTTGAAACAATGTATTTAACTTTCTGTTTTCTTATTGTTTCTGCCCAATTTAGATTTGTGTATAATTTGATCAAATAATGACAAGAATTTAGCAATCTCAAGTTGCTGTAACATCACCTCTCTCTTTTGACTCAATTATTGTTTGTTTATGCATAGCTGCACATTTTGTATCAGTGCAGCAGTAATTACATTTTTACTTTGCATTGAAATTGTAAATACCTAACTAATTAAAATGTGATCCCAGTATGACAAGACAATGAACAATAAGGTTTGATTCAATGCTTGCAATTAGGTAACTGAAATTATTTATATAATGATGCCACCGCATGTACATTGTAGGTTTTAACACATGCTGAATGAAGTACATCCCTTAGAATCATGGGCACCAACGCACTAAACTTTAATGACATCCCCAAAATACAATAATAGTGTTTCAGAAATAGGGCTTCCAACATTATGCTAATACTATAAAAGCTAGTTGTAGTTTGCTTTGATGTAAGCGACCTGACACATACCTGTCAACTCTCACACCGGGGAAAAAAAAAACTCCCCATTTTTGTGGTTGATCCATGCATACCTCCCCATTTCATAACATCTCCTGACTTTTGCAGAGAACACCCAATTATACATTATGTCTTTGATTTTTATTTCTCCTAAAAAAGAAAAGTCCTGCATAAAAGATATATTGTATATAATCCATGGAAGCCAAGTTATGTTGTATCACCTATGAATAATGTGATGAAATAATTATTAGAAAGAATTTGCTTCTTCACTAAACAGAATGTTAAGTTTAAACATTATTCACATAAATTTATGATCTTTTTACCTCTACAATAATACAAAAATAAAAAAATCAGAACAAAAAATAAACCACAAGAATAAAATTGTCAACAATTTCATTCCCAACAATGAACTCTGAATGCTTCAATTCCATATACTATAACACCATTCCCACCAAAGAAACTTAAACGAGTGAACACCTGACATTTTTATGCCATATATATAAAAGTAAATTACCATCATTATATTAAAAGAAGGAATCAAAGTACATACCAGAATACACGTTTTATACTAAACAATACTAAATGCCTTACGAGTTGACAATAAGGGAATAAGGCTGGATAATAGTTGCCATATGTACGATACCATGAGGCTGCCTAGTTAGTTACCTTTAGTTCAACATAATTGGGAATTCTTTATTTGCCAATCAATTGCTGGTGCTTGCATAACACACAGTTGTGTAGAACATGGTTTCTTTGTATTATGACAAAGGGCCAGTTGTTTTCACAAAATAGTTACATCAATAAGGATTAACTTTTAATTAGTCATGCTAGCTTTCTTGCTTGTTTATTTAAGACAAACTAGCTATTGTGCAGTTTTGCCACAGATGACAAGAATATGAAAATAGGCATGTCCTAGTGGAAAACAGGGCATGTTCCAGGAAGGAACGGAGCATCCTTTGCTAATTTTTCACACATAATGGACCAGAAAGATCAAAATATATTTTGGGAAAACAAGGCTTTAAAAATCCCACGAAAAACCTCCCATTTTTAGGTCTCAATCTGTCTATTTTTATTCTTTTTTTTTTCAGTCTCCCTCTTTGGCTTTTTTGAAAAATTTACAGGTATGCCTTACACACAGTTTTACAAAACTATGGTAATCTTGCTAATGTTATGGAATGAAAGGTAATTACACATCAATGTACTAGTGTAGTTGCCGGTCAAAATTCCCTCTTAACTCAAGCCAATGTCAATGATTAATGGGCCTGCATTGCTGTCAGAAAACAAAAGAACTATCAGCAAATTAAACACTGAAACATCAAACTTTCCACTGCATGGAAAGTTATGGTGTTGTTCAGCCAAAACACAAAACAGATTGATGATAATATTAGTTGATCTATAATGAGAATTTTAGCCTTTATTATTACTACTCTTCATGAATATGTAAGTTATGCTGGCAATGTGCCGTGTACAACTAAATGTACGTACCTTTTCATAAATATTACCTCAGTTTGTAGGATTGCTTATATAAGTTAACTCGTGAGCATGTGATTCAAGATAAATGAAACAGCTATCAAGGACTAGTTGAAATGTTATCTAGAAGAATGCAATTTGGCTGAAACAATGAAAAATGCAAAATCTGCATCTAATATGTTTGGGAATAAATAAGGATTTAAGTGACGCTATGCATGCTTTGCACTATTCAAAAACTGTACATTATAGTTCAGTCTGGTCTCTCCGGGTAAACTCAATTGGCTCGCGAATAATGAAGTCTCTATTTAAATTTATTTACTTTAATGTTGCAGACATCAGAAAATATGCACATGCAAAATAATAACGAAACCAATCATAGTAGTTTAAAATAGTTTAGTACATGTCAGGTCACTGAAATTTTTTTTGATTCATGTGTCTGAGGTAACTGAAAAAATATTATTTTTGTCTCCCAAGATTTACAGCCCAGAAAAAGACTTAAAAACTGTCAAGTTTAGACAATGGCCCATGGATAAACCAACACCCCTTCTACCAGGCCTTTATTTTTTCCTCACATTATTATGTTTATACGCAAGTATATATGGTAAATGGTTATGATTATACAGTTCTTACCTTTGATAACTCTTTAACAGTCTTCTCCTTCTTCCCTTCATCACTACACAACAAGCACAAAACATCTGCTTTCTCTGTCGATGATCCCTTCAACACCTTGGCCAGTAAAAAGGAAAAGTGGGCTTCTGAAACACCAGATGCCTTATGACTAGCAGATATTTGCCCTCCACATTTTAGAAAAGCAGCAAACAATGAGGCTTTGAATCCATCATCAATGTCCTTGGATAGGAATGTCTGTTAAAGGAAAAGCCAATTAATAATCAGCAACATACAGCCACAAAATATAAATCTGTGAACAAACATAAAAATGAGAATATGACCAGAATAAAAAGTCAATGAAGTGTAATATATAGGTCATAGTGACCTAATTTTGGAAGAACAGTATTTTACTCACCTAGATATGTCTACATGTACCTAATTGCATAACTCTCTGGCCAATAAAGCCTGAAAAACGGAACCAAAAACAAACCTTGACTAGTAGTCATGCAATAGAACTCAAAGTGACCTCATTTGGTATGGTAGCAATTTGGTCCCCAAGATGCAACCAGTTATTTATCATATAACTTTTTCATGTAATACATAACAGTGATTCAACTCCTTGTCAGTGTGTTTATATCTTTCATTCCAAGTATGTTTGATATTTCTCAGGGGGCATGTTACCAGGTAAAGTAGGTGACTAATTTGCCTACAAAGTGTAAACTTTACCTTCTTCTGTCAGGAAAGTGAAAGTTAATTCGACCTGTGATTTTTTTTAATGACCATCCTTTTTGAGATCCTCCATCTCGTTGGTCAGGTTAGTTCCATGTTATGATGTATATAGCTCATGGCGAAATGGACACTTCACAATATCATATAGTTGGTGTTGATATCATTATGCAGACAAAAACTCTTGCACATTCACAGGGATGTGTTTTGATAGCTGATTGACCATTAACCATTTCCCAAGTCAGTTAGCAACTATTACTGTTTAATTTCTGCAAGTTATCCTTTGATAATAAAAACACACAAACTTTTGTTTTGAAACTTAAATTTATGTACCTAGCAATCTGAGTTTTAAGAATATAATCAGAAAAATTAATATTTTAACTGCCAAGTGTACATTATTTTCTTGATAAAAATCTGTTTCAAACTGTAATGGTGGGCATTGCTGTTCTGGTAAGTACCTTTTACTTTACTGTCTCTTTTTGTAAACCATTGGGCAAATATACTCAGGAAAAATAAACAATTTGTAAGAAATCAGAGAATATATATTAAATTATTAAAGATTTAGCTCTAAAATGCAATTATTTAGGTCATAAATATATGGGACAATGCTATGTTGTGGAATTTGATGAGATGCTATAAGGTCAATGTTGCATTCTTTGTTTACTAATTTTTGTTAAAATATGAAGAAAAAAAACAAAGCAGCAAATCAGCCAAGCAAATGCTATTCAGGCAATGCCTTGTTACACCAGGTATGTAGACATATAAAATCTTACATCTGCAATCCTATCAATGGACTGTTGTAACAAAGCTATAAAGTGTGTGGTTACATTAGGAAAATCCATCTTTGCAAAAAAAATACACTTGCATGTTGGCTGTGTCAATTTGGTTAAAGAAAAAATGGTTTAGTTCATTCATATACCAACTTTAATTCTTCAGTGTGTTGTCCATGAACAGTTATGGTAAAGTTTTATCGGCAACCAATAAATTAAGATGAACAGTATGATCTGAAAGACGTGTGCATTTTCTATCAGGTACATGGTGCAGGGATTGTTTCAAATAAGTTTAGAAATCTTTACAAATGCCATTTAAACGTGAACTTTCAGAAAGTAAAAATAATAAATTCTTGATTAATGGAAGTTGATTAAGCATTTGTACTAACTTTCAATTACAATACTGTAATCTAGTTACTCAGTTAAAATTTATTTAAAAAAAAGCTTCTGTTGTTGTTTTTTTAAGTCATATTGCCAAAATAAACTGAATATGAATATGATAAGTTTTTAAACATGCACCAAATATGTTTATAATATATATATATATATATATATATATATATATATATATATATATATATATATATATATATATATATATATATATATATATATATATACAGACTCCTAAAAGTTTTCTACTTGAAAATAAAGTTTTGCTTAAAACCAATGTTAACTGCAAATATGAAACCTGGAAAATAGATGGCATAATTCAAATAAGGAAATGAAAACACACACATGCATACACACACACACACACACACACACACACACACACATTTTCTCCCACTTCTCCTTGTTTAGGTTCTATTCTTCCTGTTTAGCTCTCACTCCTCTCTGTTCTGTCTAAAAGGAGAAGCCACTTCTCCATAAAATTTAAGTCGAGCTTGACCCTGCATCTTACTGAAAAGTGTAGGAAAAAACACATTCCAAATATCAACAACATCTGGCTCTAACTGCAGCATCATCTAGCAATAGCAAGTGACTTCCAGTTTTTACCAAAAAGTGATTGATAACTCAACTTTATTGCTGTACTGCCTCCATTTATCATTTATCTCGGGTTAAAAAGTAATAAACAAATACAAGAGATTCTAACAAAAATGTCAAATTCATAGAGATTGAAATACAAGCAATAAATCTGTAAATTTAGGTTGTGTTTTTCTTGTATGTGGTGTTGTTACAACTCTATATGATCATAAACTAAGAAACAGAAAAATGAACAAATTTTGTCAAATTCAACAAATAATTTATTTCCCTTGAAAACAAAGTGAAAATTTAAAAAGAACTTACAGTATTGTAAATTAAATCTCAAACAGTCCTAAAAGTTTTATCACAAGTACAAAGTAAAAAGTATTCAGACTGAATTCACTGGTGGTGGGAATTTCTAATGCTGATATCCCCGATAGCCTGGAATATCATTAATGTGCAAGCATTATTAATGTATCACCATGAAAAAATCCAAAATGTCTGTAAATAAATTCACAATAATCCCAAACTGGTGATTTAGTCGTGCAGCTGAAGATGATTTATAATTCCAATAAATAATTTAAATATATAAATCCTCTCAAATATTAAATGAAACATAACTTAAACTGATTCCACTAAGACTTATGTTAAGTAATGCAATGAGTAATTCTGAAGTAAACAACTCTTATGCAAAAAGCTACGACACAATAAAGGAACAAGGATGAGGGTGATTTTCAAATCAATTTGTAAACAACTTACTTCTTGAACATTCAGTTCTAAAAAATAAAAACTAGACCTTGAACTCCACATTCATAAATATGTTTTTATTTCCATTTAATAATGATCTTAAAACATAATCTAAAGTCATAGACAAAAATCAGACAATGTAATAATTTGTTCTTTACAACATAACCAGACATTAGTCAAGTTGTCCTTAAACTCAATTACTGATCAAGGTCAATCACACAATACAGATATAAGTAACATATAATCATGGAGAAAAGGCAACACACAATACATATTAAATATACATAACAGTTTTGTGACTTCCAGCTGCTTAATCAATAAGTAAAAGACCCTTCTAAACCTCTGTTCACAAAGCAGGCATACATATGAAATACATCAAAATATAAAAGTGTTTCTTATATATTGACTGAGACTTGAAATACACAAGGCAACCCAAAAAAATGTTTCCTATAGCACTGATTTTTAAAAAAGGGTTAGGTAGGTTGTTTTTCTTAAAAACATATATTTAATGTGATTTTTTTTTACCACAGGAGAAAAAGGTGCTATGGTCAGAAATGTGAAACAGTGATCAGCTGACTGGACAAAAATATTGTTTTTGCCTAAATTAATTGCTTCTTTCATACAGAATGAGTGGGACTTCTTAAAATACACCAATATCACTATTAATATTTCTTTTCTACAAACTGATTGGGACTTCTTTAAATGATGTGAAAGCATCATACAGATTACCTCAAAACACTGTAGGCAAATTTTTTACAGTGGGCTCAGCCCAACAAACCAGATAATGGTCGACTGGATTTGGAGGCGTTGTGATCTACTCATCCCCTTTCCCTGAACAGTGACATTACTATTATAATGCATTGGAGGGAATTGTTGTGGCTGATTCATTTGTTCAACAAATCCTACAACATGGTATCAAACCTCATAATATAAATTCATTATGGGAATTAGATAAGATTTATCTTAGCTCAATCAGTGACAAAATCCCTACTCTGAGATTCTATCTCCTTCCTAATATACGCAAATACTTAATTCCATGAAAAATCCCTGAAAGATCAATCATTAGTGGAAACAATTTACAAGCAGAAAAAAATCAGTAGTCTTGTGAATAAACATATCAACTAAGTCATTCATGATTTACCTGATGAATTCTTTTTGGTTACAATCAATTACATCTATAATGTAACATTTACCATAAAACAATGGAATATTCCTAGAAAAAGAAATCACATTCCTTGATACTACATTCATTCATGAAAATAACTATAACATTTGATTTATACTGCAATGCAATACTGGCCATTTTCACATATGATAAGATAACTATTTTCTCAAACATGCAATCAAAACAATCAAATAGTCAAACTGAGTCTACCAGACATGTTCCAAGATCAACCGATTTTCACAAAGGGCTAGTTACAGACTTAGTAACCAACCAATAATAGCCAAAAGTTTTCAGCAATCATCCATGGCAATTGGTTAAACATTTGCAAAAAAAGTTTTAGATTGTGATGTCATTACTTGCAGTTTATAGGTATTTTTCTCATGTACCAATCTATAATCTGAATATATCATACCATTTGTTTGTATCCCCTACTGATTTCAATAATGGAAATCTTTAATGTGATAAAAAAAAATCCACAAAACTAAGTCAATTCATTTACTGAGTAATATTTCTAACTGACTGCCAGAGTGGCCTTCACACTGTCATCCTCTATGGCTTTCATGCTTAACGGACTTTCCATATTAACATGGTGCCATATTGTATATATTAATGGTGAATCTATTCTCCGCAGACAACAGTGTTTTAGTTCATCATATTCATTAACTGCCAGATAATTCCATAAATTACCATAATGTTGAGAGTTTTGAGTTATATCCCTTTGCACACATGAACATAGAAATTACACTTGTTCAATCTTAGTGAAAAGGCAAACTTGTATTTGTCATTCATTTCCTTTGCTTTTTTTGACAATGTAAATGATGTATTTTACTTCTTAGTATATACAAGTATAGTTGTGCATACACCTCTTCACTTAAAACTGACTTGTCTAGGAGCTGGGTCATCTTCTGCACTGAAAGCTTCCATTTGGAATGAAAAACTCAGATGATAACGGTGTTAGACCCACCTCCTTTGGCATAAACGGGTTTGAAATTATAAATCAATAAATGATCTAAGTTCTGTGCATCTTTGCTTTTATTTGCGTTTTCCATTTTTAAATCAGTAGTGGAGTACAAACAAATGGGGGGATATATTCAGAGTTTAGTAAAAGTTTTGCAGGCCATATAGGTATTCAACACCAATTATTTCAGTAATGTGTCATTTTTAGAATTTTATTTTATATACTTGTTAATGGTCATTATCTGCTTTATTTGGATCCTCATCTATCAATATTTTCTTGGAAGATCATCATTTACATGCCACAAGAATAGCTTATGGCAAAATCAATGTAAAGTACTTTGACATATTTGGATGAAATCAACCTAAAGATGCAATCCAGTAAAATCCTGTGATGCCACAATGAAAGTTACACATGTTGATAAACATTCGTATTACTCTACACTGGTGAGGATTAGATATGACATGGTTATTTTTTCCATAGTACAAGTCACACGGGTCATGTAGGCATTCAACACCATTTCAGTAATGGGTGTTATATTTTTTAATTTGATTCTACACACCTTTATGTTGCAAGAATTCACTTCATTTGGATTCGTATACATCCATATTCCTTTGAAAGCTTATTATTTAGATGCCCCAAAAGGTGCATAAGGCAAAATCAATGTTAAAGTATGTCAACATTTTTGGATGCAATGAACCTAAAGGTGTGATCCAATACAATCTGGATTGAAAGTCGTGCTCTGTGATGTCACAATAAAAGCTATGATTATTGGTAAACAAATTCATACTACCCTCGATTGTGACAATTCCACTCTATGCACTCTTATTTTGACCCAAGTTTAGTATATTGCCACCACTGTAAACGCCCATAGTGATAGATAATTTTTGTCTTGAAGTTTCTTGGTGACAGTTATGGTGAAGAGCATTCAATAATCAGGACTGAACTGTCTTTGGTTAAAGTATGTTAGTGTTAAATTTTAAAAGAATAATTTATATTTAATTTATAATGAGTAAATGCACATACATGACCCATGTGACTTGTACTAAAGACAGTTTAGGCCACAATTGTAAATGCCCATAGCTGTGGTAATATTTGGTATTAACAATCTGTTGCTACAAAAGATCAGACAGTTACAGTCACCTGGGTCAGTTCCAGGATCTCACTCGGTTGTAACCCTATATGCCTTATGATAACATTAGTGTGAGAAATTAATGTGTATGTGTTTTCTCTGTTTAGTCATTTGTAATATAGCCATTCAAGTAGTTAGACCAAACCATGTTTTGTGTTATTTAGCAAAACAATAGCAATTGATGTATCTGGAAGATTTTGGATGACAGTTAAGGTGTTGTAAAATAGTCAATAATTAGGATTGAATAGACTCTGGTTAAACAATATTTGTATCCTACTTTTAAACAATTTATATCTAATTTAAAGTAAATATGCATGCACAACCTATTAAACTTTTACTATATCTCTTGATAATGTTCTGCCCTACTATCAAACACACGGGTTTGTGACAAAGGAAATTAGCAGCATCCCGCCCATGAATCAAAGGATTTGGGGGGGGGGATAACCTTATATTGTTACAAGTTAGACCCCACCCCCATCCCTTGATTTATGTATACTCCTAATTTTCCTTGCAACGATCCCTAGAACACTTAAACAAAAACAATATGTGCTATGTCTTACATTGTTACTTTGTAGGACTACAACTAGTCCAACATAGCGCATATAATAGAAAAATATCTGGCTGATGGGGCCACGGGAGTCTGTAGTTTTATCAATAAAGCACGACGAAAATTTTGACATGAAATTACCTTAACGGTATTATACAATAAATATTTTACTGTATAATACCGTTAAGGTAATTTCATGTAGTCAAAAATTTCGTCGTGCTTTATTGATAAAACTGCAGACTCCTGTGATGGGGCTTACGTTATAGGACTATAGAACAACCAAAGGAGTCTGCAGTTTTATCAATGAAGCACGATGAAATTTCTGACAACATGAAATCACCTTAACTGTATTTGTTAATTTATAATACCGTTATGGTGATTTCATGTCAGAAATTTCGTCGTACTTTATTGATAAAACTAGACTTCTGTGCTACAATGAACCCCAGTTGAATGAAGTAGTGGTCTGTATGTGAAAGTTTTACTATATAAAAGACCTTGAACTGTTCCGAAGAAAAGGATTTGTGTCCATGTGCTAATTTGTGAAATATATTATTTATTCTAGTCCTCTCTTCTTCGCTAAAAAGAGCTAATACTGCCTGGCCTTTACTTTCTTGTGCCCCCATCTTGGAGCAAGTATAATAGGATGTCCTTGTCCTTTCTCCTTATGGCCCTCAAGCACATGATATTGATACGTCACAATAACTTCATTCCCGAAAACAGCGACTCCAAAACTGTCATCCCCATTCGGTGCATACCCGTTTTATCCGACGCGTGTGGAAAAACTCCGAATTTATAAAAGATTTTAGGCGTAGTCGAAATTATCATAAAATGATAGGTCTTATACATTTCACCAGTCAATAAAATACCTTTAGACGAAGGGCTCATTATAACTTGTAAAGAATGTTTAGCCCTTCCACATTTGTCAAAATTGATGACAATGAAATGTTTAAACAAAACATAATTCATATCTGCACTTTTTATGTTACTCATGCAACTTTGTTATTACCAATTTGAAGAAATCATTCGATTTCAATAGCCTGAAACTTTTGCTGACGTTGCCGTTTGTGATGCACGCCTGACATCATGAAGTTATACGTCAGAGGTGGAGGATGTGTGATATCCCATTCTTAATGGTGCTTCGTTTATCGTTATCTAAATGATAGATAGACCACGGCATTATTGCTCATATCGAATAAACAATTAAATAATAAACGAAATTAATGGATGGAATAACAGGGATTTGATCAGAGATGTATAATTGAACAACACGAGCCCCCGTATATTAAATATATAGATTTAATAAATTACTGATACAAAATACAATCGAGCAAGACATTATTTAGTTATTGTCCTTCAAATGAATATAATAACCAACCAAAATACGTGTCAGGGTTTGTTTTTTTTTCCTGAGATAAAAAAAAAATATTCGCACTAATTTTACTACAGATATCGTCTATCATAATTCAGCAGAAATAAGCTATGGTCAGTTCGCAACCTGATAATAATACTCAATTTTATTAACGTGAGTAGAAAGAGAAAGGCAGATTCTTGCGCCAGGACCTCTCTCCACCCGCTCCCCACCCTCCAAACAAATACAAATTATCCTCTCGGAGACCCTAAAATTCCCACCCCAAACGATTTTCTCAAAACTGAAAGGCAGATTCTGGCGCAGAAATAATCCTAGACTTTTTACCCTGAAATTTTCAAACATTTTTATTGTTTATATAAAATTTCATATTTTTTGATAATCTTTTTCGTATCTACTAACTCTCATCGGCAGAATATATGTTAACATGTTGTCAATAATACGAAACCCACGTATCAAATCGTCCATATCATATTTTACCCCTCGTAAGCAATATCGTATCGGATCAAGAGATTTTTTTATAAGTTATTTTAACTGTTTTGTACGCATTTTTAAAATTATTAGTTGAGGTTCAATCTTTTTACATGTTATTGCAAGAGAAACATCGATTCCAGATATTATTAGCAAAAACAGATTTAATGATGTCCACTTGAAATTATACCAGAGCTGGTTAACTGCAGTGGTAAATATATTATCCGAACTATTTTGTTATAACACTTATAACATTTTTTCACACACCAAGGTGTTTTATGATAATATTCGTAGTATTGCATCAGTTTTTAGTGTGGTCATTTCATTGTTGATCGTTGTTAACAAAGTTGTTCTTGGAACTGCCTTATCATCGACATATTTCTTCGTTGCAGCATCAAAATCTGATTCCGGTGTTCTAAGATTACTAATACCATTGTCGTTCATGTTAAGAAATGCACGAATCGTACCACCGCTGGCTAATAGGAACGTTGAATCTTGATGGTCCACGTATTTCCTCGTTGTAGCGTCCTTATCTGCTGTTGGATTTCAAAGGTCTATAATTTTAATTTGGTTCATAATAATGTTCCCCGTGAATAAACCGTGAATAAATCACCAGCTTTTTTATATAATCGTTAACTGACTTACCAGAATATTGTATCTTACTTCAGTTAGTAAAAGTAACTATATTATTAACATTAGGAATTCGTTCCAGTAAATGTGACAGTTATACATTACTTGTCATTCATTTTCATTTTTTATTATGACAAACAACGACATTATTTTGAACTACACTTGTGAGATTTAGCAAATTATTAATTTCATTTCTGAGCTGATCAAAAGTAGCGCATCTGGATAAATCGACTTGCTGAGCTTTACCTCACGAATCTTTCAATAATGTCCCAAATTTTGCATAATTGCTCATTAGCTCATTGTACCTATCGTCCTACACAAAATTGTCAACGATAGTTGGTTTAATATAATATAAAATTAAAGAACAACAATGGCGAAGATTTAAATCTTGATACCGAACAATTAATTAATCATAAACATAATAATGAACTTCCAGATTGTCTTATTATCGGTCGCACAGGATAAAATAAAACAAATCTGTTATTAAATCTTTTACTCAACAATAACTTCAACTATGAAAAGGTATATATTTACACAATACAATATATAACTTCTGTTTTCTTTTAAAGTAAAATTGCCAAAATATATCTAAAAATATTAATATAATGTCACTAAGATCAACAATATTATTGCTTGATTCATCGCAATCCACAGGAAATAGCGCAAACTTTTCTGTTTATTAGAATCCGCCAGTAGAACTTAATCCTGCAAAAAATTATGAAATTGGATTAATTTCTTGTACTTGTTGGAATGATATGGCTAACGTGAAAACTGATGTCAATGATGAAATTAGATATTTAAACAGACGAAACAAGGAAAAAATTAAAAATTCCACAAGGAACTTATAACATTACTGATTTAAAAAGAGTGATAAAAGAGTTAATAATAAAACCTGGTGGTAAGGCTAATGATTTTGAATTAGCAGCAAATTTTAATACGTTACGAGCTAGGATGACAATAAAAATATGACAGTTATTTTTTTTTTATTCCCAACAAGTATAGCATCAGAAGACATTACAGAAATAAATACGATATTAATAAACTGATATATAGCATTTGGGTCTTACTCAGCCAAAAGCAGCAAAGGAAAAACAATTTACAGTTTCTCACCAGAAGTTCCACCAGGATCGATCATGCAAATTAATCCACGTCAATTATCTATTATACAATTAATCACGAAAATCAAATAGCAAAGCAATTAACAGATCAATCGGGTAGACAAATAGATCTCAACAACGAAATTGTCACATATTATTTATACTCACGCACTGGAGCATGATTAATTTTGTGAGCTTATATTTTATGGACAAAGATGAGACGAAGAAAAATTTACAGAAAAAAATCGTGGGTAGATTTTTTAAAACATATTTACAGCATTTGCAGAGAATATACCAGGAATTGCGCTTAGACACACAAACGTACATACATACATACATACATACATACATACATACATACATACATACATACATACATACATACATACATACATACATACATACATACATACATACATACATACATACATACATACATACATACATACATACATACATACATACATACACACACACCAAAAAAAAACAAATGTCCACAGTGCGAAAGTGAGAAAGTAAGGATCGAAACAGAGATGGAGCATACTTTCTTTGAAATGAAAGAACTCCTCCAACTGTAAGTATGCTTCCAAGATGAAAATGGATAGTAAGGACTTGTTGAAAAAAGCGTGTTATGTCGCACACACGGAAGTAAAAACTGGTATATGGTGATATAAGTAAGGGGAGATCACTAAAATACTACTATATGGGTCTGCAGACAACTTTTGGCTATCTTTAGCTAAAAGTAGTATCTGGGACGGATGGACTTGCGAGGTAGTGGTAGTACTTTTAATGTATCAATAATCGATAATGTATTTGAAGAAGAAATGTCAGTGTCGATATGTTTTTGGAAGAAAAAAAACATCAAGAAGTTAGACAATTTCATTTATAAAGTGTAAATGTGTTTGCTTATCCAAAGAAAGAAGCGGACAAAATTTAAATCATCTGGGTTATAATTCCAATTAGATTTTCTCCCCCTTATCTCCGAACAGCGCAAAAGGCTGATAAAAATGAGAAATGGGCTTCAGACCTTTCAACACACTTAAAAACTGGTCAAGAATATAAATGTAACATAATCTCATTGATTGATATTAATACATCTGATAAATACAACTGTTTCATAAATAAATTTATCTGTAAAATGTTTAAAGTTTTGCCTTCTGAAAATTCAGACAAACAATAGTTGGAGCAATGAAATTTTACTGTACTTGCATTTACAGTATGCAATATCCCATTTCAAAACTGCTGCATATTTCGTAACACAGTATACATGTCTCAACATGCAATAAGTAAAGAAATTAAAATACAAACTTCTTTAAAACCAATATGAAAAATATCTACAGGAGGAGCATATTTGTAAAAAAGGAAAAATTTAAACATCAGGTTAAGAAATGCAATAAATAATTACACTGAAGTAATCATGACTTCAAGGGAACACTGAACTTTCTGATGACAATATTCAAAGTTATATTTTTGAAACATGGTAATATTTTCAATGCTTCTTTTTCAAATATAAGGACTACTTCACTGCTTGAAAAAAAATTATTTGCTCAAGAAAAGTATAAAAAGTACAAAATAACAAATCTATAAATCTGAACACCAATTTAAACTTTCATAGCCTGGATGCAAATTAATCAAATGACCAAACATAAATCTAAGATACATTGAAAATATAATTGGTGAATCTGCCCTATTTGTTGGCTTATAAGTCACTTTGGAATTTTAGTCAAATATTGTAGTTTCTATCCTTCATCCATATATAAATAGATGCCAAGTATAAGACAAAAAACCTGGAGAAATACTTCAACTTTGTCTCCTTCACTACTGTTTGATACACACAGAATCACAAATTTTATCCTATCTGTAGTTACATAAATTTGAAAGTCAGCACCATTAAATATAGCTGACAGTACCTAATTTGATTTACACAAAATATCTAAAACAAATTAGTTACTTTTAGTTACAGATGACCTGAACATTTACTGAGTTATAGAGAGGATGCAATTTGTGATGCAGTGTGAAATGCACTATAAAAACTTCCGTTTTCAGGAATAATAATGGTATCACTGTATGTATTTCAGATTACAGTCCTACCCACTTATGTCGACATCACTTATGTCGACAAGCTGACTATCTCGACAAAATAGCAAAATTCTGGTCCCTTGGTCTACTATTACTACCAAAATTGTTATGCTTATGTCGACGTCGAGATAAAAAAAGTAAACGTATATGTTGACAGAATCCCTTGGTCCCAGTTTGAAAAAATCATTTGTTTTTTTATCATTTATGTCAACAAGCTGCCAGTTCCTACCCATTCTTTGTTCAACAATTTGTTGATCTTGCCGCCAATTTTATCAACTTATCATTTATGCTGGAAAGCAGCCAGTTCGGACATGTACTTTATTCAACAATTAATTGATCTTGCCAGCAGGCTTTAATGTCGCGGTCAGGTTAACAAAAAAAAAAAAAAAACAGGCACAAAACAGGCTTTTGTTTTGTCCAATAAAATTGATTTCTCGTGGTGACTTAAATGAAAGCAATGAAATCTGATCTGATTCTTGCATTTTCCAAGTGATTAAAACAGGTTTATTGTGCTGTGAAAGTTTCCTTTTTAACTTTATTTTTATTTACAATGACTAACAATGGCAGTGTAAACGCATATTAAATTTACAGTCTCTGGAAACTAAATATGTGGCTGTTAAGGGAATTTGAAGGTGGGGCATCTCGCAAAGATGTCTGTGAAAATTTTGAAATATATTGAGCTGACATTGTAACAATATTGTATCGTAAGAATAATTTTCTTTTTCTTTTAATACTTCATTAGCATGTTTCAATGTATGCAATAGTATGCCTTCATTAATCATACCAGCAGCATATATCTTTTTTGCTTTTATGTATTTTTCACAATGACTTCTGTAATTAAACACAAGTACTGTTTAAATCAACTTGTTGACAGTTTTTTTTCCCGTGAATAGCCCCATTCTCTTGGTAGCCTCAATAAGATGGGAACAGACTGACAAAAATCTAGGCCAATTTAAGTACATCTGCTTGAAGCATGTAAATAACTGTGATAATACCAACATTGAATATCGTAATGCTTTTCATATCAGGATGTGACCGATGCAATATTTTATTGTGGATTTTATTACACAAAGGTAACCAAAATGTAATTTGTCAACATACAAGTGTCTTTCACACTGGTTTTGTCTTCATCTATTATGGCAGAGTGTTCTAAAGTGCTCATGGTTATGGATCACTGCCATCTCACCTCTGTCTGTTTGAGTTTAACTTGTACCATTTTTACAACCAACCCTCAACACTTATATCGACATCTGCCTATGTCGACAATATTTCCTCAAGTTTGAGCATGTCGACACATGCGGGTTGGACTGTACTGGCAATGGGAAAATTGCATCACTGATGCTAAAATACCTTCCCCGCCTTCATGTTTTGTTTCAAGAGAGCCATGTGCATTCTATCGCATTTCATGCTATTTTGTAGATTACTGCTCTGAAGCTTTTGCAAAAGATAAACTAAACTGTAAATGTAAACTTAAAAGAAAATAACATAATCCCTTAGTTTGAATTTTAAATATTTTCAATATTTATATCCATAAAGATTCTATTCACATCAAATACAAACAAACCCACAAAAAAATTTAAACATATTGTGTAATTTTCTTTGCCTGCACAATGATGTCTCCATTCCCAATAAAAACGAGTATGTACACTTCCTACAGTTAGGGGGCAAGTGGTGTTCTTAATAGCTCACTGTTGGTTATTACTCTGAATGACACTTACAAAATGAGTCACTGGTTGGGAAACTTACTTCATTAAGCACCTGGCATTACATGGTATCATAATCACAATTCCCTATGGGTAGCCTCATTTCCCAGTTCGATCTGTTCTGCTGAACATTGACCACAAACAGGTTTTAACTAGAATGACCAGACCCAAGAATTAGTGTATTTAATAGGCATGTAAATAACACTGCAAATTGATTTTGTTCTTGAGGCAATGGATATCAAATTACGAAGGAATTGTTGACAAAGTAGTATCAACAGATAATGGAATGTAGCATTGCCATTGTACATGAGTATGATCACTATTGTCAACTAACTTACCAATATTGATTACAATTGTCCTAAAATCTCTCTCGCATCAAGGTATATTTCAGTTGATCATGAGTGGCAGGAAGAAAATTGTGATGGAATATGCCTTTGTCATGGTTATTCATTTTCTATCTTGTCTATTCAAATGCAAATATATGTAACCAAATTTAAATAACACATATTACTAGCACATGCTGCTATAGTGCAATTACCTATTATGCAAATGAATTGAATACTGATAATCATGTAGATATTTTAAAATCCATCTCAATGCCACATCCCCATTTTTGTAGATAATCTCTTCCCAAAATGGTCATTATATTTACACATTATATTTCATACTTTTGGAGAAAAAAAAACCCACATTCTTTTATATAACAAAATATTCAACGATAAACGCTAAAATGATTTGAATGACACAATCTATATACAAGTCGATTTGGAGTATAAGACGAATTCCATCCTTTAAGATCAAACAGAAATAACTTATAGGCCAGCAAATGTTTATCATCTGTTTGAAATTTTTAGGCACCTGTTCTAGTTTTTTTTAGCTTTAAGATAGATTTAGATTTTGAATTTTTTTTTTACAAAGCATTTAATTTGGCTCTATGGACGCCTTGCCAGAATAGCTTCCTTTCTCTTTGCATCTTCACATGCTGCTTTTCCTGTTAGTAAAGCAGTTCTGATATATTGTCCTAGTTGTCTTTCTACAGCAGCCTTCTCCTCCTTAGGCCCTGGTATTCTTGTCACCTTCTTTTTCATTGTTTTTGTACTTGGCTTGCAGTTTTTACCTATAAAACAATATTCCTTTTTACTTTTAGAAGTTACCTTCACCAAACATTGATACCATTTTAAACAGGAATTATTCAACTGTTTAGCATGTAAAAAAATGTAAAGAAACCAATACTGGCAATAGGAAACATTAAAATATAGTATTGTAACATACGGTTTGATAGCTGCAAGTGAATATCATCTATAAGCAAGTGAATATCATCTATAAGCATTGATGAAACATCACGCAAAACGTCATTTTGAATATTGGTTAATCATTCCATTCTGTTCTTCAGACCATTTCATTTAATGCAAGATCATTTTAAATCTGAATGCATCATTTCATATTTTGGGTTAAATCATTTCATTTTAGATTATATTATTTCATTTGATACTACGTCGTTTGGAATAAAAATTCATCAATCCGTCTTGTTCTTTAAATCATTTCATGTAATACCACATCATTTGGAATCTAAATTCATATTTTCATTTAATAGGTTAAATTATTTCATTTCATACTACGTGATTTTATTTCATAATACGTTAGTTGGATTCAGAATATATGAATCATTTTTGTTCTTTAAATCATTTCATTTAATTCTAGATCATTGGGAATTTAAATTCATGATTTCATTTGTTGAGTTAAATAATTTCATTTTAGAATACATCATTTTATTTAATACCACGTCATTTGGAAGCAGATATCATCATTACGTTTTGTTCTCTAAATCATTTTATTTAATATCAGCTTATTTCATTTAAAACCAAGTCAATTGGAGTCTGAATTCATTATTTTTATTTTTTGGTTCAATCATTTCATTTCATACTACATCATTTCATATCACAACATTAATTGGAATCTGAATTTATCATTCCGTTTGTTGGATTAAATCATTTCATTTCACACTGCATCGTTTCATTTAATACCACGTCATTTGTAATCTAAATTCATCATTTGGTTTTGTTCGTTAAATCATTTTATATGACACCACATCATTTGGAATCTGGATAGATCGTTTCATTGTTGGGTTAAATCATTTAATTTCACACTACATCATTCGATTAATGTAATTTTGGCGATGACGGCCGCCCATAGAAAAGGCAGAGGACGGTCGGTATTGATGTTCCCGCTCCTATCTACGATATAGAAACTGTAGGTGCTTGAACATGAATGTAATACACAAGAGCGCCTATTAGTCCTGTTATATCTGTCACAATGGTGAATTCCACCAAGAAAGTGCGACAACAGGTAAAGTACTTCCACTTTTACAGTCTTTTTTCTTAATCCAGTGTCTTTTTTGACGTAATGTAGTCCATAATCATTTGGAGAAGATTTATAGATTACACATGATTGATCAGTCGTCATATTAAATAAAAGGTGAAAATTGACTGACTACTGTGGCCATATCCGGTTGTTTAAACATGATTTTATTGGCAGCATAAACTAACAAGTTGTGTTGACACAGTCACACTTGACTATTAAGCAACGAGAGTTGCGTGTTTAAAGATAAAGTAAAGACGGAAGTGATAGGACAGTCTGAAGAATAATGATCGGAAAGGGAGAAATAAGTAAAAGAATGTCAGGGTACATTTTCGTCTCTTTATACTCAGACCAATCCGGCTACCGTTACGGCGATGAGATATGAAACCACAACCTGCACAACCCTATAGTCCGACGCTACATCCCCGTTTGTTTGTCCATGTCAGACACTACCTTGGGAAAATCGCTACATCCCCGTTTGTTTGTCCATGTCAGACACTACCTTGGGAAAATCGCTACATCCCCGTTTGTTTGTCCATGTCAGACACTACCTTGGGAAAATCGCTACATCCCCGTTTGTTTGTCCATGTCTGACACTACCTTGGGAAAATCGCTACATCCCCGTTTGTTTGTCCATGTCAGACACTACCTTGGGAAAATCGCTACATCCCCGTTTGTTTGTCCATGTCTGACACTACCTTGGGAAAATCGCTACATCCCCGTTTGTCCATGTCAGACACTACCTTGGGAAAATCGCTACATCCCCGTTTGTCCATGTCAGACACTACCTTGGGAAAATCGCTACATCCCCGTTTGTTTGTCCATGTCAGACACTACCTTGGGAAAATCGCTACATCCCCGTTTGTTTGTCCATGTCTGACACTACCTTGGGAAAATCGCTACATCCCCGTTTGTTTGTCCATGTCAGACACTACCTTGGGAAAATCGCTACATCCCCGTTTGTTTGTCCATGTCAGACACTACCTTGGGAAAATCGCTACATCCCCGTTTGTTTGTCCATGTCAGACACTACCTTGGGAAAATCACTACATCCCCGTTTGTCCATGTCAGACACTACCTTGGGAAAATCGCTACATCCCCGTTTGTTTGTCCATGTCAGACACTACCTTGGGAAAATGCTCTGGCATTTATTAAACATGATTTATATCTTATTGTGTACTGTTTGAAGAAACTTTTTACAAATAGGGAATAAATATATACATAACTCATGATATATCTCTGACTGGTGTATTTGGAAATATACAGAAAATCTTACATCTTTAAGTTGTACGTAACAGATATTAATCACATTCTATCATACTGTGGCAGTAAAATATGTTTAAACTGAAGAGGAGACATATTTACTGTTTGGCATATATTTCAATTGAAAAAATATGTCTGTTTTGATATATGCTACTGATTTCAAGAAGACTGGATAAGCAGATGGATAAATTAATTGTTTTTAGATAATTCAGTTGCAAGTATAATTTAATAACGGCAGAAATTTTAATGTGTAATTACTGTTCATTTAGTTGAAGAGATGACTCTGCTAGCATATAAAAAAATGAGACTTGACAAGGTTTCCACAAACATATATAATGCAGTTTTTTAAAAAGTTAGGTATCTATATATTAGGGCATAACCGATTAACATTTTTCTACAGATTTCTGATTCCAAATTTTGGGCATGAAATTTTTCCGATTCCGAATACGATTTGATTAATCGGAAATGCCATCTGACCAAAATCTTGCCTCTGCACCCCTGTCATCTGAATTTATGTGCTAGCGTGAATTGGATTCATATATGGCTGAGAAAAATCAGCAGAGGACTTCACCACCAATGGACCCAGTTATATACTGGAAATCCAGAGAAAAAATCGTTTCAAATTCTGGCAGCTGTCGTTAAACATTTTTGTTCAATACAGCCCTCTAGTGTCGATAGTGAAAGAAGCTTTAGCACCGCAGGTGCTATTTGCAGCGACAAACAATTGAGCATGTCCACTGAAAAAATGGAGATACTACTGATTCTTGCCCAAAAACTTGGAAGTTATAAATTTTGATTATTAAATTTCTTTATTATCTATTAAACTGCGTGTGTCATGCCCATGCGCATTAAAATATTTTAATAAATTTAAATCTTTCAGTCTAACTCTTGTCTCAAGTATTATCATTTCACCCCATTGGGTTGACCATATTGGACTTTTCTGACTTCTTATTTAACTTTATTAACGCACAATCAAATGACATGCAGTGTTAGACACGGTGCTATAGAAATTCAACTTCATTATTTTTATTATCCGAATTGGTTGTTCCTGCCTTGTCTGACTCTGATTCATTGGAAGTTCATACTATCCAGTGGAATCTGATTTCCAGATCAAAAGTCGGTTATGCTCTAATATATATATATATATATATATATATATATATATATATATATATATATATATATATATATATATATATATATATATATCATTGGTCAAGCTAGATTTGAATTTTAGGGAGCAGTGACTTCTCCATTTGGACAGAACAAGGAGAAGTGGAAGCAAAGCAAGACATGCAATATGTGTGTGTGTGTGTTTGCATGCTTATTGTTTTCATTCTCTTATTTGAATTATGTCATCTATTTCCCACTGTGCATATTGGCATTTAACATTAGGTTTTAAGCAAAACATTAGTTTCAGGTTGAAAATTTTCTGCTGCTATCTATATTATAAACACATTTGGTGAATGTTTAAAAACTGCAATAGTTATATTCAGTGTATTTTGGCAGTTTTGCTTTAAAAGAGAACAGAAGCTATACATTGTATTGAATTTTAACTGATTGACTAAATTACATTATCATAATAGCAGATTAGTGCAAATGCTTAATCAACTACACTTACTTTCTGAAAATTGGCATTTGAAAAGATTTCTAAACTTATTTGAAACAAACCCTGCACCATGTACATGACAGAAAATGCACACGTCTTTCAGATCAAACTGTTCATCTTAATTTATTGGTTGCCAATAAAACTTTACCATAACTGTTCATAGACAACATGCTAAAGAATTAAACTCAGTATATGAATGAATTAAACCTTTTTTCTCCAACCAAATTTACACAACCAACATGCATGTGGATCTATTTTTAGAAAGGGGTTTTCTTAAGGTAACCATTCCCAGCTTTGTTACAACAGTCCATTGATAGGATTGCAAATATAAGATTTTATTATTGGTCTGCCAGCTTGGTGTACCATTAGGCATTGGTTAAATAGTATTTTCATTGCTGTTTTTTTTTTGTTTTTGTTGTATTTTCAAAAATATTCGTAAACTTAGAATGCCACCATCATGTTGAATTCCACAACATAGTATCCTGTATATATATATATATATATATATATATATATATATATATATATATATATATATATATATATATATATATGACCATCATAATTGCATTTTAAAGCTAATCATTAATAACATAATATTTAGTCTCTGCTTTTTTAAAATTTTTACAAGTTGTATATTTTCATGAACATAAAATAACCAGTTGTTTACAAAAAGAGACAGTCTAATAAAATGGAACTTCCCAGAACAGCATTATCTGCCTTTATGGTTCCAAATAGATTTTATCAAGAAATTATTTTACACACAGTGTTAAAAATATTCATGTAACTGATTTTATTCTTAAAACTCAGATTGCTATTTAGATAAATTTAAGTTTCAAAACACAAGTTTGTATGTTTTGATCATCAAAGGATAACTTGTGGAAATTGTTGCTAACTTACTTAGGAAATGGTGAATGGTCAATCAGCTATCAAAAAACATGCCTATGAAAATGCCAGAGTTTGTTGGGTATAATTGATATTAACACCAACTATTCAATCCCTAGAAGTATACATTTTGCCTTGAGCTATATACAATAAAATACTTGAACTAATCTGGCCAAGGCAAGAGAGCATCTCCAAAGGATGGTCATTCAATGTTCCTCTATAAAGAATCACAGGGCAAAGTCATTTTTGCTTTCCTAAAAGAAGAAGGCAACATTTACCTTTTAGGTGACTTTGTTTTCCACTTCACCCGGTAGCATGACCCCTTTTTAATGATTGGTATATATAATTTTTTAATTTTAATGTTTTTAAAAATATTATGTATTATAATGATTAGCATATTTAATGTACTTAGCATTTCAAGCACAGGAATAACAAGGTCAGTTAGATGCAGAAATCAATTTTGAGATTGTCTTGTTTTAATTTTTGTTTTTACCCCTGAGATTGAAAATAGTGCTGGGGTGGGCACTTAAAAATATGGCTAATTGGCTGATTGGAAATGGTTTGGCCTTATGACATGTACTACCTTGTTATGATGTTGTTTTTCTTAGACTAATAGACGTGTGTCATAGAAAAAAAGTTTTATTTTTCAGTTTTGTGGTTTTTCTGACCTAAGCATCTATTGCTATTTTCAAAACCCTGAACATATTTATTGACCTATCAATATACATGTATGTAAGTATATTAGGTCAAACCTTTTCATTTATTTTCATCTGCATAGATGTCTACAAGCACAATTTACAAAATTTGATTTTGTCAAAATTTGATCACTTTATTTATTGGCATTTAGCTTGCAATGGACCTTTATTTTTAAAATGTAAATGTGATTTCCTTAAAACATTTTGTTTTACCTAATGCTTTATCGTTAGTTATGATATTGTTGTATTTTGAGGGAAGCTCAAGTCTCCCAGGGTAAAGTTTAATTTTCCAGTCAGTTTCTGAGGAATCATTGTTAATCATTCATTTCTTTTTCCTTTACATTTCAGTTGGACTAAGTAGCTGGATTTGTTGCCATGGCAGTGACCATAACTATTTCTGGGTCTTTGACTAAGTCGGATCCACAAGATAATCCAGTTCTTATTGTAGGACAGCCCAAAAACCTGTCACAAATTACATTTGAGACAATCAAGATAAAACTTGAGCCACGCGTTAGTGCTGAGGTAGGTCTGGTCAGCATCAGATAAATATTAAATATATCCACAATACAGCTCATAATTTTATAATCTCTGCAAGGATTGGGGGAGGGGAACAGGGGCAGTTAATCCCTTCTACACTTGTTCAGCATTGAAGTTGCATGGTGGAGAGATAAGTACCTTGCAATTCAAGGCTGTTTCATGACTCCATGGGGACATGATGTGCACATCAATTTGGGAGAGGTTGAGAAATATTATTGATCAACATTTTAAAAGCCACCACATGAAGACTGTCCATGGAAAGACTGAAAATCATTCTGAATTATGTGCAAGATGAGGACATGTCTTTGTGTTGATGGTATCTTTGATTGTAAACTGAGACTCCTCCTGTCACTAAGATACATCAAACATACTTGTAATGTAATTATCAAGGAGTCAGAAAGGAGTAATTGTGCATTGAGGTATTTTTATGACTAGCATGCACAAATTTTGCTATGCCTCTAGACACACATCAGATTTCAAGAATTGTAGTTCTAAACTTTTGCATGATTATAATTGCCATTTGAGGTTGCACAATTAGAAAAACATCTTATTGAGAAATTGTTATATGTATTTACATAGAATGGCTTGCAAGTAGTTAGTTAACTACTTCACTCTTTATTATAACCTCAAGGATACCCAAAATGTGTATTCCACTCTCCCTAGAGTGACTTACTTAGTGTATTTTTTCTGTAAATATTAAATGGACCAGAATAATACTCGTGATTTTTCAAGCCAGCTGTAGATAAACAAAACAAATTCATTTGTTCAATATCAGTTTGGGCATTCATTTACAATACACTGATTATCCTATGGAATATGTTTCAGACTGGTTGCTAAACACTTAGTATTTGGTATGAAATGTGTACAAAATAATCTTGTGCTTAACCAGGTATCTCTTGTGCATTGGTATTTGGATTATTCAAAATATTAGGAAAAAAACGACCATATTTGATCATAATCCAATTGATTTCAGACCTACCAGGCTGCAGTAAATGCCCTTCATCCATCACCCACAGACTCCACACCTCTATGGCTGAACAATGCTACTGTTGCAGCTTTACCAGTCAAGTGTAGCCGCCACAATACACCATCCAGTGCTCACTCTCTTTCTAAAATAGTAAAGAGTTGTCTAGTTGGAGGAGATGAATATGTAGTGGTAAAGCCATTTCATTGTTGTCATTACATGTATTTTTATTGCTGTTTTGCAATAGTAATAATAATAATTTATTATTATTATTATTATTATTATTATTATTATTATTATTATTATTATTATTATTATTATTATTATTATTATTATCTTTGTTTTTCAAAACATTTCTGAAAGCTTGATGGTAGATGTTGGTGAAATTTGAATTCATTGTGATTTAAAATCTAGTCTATAACTAGCATGTTTAATGTTTGTCATTTTTATTTATGGTTGTAAATTGTAGGGATTATTTAATACAAAATTTTTATTTTAAGATATTAAAAACCATAATTGTATAGGATCTATAAATATTTGCTTACATATGTGTTGACAGTTATTAATAATAAAATTATTAGTAAATATGTTTATGATATTTAGGCTTTTTCCCCATTAGATAGATCAGTCAGGTAGTATCTTAGAAGAATTAAGTTAATTTCTATTGGATCAGTTAGGTAACATGAATAGTTAAATTCAAATATTAGATTGAGTAGTAAGATCTGTAACATGGGGTATATTGTGATAAATCGTTGTAATAGACTCTTTATATACAATGAGATAACTGAGTGATCAGATTTCATTCCAGTTTTGGAATCATTCTTATTTCTTGTGTTCCTGTTGTAACAAGTCAGCAGATTTTTTTATGCTGTACATAGATATTATTTGAGAGGATTGGAAATAGAAAGTGTTCATTGGTCTGTAATATTATTTTGGTAAAGTCAAACCCGGTTATCTTGATTACGTCAGGAGTGTAAAAAATCATTAAAATAACATGGTCCTGAGATATCCAGGATAATAAAAACCGGTAACATAATTTTTTAGATGTCCTTGATCATTACTCCCCTTTCTTGCTTTTGTGTTCAACTGGAATCCCCTCCCATTGCATGTTACAATAAAATACAAAAAATGCTTAATTGATAATAAAATGAAAGAAACTAACCTGGTGTTGTTATTATTTATTCTTTTTTTATCATCAGCAGCAATTTATTAAAGAAAAAAAATATATGAACTCCCTATATCACATGTAGTGTATGCATTCATAGTATAGCGTGCATCACTTATATAACACACGACGCATTGATAAATCATGTTTGGCTGTATTCGGAGGTTTGAATATGTTATCATGACTGAAAAATGGATCCAAGAAAATCACAAATGAGAGATGGGGAGGTAGGTCATTGGAATGCTTTCAAGCACCCACCATTCATGCATAACACAGTATTAGGTAAAAAAAAACAAAGATTGTATTTTATCCAGGTTGATATATGACAGTATCTTGCAAATAAAGATCAATGCATGTTTTTGAAAGTACATGTACATTCACTGTGAGTGCCAATGACATTCCTTTCGATAGCATGGGTTACAAAGAGTATTATTAAAGCAAATTGATGTTGAGTATACTACTTATCCTGCAGGCATCAGTGTGAGTTTCCAGATGACAAACAAGTGGTGAAGAAACATATTCGAGTGGTGAAGAAACATATTCGGTAACTAGCAGTAAACTCATTCTTTGAACTTACCAGCAGGATATCAAATATAAAGGTTATTTTATTTCAAAGCAAACCAGCCCTGGAAACTGACTTTGAATTTTTGTGTACTGTTTCTTTTATTCTTTTGGGTTTTTTTTTCCAGCCATCTGTGGTTCCTTTTTACAGGTTTTCACGGAAATTTTGAAAAAATATTAAAACGATGGAAGCCAATATTTCTGCCATACTGAAAGAAGAGATATTACAAATAAGAAAACAAAATAAAATAAAGAGCTCAAGACTGAAAACTAAATTATGTGGCCTTAACTGCCATTGTATAGAAGCCATGTGGCTGAGATTATCCATTCCAGTGCATATTTGCGAGTGTGTGTGTGTATATATATATATATATATATATATATATATATATATATATATATATATGGTGATATTCTGCATAGTATTAAATTTTTTTGTTTGTTTTATGTTGACAAGTACATGTATATGCTGTTTCATAAAATGGCTGAAAGCATTAAAAAATGATATTGTTTGTGGCAAGTGTCACCGGTGCCGAGCATATGTAAGAAAGCATGAGTGCTTTTGATTCGTTCGTTACAAATCAGCGTCAGATTAAACAAAAGTAGACTGATATTACTTCATATTTGCTAAAACATATAATGCAGTGCAGATTATTATGTTTATAATTCCTAGATATTTTGAAAATATTGTTTACATGTTTGGCTATTTTGTCATAAAATGCTATAAAATAAATTGTCATGATTTTACGTGCATATGAAACAATTTCATGACTTTTAAATATTCAGACATTCAGCAATTCTCCATCTGCACATTGATTATTAATTTAATTACTTGTATTTCCTCGATCATTGCTTTTTTATATATGTATTTCCGAACATAATTCAGATCTGAAATGCACCTTAAGAAGCAAAAGGGAAATATATAGCTGACATGTAACTGATTTCTATGATTTTGCGTTTTTGTAAAAAAAAATTCATTGTAATTTGTGCACTATTGTGTTTGTAAACCCTTGAATATTTTATGTAATGAAAATGATATATTCTTAATAAACTTAATAAGCTACACTTAAGAATTAAAAAAAGAAAGAATGCTAAATAAGCATGTGACTACCACCGTAACTTACCAAAATTGTGCGTGAAAATCGATTGCTTTTCCTGTCCATTTCTTTTATAATTTCTGTGAGATTGATGTTAAAAGGTTGCATTTCGTTGAATTAAATGGGTTCACGTCACTTAGGACTGAAACATATGCCCGACTTAAGAGAGGTCAAGAAAAGCGGGCGAAAAATAGCATAATAAAGAAGGATTTTTTTTTGACTGAACCAAAACAATCAACATTTGCAGGTTGTCCAAAAAACCAAGGTCGAGATAAGTGGGTTTTATTGTACTATTGTGAATTATTCAAAGGACTTCTGTACAAGCAATTTTGACAACATCGTGATTCTTGGTGGACCAGTGCAGATACACATACTATTCCTGTGAATACTGGTGAAAAGGAACCAAAGATTGCTTCCATATCTTGGCCATCTTTGTATATTTAAAAAAAAAATATAGTCACACTTAAAAGAATCCATAGTTGGCTTCCGAAGTCAGCTTGTTTTGCAATAAAATAACCCTTATATTGATATCCTTTTACAAAAAGGTAACCAAAATCGGCTTCTGAGGTTGACTTGCTTTGTAATAAAATTCCTTTGTCTTTGATGTCCTGTTGGTAAGTTCAGAAAAGGAGTTTACTTCTCGATGCCAGTTGTGTTTATTCACTACCCGGGCTTCTATTGTGCTTGGCATCTGTAGTAATGATTAATACAAAGGAGCACGGATGTCTTCATGTCTTCAGGTAAATAGTAATGATACTCTTGTAATCTGTGCTGGCAAAAGGGTTGTCTCTTACACTCAAGTGAATGTGTTTACAAATAAGGATTTTAATTTGTGAGATACTATCATACTATCATACAGTAGACCTGGATATAATTAAATCTTGATTATTTTGCACCTAACACTGTATCATGTGTGACTGATAGTTGTCTTCAAGATATCTGATTAATTTCATCTTTTCTGCGATTTTGTTGGATCCAGTTTTTAGTTGGATATCAATATTCAAACCTTTGAGCACAACCAAACAAAATTTGTTTTTTGATCTTCATCAATAAACAACATTGTGTGTTGTTATCAGACATTAGTGAGACATGATACAGTATGGAAGCCTATGCTACATATACAAATCTCTTATTATCAAAAATTCATTTTGTTTGTCTATTTTATTGCAACATGCCATGGAGGGTGGAACACAAATTCAGTGCAAATTTATTTCATTTAAATCTTTGGACACATGACCTAGGTGAAGAAAAGTTTCACCATAAGTTCTGAGACAGGAAAAAAAAAATATTTTATTGTGTCGAAATATATTATATTATATATATAAACTAAGTGACATTGTCTTAGTCTCCTTATAACAAGTAGTGATTTTCTAAATTGAATCTAGCTTTTGATGATAAGAGTACTTATACAACTAAGATATGACAGATGAGTTGTCTTCATTCATTTTTATATTACCACTGCACTACCTAATTACTCCTTCAATATCCCAGACCCTGTTTCACTTGTACTTGTACAAATTGGTATGTGCACTCAACCATTAAAGAGCTAGATCAGTGTGACCTAATTTTTTATGATGGTGTGACTTTAGCCTTTTCAAGTTCATTGCACCCACACTATCTTGACCTCTGTTTCACTTAAACTAGTAAAAACATTGTTACAGCTGATTCTTTTTCATACCCTTTATTATAATGGGATTCTAGATATTAGCACAGTATGAATACATACTCCTTATAATGATCTTCATTATAATGGCATTCTTGATATATTATTGTATAAATATATAATCCTTTTAACAACCTTCATTATAATGCAATTCAGGCTGTAAAACAATGAATATATACTCCATGTAACAACCTTCATTATAATGACATTCTGAATTTAACTCAGTATGTATTTACTCCTTATAATTACCCTCATTATAATGGCATTGTGAATATAGATCAGTATAAATACGTACTGCTTAAAATGACCTTCATTATAGTGACCTTCATTATAATGGCATTCTAAAAAGAACAGTATGAATATATGGATATAAATCAGTATAAATATATACTCCTTATAATGACCTTCATTATAGTGACCTTCATTATAATGGCATTCTAAATAGAACAGTGTGAATATATGGATATAAATCAGTATAAATATATACTCCTTAAAATGACCTTCATTATAGTGACCTTCATTATAATGGCAATCTAAATAGAACAGTGTGAATATATGGATATAAATCAGTATAAATATATATTCCTTATAATGACCTTCAGTATAATGGCATTGTAGACAAAACATTGGTTGAAAGAAAACAATATGAAGTTTTTAATAATATCTTTTTTCTAAAACAATATTTGAAAAAAACCAAGTTCCAAGAATTAAAATTATTAATGTACATCTAATGGATGTTTTGTTTATTTTTCCCTGATATGCATTTAAACATCATTCTGTTGATTTTTTGATCATTCTAGCTATACCACAACACAGTACATGGCAAGTCATCAAATGTTTTGATTACATGATTGTTTTGATAACATGGTTACTAGTTTGGTTCCAGACCTCCTGTAAATTTGGCTGGAATTTTCTTTATTCTTTCTGTGATACATTTTGGTTACTCTCTCATTTCCTTTTCCTCTTTCTATCTTCTCTCACCCCCCTTCTTCACAAAAAGACATGCAGTCATCACATTTTCAATCATTCTCAGTACTTAGTACTTAAGGCCAAAACAAAATGTACTTCCTATTGCTGGTTTTACAGACCTGCTAACTCTTACGATTTTGCCGTAAGTCTTACAAAAATTACCAATAAAATACGGAACAGCATACAAGTAAAAACTACGGAAAAATGATCGTTGCTAGAAAGTCCAGATAATTGGCTCATCTGTGTTTTATTTGGATCTGGGTTTCATAGTATAATTAGTGAAATTAGTTAGGGAACCAGACTAACTTTATAGCAGCACCACAGATGCTTTAAACTGCATCTACTTGTTTATGTGAAGTGTCTGCATGATCAAACTGTTGATTATAGAATTTTTAAAAATGATGTCTCCAAAGTGACACATGTTTAAGATAAAAGAGAAAATAAGCCTCTAGAAAAGTGTTAATAATCAACACAGAAGAATATAAAGGAATATTCAGATTCTTGTGAATTAAAGATGGAAAGGACACAGTTATGTTTTTTGGACATCAGTGCCAGTTTGAGTACATCTTGTGGCAGGATATTACCGATTACCGTTGTCATACAAAATGGAAATTTTCCAAGAATTATGTCAAGTTGCAAGGGTTTGGAACTAAAGTTTGTGCAATGGTACTTGTGGTAAATAAAGTCTACGTGGACTTTAAAAACTTTTAAGTTGAACATAATCTTATCATCGCTGCCTCAAACATTTAATTGTTTTCTGGCTTTACAATAGTAGTTATTGATATTTTGTTACACATTACTGGAAACTGGTGAATCTTACAGAAATAATAAGCTGCCTTATGGAGACTGACTTGTCAAGGTTGATAGGTCTGGTTTTAAAATTAGGGTAGGTAGGTATTTTTTTTAAAACATTAAATATGAATTATGATGATTAGTATATATAATGTACTAAACACTTTAAGTACTGTACTAAACCAGATCAGTTGGATGCACAAATCAATTTATGGATTTTGTTTTTTTATACCTTCGGGTGTGGGGTGGGGAAGTGATAAGGTGTCCAGTAAAAAACATGAATGGAGGGCCGACTGAAAACATATTTTTTTGCCTAATGCATTTGTCAGACTCCAACTACAATATTATTACTATACATTGAACTGGCATTTCTTTTTAATCATCCTGATGACAAGCATGTACACAATGACTTTTGATCATTCTCACTGTATTGGCATTTGGTATATGACACGATTAGTTGTTAAGACCCCCATAAATGTATTTCCTATTTTAGTGGTTTTAAAAAGAGGGTAGGAAGGTCATTTTGTTTTTAAACATATTTAATATTAGGTTTTGTAAAAAAAAAATTTCACCATTGGTGAAATAAGTGTTAGGGTCAGCAGTGAGAAACAGGAATGGTTGGTTGACCAGAAACACACATTTTTGTTGACCTTGTCGACCTCAGCTACAGTGTTATAATGAGGAAGAATTATATTCAGATATATCTAATGAAAGTAACTCAAAACATACTGAAACTTTGTCACTATGACCTTGTTTGCTTGCATGAGTGACTTTTTTCTTTAGTTTTGTTTTTACATTTTTGTAACTTTTACTCAATTTCACATACACCATTGAAAATTAGTGTGTGGTAAAACGAAATCATATCAAAGTTGGTCAATGGATTCTATTTTGTAACACTCATGAAAATTGGCTCTTGCTTACACTGCAGATAAGTTTAGTTAATTGTGCCAAACTAGGTCACTTTTACCAAGTTTTCACACTGAGTGATTTTTGAATTATCAGCAATTTGTTTTATTACATCTTCATTTCTAATGCAGTAGCACAAATGTTTATGAAAACTAGGCATGGATGTATCTTAGTAAGATGAATTTGACCACTCTGGTTGTCTAGCAGTTAGAGCATCCGCCTCGGATGTGGGAAGTTGCAGGTTCAAACTCTGGCTGAGTCATACCAAAGATTATAAAAATGGTACTAAAAGCTGCCTCACTAGGAACTCAGTATTGAGAGATTAATGTTAGGATTAGTCTGCCAGGTGTCAGGATGATGTGACTGGGTGGGATATCAAGCTGTGTCTGACATAATGTCCCAGTGTTAGACATCACTATAAACTGCCACATTGCAGGCATCGTAGTGATATGACTCAAAAATTGTTAAAGCGATGTTAGAAATCCAAATCACACACACTTAATTAAATTTGACCATATACTCATGCCTAATGACCTTTTTTGTTTTAGCTCAATATCTTTGATGATACTTTGCCCACATTTATTAAAATTGATATCTCATTAAACATGAAGTTGAATAATCCGGCCATATAAAAAAACTAGTTTATTTTGCCCAAATGTTTATGTTTGAGTGATTTCTGTATTTTCTACTATTTTTATACACCCTCAGTATCAAACCTATTTTCATATATTTTTGTGAAAATTAGTTTGTGTTGTTTTTGAAAGAAAGAAACATGATTACAGCTATATACAAAAACGAAAACAATTTTTTATATTGAGTTGAATTTATGGCCATACTTGCATTGTTAAAATGGCAATTGTATACTCGGTGTCTTGATATTAAATTGAATTTATGGCCATACTTGCATTGTTAAAAGAGCAATGACATACTGGGTGTCTTGCTATTTAATTGAATTTATGGTCATACTTGCATTGTTAAAAGCAGTAACATACTGGGTGTCTTGATATTTAATTGAATTTATGGTCATACTTGCATTGTTAAAAGGGCAATGACATACTGGGTGTCTTGATATTAAATTTAATTTATGGCTATACTTTCATTGTTAAAAGGGCAATGACATAATGGGTGTCTTCATATTAAATTTAATTTATGGCTATACTTTCATTGTTAAAAGGGCAATGACATAATGGGTGTCTTCATATTAAATTTAATTTATGGCTATACTTTCATTGTTAAAAGGGCAATGACATACTGGGTGTCTTGATATTTAATTGAATTTATGGTCATACTTGCATTGTTAAAAGGGCAATGACATCTGGGTGACTTGATATTAAATTTAATTTATGGCTATACTTTCATTGTTAAAAGGGCAATGACATACTGGGTGTCTTGATATTAAATTTAATTTATGGCTGTACTTTCATTGTTAAAAGGGCAATGGCATACTGGGTGTCTTGATATTTAATTGAATTTATGGTCATACTTGCATTGTTAAAAGGGCAATGTCATTCTGGGTGTCTTGATATTTAATTGAATTTATGGTTATACTGGCATTGTTAAAGGGGAAATGTCATTCTGGGTGTCTTTATATTTAATTGAATTTATGGTCATACTTGCATTATTAAAAGGGCAATGGCATACTGGGTGTCTTGATATTTAATTGAATTTATGGTCATACTTGCATTGTTAAAAGGGCAATGACATCTGGGTGTCTTGATATTAAGTTTAATTTATGGTTATACTGGCATTGTTAAAAGGGAAATGTCATTCTGGGTGTCTTTATATTTAATTGAATTTATGGTCATACTTGCATTATTAAAAGGGCAATGACATACTGAATTCTTTATGGTAAGGGACTACTGAGTTGTTTTTGTTGCTGTTACTATTGTTTTTATACTCATCAGATAATATTAATAGGTGACACTTGTTTGTTTTCATGATAAGAAATGTGTCCTTTTCATAGAACTGAGACAATGATTATTTTTCTACAATTTGAAGTTGTTTTGCGTTTAACAAGAATCCAAATTAATGGATATTAGAGTTAAATCATTCTTACAGATTAAACATCCTCATGTAAGAATTTGTATATCTATAAATACAGCAGTGTCATGCATTTCACAAGTTTGTTAATATCAAATCTTTTTTTTAATTTGGAGGTTCATGTACATGTTTTCATTTTGATTATACAGAAGATGCAAATTATATAATAGCTACATGATTGTTACAGGTTGTTTGTGAGAAAAAAGATGTCGTAGCCTCAGCAGCTGCAGTTGCACGAGTTTTGCCTCTCTTCTCTGCCAAATCCAGCCAGTCTTCAACGAGTCGTAAAGTGATGGTGGAATTCCTACTTGTTGGCCCAGAGAAAGAAAGAACTCTTTTGGACAGTGACATTAATTGCCTCCATGCACTGGCATTTTCAGTCCGTCTCGCTGCAAAAATTGTGGATGCTCCATGTGCAGACATGCACACCAATATCTTTTTAGATGTAAGGTTTGTTGACTACTCATTAATGTTTAGTAAGGTTTGATAATGTAATATTTGCTTCTCACATAACCTTGCATAAAGAATAATTTGGGCAAGTCCAGACCTGGCAATGCAGTGGCTCAGTAGTTAGTGTGCTAGACTTACAACTGTAAGGATGTGAGTTTGAATCCCACCATCAGACCAGCCTGAGTCAGCTACTTTGGTGTGTACTTGGGCAAGGCACTTTATTCCAATTGCCTCAGCACCATAAAGCACCAACCATATCAGTCTACTCCTGGCCCAAGGTTTACTGTAATCATACATATTATTGATTCTTCGGTAGCTGATATTTCTTGTTGGCTCTGCCTTAACATTAACAGATTTGGTGTATTGGAAATTCATAAGAATATCAGTAATGGTTTTGGTACTCAACTATTAGAAACAATTAAAGGTTAAGACATTTTTTTTTACCTTGGATTCATAGAAATTATTTTTAGCTATTTGAGTATCGGTTACATCAAAGTACTTTTGTTTCTGGGTTACGCAAACCTACTGAAAGCCCAGTTGAAGTTCATTTCTTTTATTTTTTGGTTTTGTCTGTTTTAATGGAAGTTTTAATCACATTGGTTATAACTTGCCAAGGAAATGAAACTTAAAGCCTTTCCCTGACTCAGTTCAGTACCCTAGCAACTGCAGTATTATGGTCCAAGTGACTGCTTTTTTATAAGATTACTATGCTCATGTTGGGTGTTTTATCCCTAATGTCATGTGTTTGTAATGTCATTTTGTAATGTCTTGTGTTTTGTACTTAATGTCTGGCATTGTATTCTTAATGCTCTGTTGTGTTCCTAATGTTAAGTGTTGTATTCCTGACATCGTATGTTTTGTTTCAAAATGTTATGTGTTGTGTTCTTAATGTTGTGTTGTGTTCCTAGGTGGCGCTCTACAGTTTCGTATTTAGCATAGGGTTAAAATTTTAAAGAAAAAGAGTTTCCCCGGGTTGCCTCACTAGTTATACTGGTTATTTAAAAGAGACTTTGTATATCTTAGGTGTTGTTCAAAGAACCTTTAATTCCCTTTATTTTGATGTATGATTGATGGGTGTAATATAGGTTAGAGAATATACAGCTTGGCCTTACTCCAGATGTGCACCTTTCAAAAACGTGCTAGCTCTACTTGCTCATTTTCACTTCTCGAACTTCAGAGGTAAATTGTAAAAAAAAGAGCTGATAACTTTTTTTACATTTTATGTATTTGGTAATTCAGTCATTGCACTTTTAGAAGCTGGTATTATCTAGTTTGGCAAAATTCATTTTCCATATTTTAATAGCTGCCAAGAATAGTGTACTTTAGACAAATTTAGGTTGATTTTTGGAGCACGAGGGAGCAGTCATTTTAGTTAGCAGTGTCCCAAGATGATTTAAAATTTCCAAAAGTACAATATCCAAAGAAATGTCATCCACATTACATGAAAGTAGTATATAGGTATGCCAACATTCTCTGCACTGTGCATGTTTAAAATGCAAACAACTTCACCTTACATACATCACTCTCTCAAAAGTACATAATAACTGGTGAGCGCCACCATAAAGAGAATATAGGTATTATTATTGTATGATTTAATTTTGATTGTACGACTGAAATATTTAAGTAGCAAGCATCAAAACAGTCCTTTGTAATAATTGTCATGTATTTTCCCCCTCAGAACAGCATTTATTAGAGTCAGAGTCTTAAACCGGTACAGCCCCTCTCCTTATGATAAGAAGTGAACTATTTTAAAAATGCGCATTGCATTTTGTCAACATAGCAACCAGTGTTATGCTGATAGACAGGAACATGAAACTAGCCATATTTATTCCTGAGATGTCAACAATAAATTTTACAGTTATAAGAGGGATATAACAGGTGAGGTTCATAAAGGTCAAAGGGTAAATATTAACTAATTCTTTGATATGGAAGAAAGCAAATTTGCTTTCTTATCATTTATTTTTTCATTTCATTGCAAATAAATGAAATAAAACATTTTCACTATGGATTTCTTTTACTTAATGCAACATTTTTCAATTTGAGTTGACTTTATTCCTATATTCTAAGACTTCTAATTTCCCCATAATGAAGGTCACTACTCACCCAAATATGCCTCATATCAAATTATGTATGCTAGAGCAAAAATAAGCATAATTAGCTTATTTTCATGAAAAAAATCATTGTTAATGTACAATTTTACTCAGAACATCATACGTAATAATATGAAAATAAGAAAAATAATTTCATAAATGTTTATATTTGTTTTTAAGGTGGCGCTCTACAGTTTTGTATTTAGCATAGGGTTAAAATTTTAAAGAAAAAGAGTTTCCCTGGGTTGCCTCACTAGTTATACTGGTTATTTAAAAGAGACTTTGTATATCTTAGGTGTTGTTCAAAGAACCTTTAATTCCCTTTATTTTGATGTATGATTGATGGGTGTAATATGGTTTAGAGAATATACAGCTTGGCCTTACTCCAGATGTGCACCTTTCAAAAACGTGCTAGCTCTATTTGCTCATTTTCACTTCTCGAACTTCAGAGGTAAATTGTAAAAAAAAGAGCCGATAACTTTTTTTACATTTTATGTATTTGGTAATTCAGTCATTGCACTTTTAGATGCTGGTATTATCTAGTTTGGCAAAATTCATTTTCCATATTTTAATAGCTGCCAAGAATAGTGTACTTTAGACAAATTTAGGTTGATTTTTGGAGCACGAGGGAGCAGTCATTTTAGTTAGCAGTGTCCCAAGATGATTTAAAATTTCCAAAAGTACAATATCCAAAGAAATTTCATCCACATTACATGAAAGTAGTATATAGGTATGCCAACATTCTCTGCACTGTGCATGTTTAAAATGCAAACAACTTTACCTTACATACATCACTCTCTCAAAAGTACATAATAACTGACATTGCATTGTTAATGTTGTGTTGTGTTCCTAATGTCTGACATTGCATTGTTAATGTTGTGTTGTGTTCCTAATGTCTGACATTGCATTATTAATGTTGTGTTGTGTTCCTAATGTTAAGTGTTATATTCTTAACATCATATGTTGTTTTCTAAATGCTATATGTTGTATTCTTAATGTTGTATGTTGTATTCCTAATGTCAGGTGTTGTATTCTTGTTAATATTGCCAGGTGTTATATTCTTATTAATATTGCCTGGTGTTGTATTCTTATTGATATTGCCAGGTGTTGTATTCTTATTGATATTGCAAGGTGTTGTATTCTAATTAATATTGCCAGGTGTTGTATTCTTATTAATATTGCCAGGTGTTGTATTCTTATTGATATTGCCAAGTGTTGTATTCTTATTAATATTGCCAGGTGTTGTATTCTTATTGATATTGCAAGGTGTTGTATTCTAATTAATATTGCCAGGTGTTGTATTATTGATATTGCCAGGTGTTGTATTCTTATTGATATTGCCAGGTGTTGTATTATTGATATTGCCAGGTGTTGTATTCTTATTAATATTGCCAGGTGTTGTATTATTGATATTGCCAGGTGTTGTATTCTTATTAATATTGCCAGGTGTTGTATTCTTATTGATATTGCCAGGTGTTGTATTCTTATTAATATTGCCAGGTGTTGTATTCTTATTAATATTGCCAGGTGTTGTATTATTGATATTGCCAGGTAATGTATTCTTATTGATATTGCCAGGTGTTGTACTATTGATATTGCCAGGTGTTGTATTCTTATTAATATTGCCAGGTGTTGTATTCCTATTAATATTGCCAGGTGTTGTATTCTTATTAATATTGCCAGGTGTTGTATTCTTAATATTGTGTATAGTGGTCCTTATAACATTGTTTTCAAAATGTTCCTTACTTTAAAGCTTTTGTTTAACATAATCACAAGCAATACTGTTTTACAAACATTTTTAATGAAAGCCTATTGTAAAGTTATAAATTTTGGGAATTGCCTTAAGTTACAAATATGATAGCCTTATATCATTTTAAAATTTTACTAAGACTTTGAGGTTGATTGCTTGTTAATAATTTTCTAAATCAGTAGTTATTTTATAAACTTTTTGATTGATCCTAAAATTATTATTGTAGTTATTTTTTATAAGTTTTAAACACAAAAATATGAACTCAGAATATTTAAACTGAGTCTGATCCAAACCAAACCATTGTGCCAGACACTAATATAAATATCACACACATATATTAATTCCCTCATATTCCTGCAAAATAGTTGTTCATTGAACAGATTAGATAGATAGACTTGTAGTATTTTACTAAGATTTATATTCTCCATATATGTTAGATAAGTTAGATTGTAATTATTTTAGAAGATGGTAATTTGAAGTAATCAAGAATTCTAAGAATTCAAAACAAAATTATTAAATTATTAAAACCTTTTGCTTCTAAGAAAATCTTAATGATTTTTGTACATCATTATTATGAATTATGAATTATTACAACATTCACATGTAGCTAATCATATATTTTCAAAAACAGGAGATTAGAAAAGTTGGGGAGGAACTGGACATAACACCAATGATCATCCAGGGGGATGACTTGAGAGAAAGAGGTTTTGGTGGTAAGAAAAATCCATGGTTATAACAGAATTTTGTTGTACCTTCTTGCATACATGCCAACCATTACACTTTTGGTATAACATTATGCTTTTTTCACTGGATTATGCTTTTTCAGTATAACCCTCTCCAAAACAAATTAATAATTTGTTTTCTCATTTTTATTAACATCCCACTAATCGCACAAAACATATTCTAGAAAAGATGGCTTCTGAGTAACTATATGATGTAAAAGTACACTTGTCTCTAGACTAGCAGTCACTTTCCTTAGTGTTATGTTCTATTTATAGCAGCTGCCCTATTTCAAATAAGACCTGTTTCTATTTATAGCAGCTGTCTGGCTTAGGACATAATAGAATGGTTTTCTAATTTTTAATCTTTGCTAACATATTCTTTGTTAAAAATAATGTGAGGTACAAATTTCATTCTGTAGGAATTTGGCAGTAAAAGTCATCCTGTATGTTATAGCAAAAATGTTTCTCAAATGATTTCACTGATGGATTAGAAAGAGGAAAAAAAACTGAAAAAATTACTCAGAGTTGAATAGATGAATAACACAATACAGAGCCATTCTAGGATAGCTTCATGTTAATTGCATGCTGTGTGGAAAGGATTTTAATATTGGTCAAAACAAAGATGCCTTGAATTAGCTCATTTTGCTAACTCCAATACTAAGGTTGACTTCTTTTTTACATCAGAACTAAGTTGTGGAAATGAATTTTATAAATGCAGCTTTGTTCCTTTGTTCAAAAGGATGCTTCCAATTGCCAATTTAAGAAAAATATGCATGTGTTTTTGTACATATACGCATTGAATTTTTTATGTTATATGTGGATTACGCTTTTTCTGCTCAGATTATTCCTTTTGTCCACTTGGATTACACTTTTTCCTTGCCAGGGGTTGGCATGTATGTTCTTGATAAAACTGACATTTTTGTTAAAAACATTTCAGTACTATTAGTATGTTAATGTAAAAACAAAAGCAATATTTTGATTTATTTTATAATTTGAGCTTGTATAATAGGATATGTAGCAAAATGGTTATTTGCTTGCTGTTTTTAAGAAAAATTTTTTGTTATCAGTTTGATCAGCTGTAGTTTTAGGTAAGGAGTAAATGTTTAATTTGTTGTATGATGTGTTTTCAGGTCATGGTAAAGTTGAAGTTACATGTAACATAATTACTTTTTTTATACACCTTAGTGTATGAATATGTATGTCTGTTTTTCTCTCAATCTGTTACCAATTTCATTTCTGCACAATGTTACATAAATAAGATAAGTGTTTTTCTAACATCATCTCAAGTTGTCCACCATGTACAAGTACCATACTTCATACATGTCTTGTACATGGAATGAGGAGGAAGCTTGTTAGTTTAGGGTCCAAGATCAATGTTACTGTGAGCAAAAGAAGAAAGTGTTTTCCACAGAATAACTTGAGTTGTGCGGGTAAAAATGGTTTCTGCACATTAACATTAGTTCTATATCACATACCAAGGCCAAACTTGGGGAAAGGAAGAAACATATTGATGTAAGGGGCTAAAAGTTCAAAAGTCAAGGTCACCAGGACAAAATGGAATTGGCATAATGACATCAGTTCTAGACCTGGACCAAACATCATGGATGAATTACACTTGTGGTAAGAAGAGGCCCCTTGATTTTGGGATCAAAAGGGCATATGTCAATGTCATTGTGACTGAAAGAAGACGATGGTTTCTGTCAGTTATTTATATGCTTCCAGGATACTCTTTTTGTTCAGCTGCCATTTTAACTCAGTCTCTCGAAATTAAAACCCTAAAATGTTGTTTCATTCCCTCAAAATTAAAACCCTAAAATGTTGTTTCAGCATCTTATTTCATACTGTATGGATTCCTTAGAGGTTGGGTTGATTGGTTACTTGGCATTAAATGGTACATTTAATAAATTGGATTTATCTTCCCAAGCTAATGGGGGCACCTACCTTTCAAAAGGACACATTGGGGCTTTAATACTTAGGCATGCCTTTATGTGTATAGAAGTTGAGACCCTTAGATTATTAGAGAAAAACTTTATATGTCGAGTTACCATGGCTCTTGTGACCTGGGTGGCCAGCTCTTCTCTTTACTGATCACAGCCATCTGTCCACGCTTGTGTGAGTCTCAGGCTCAGCCAATGAGGGTTTATAAGCAAACTGCTAGTAACTTCCCATCGATCAATTGTTCTTACTGAGGTTTCCCTTTAGTTCTTCCTGTACCAATTACACTGGCTGTCATGTATAGGCTATCTGGTGCGTTAAATGCAAAATAGCAACAGCAACAATAGCAAGCCATGGCTGCCTTTAAGTAATTTGCAAAATCTTATTTTTGACATAATATCTATATGCTTTAATGCATCGCTGTCAATCCTCACAATTCTGGCATTCCTTTCAGTTATTCATGGATTTATGCCACATGCATTTCTCAATTATTTTAAATCTTTAATAAAATAATGGATTTTATGTTAAGAGCTAGTTGTGATATGGGCAGCTGCATCACGGTCCAATACTCCTGGTCACGATATTAGTAGAACTATAGCCAATGGAGACACTTGGTCCAGTAGCAAGCATTTGAGCATATTTTAATCTACATGTAACAAGTAGTTTTACAAATACTGTTGAAAGAAAATGTGACCTAACCAGAATTTTGCTATGTGCAATTGCCGCCATCACGATTTAATTACTGTGTGGCATCGATAATGAAAATGTCTTCACCACCAAGGAAAAAGAAATGTATTGCACAAAAAGTGAAGTTTAGTATGGAATATACCAAAAATTGGCAGTGTATTCAGTAATCAATCACCAGTATACTACATTGGTATGCAAGACATCACTATAAAAACTACCATATGGCAGACATCATAGGAATAATGTCTGGAAAATTGGTAAAGCTACATTAAAAATCCAAACCACACATACTTGCAGTTCATAGCCAGTTTAGTGGTACTTAATTTCCAGGATGTCACTGATGGGGAATGGGTCCAATTGTTTTCCCAGGTGATCCATTGTTTGCTCGGTCTTTGAACATTTGGTTTTTAGCAAATCACAAATTTGGTACCTGACAATAAAAGAAAGTGTAATCTTAGTATATTTAGCATACAAATTTGGCAATTGCAGTTGTTGACATTTCCCATTTTCAGGTATCTACAATGTTGGGAAGGCAGCAGTCAATGCCCCAGCTCTTGCAGTACTCAGCCATAAACCAGAGGGTGCCAAAAGAACCATAGCTTGGGTTGGAAAGGGCATTGTCTTTGATACTGGTGGCCTCTGTATTAAAGCTAAGGTAAATATCAGACTTATTGTTCATGAAACTGTTTCTACCAAAGGAATTTGGACTAAAAAATCTTTAAAAAATTATTTATATACTTAATATACTTAAGTGTTAAATATTGACATATTGACAAAATAATTTTCTTATTTTTTTTTCATTCCTACTGCTCCATTGGCTAATGTTTTTAGAGCATCCACCTTAGATGTGAGAGGTCATGGGTTCGAACCCCAGTTGAGTCATAATGAACACTTATAAAAGTTTCATTGCTTGGTGCTCAACATTAAGAGTTTAGTGTTAGGACTGTTTGGCCTGGTGTCAGGATAATGTGTCTGAATGGAACATAAAGTTGCATGTATGCTGCATGAAACATGAGTGCAATGATATAACTATAAACTATCACCCTGCAGATATTGTAACAACATGACTCATATTGTTAAAGCTACATTAAAAATCCAGAAACACAACACAAGTGGAAAAATATATCCTTATGTTTTCACATGTAAAAAAATATATCCTTTTTTTTGTTCACATGTGAAAACATTTCCCATCATGCCATGCAATACCTGACCATATGTGCCTACCAAAGCTGTGCCTGCAACAAGAAAATGAGTATTTTGTGATCTAGAACACATAAATAGAAACTGCCTTACATTTCAGACATGGAAATTAATCTTTGATAAAGAAATTTGACTAGACATTTCTCATATTTTATTTTACTTCCTTGATAACAACAAATAACTCACTGTGATGTATTGCTGGATCAAACTTGCTTTGTTTTCAAATATGGCCTGATTGTTTACAAAATGATGGAAAAGTAATTTACTGCAACAGATTTGGTCAACCAGATTATACTGCTTTCTTTAGTCACATTTATTTTTAAGATCAGCCTATAAAAGTGAGGTGAATTTACAAAAAGGGGCTTAGGTATGCATTTTGTGCCAAAGAGTGAGTTTAATTTTCAAAACTTAATTCACGCTGCTCTGGTTGCCTAGTGGTTAGGATGTTCACCTTCAGATGTGGGGGTACGTGGGTTTGAACCCTGGCTGAGTCATACCAAAGACTTATAAAAATGGTACTAACAGCTGCCTCGCTTGGTGCTCAGCATCAAAAGGTTAATGTTAGGACTGGTCAACCTGGTGTCAAGATATTGTGACTGGGTGGGAATGTCTGCGGCATGATGCCCAGTGTTAAACATTATGAACTGCCGCACTACATATATTGTAGCAATATAAGTGAAAAATTGTTATAGCTGCATTAAAAATCCAAATCTCTCACACACATACATGCACACACACACTTTGATTCTGTAGGAAGTTTGATATATAATAAGAAGAAAAATTTCTTTTCTTTGCCACTCGTTAAAATAAGTTTTTGATACTTACATGATGAAATATATCTGGTGTTAAAAAGAAAATATCCTCTGTATACTTAGACTTTTTACAGGGACCTTATAATATGATCTTGCTTCAGCTGGTGTCACGCTTTGCCATCAGTATTAGATATTTTCAGTTTCACAAAACATGCCAAGCCATTTTGGGTCAAACTTCATCTGAATATTTCTCAGGATGTGTTTGACCAGAATTGCATTCTGGGTGGCTTTCCTGGCAGAGTTGTAGTTTTTATAGCAATCAAAGTAGAAAACCTATTTTTGGCTTCTCCAGAACAGTTAAGCCAATTCGGATAAAATTTTGTAGGGATGGAAACTTTTTTAATATTGTGTTTGGTATGGCAGCTTCATTAAAATTTTGTTTGGTGTGTATCGAAAAAGTGGTTGGTTTCTTCTTCTAATATAAGCCTGATATGTCCCAAATCCAGCCCTAAAGACAAAAATTTGCCTTCTGGACACACTGTACTAATTGTATTGAAAAATGGGAACCAGCCTAGAAATGGATGAACATTAAATAGAGTATATACTGGTTTGGGTGACCAGGATTGGTTAATAATGTAAGTCATGTTTTAGGAAAAAGAATCTTTTGAGAACTTAAAAAAGTTGAAAGTGAATAAAAATAGACAGTTTTATTGATGGAATTTCAGTTCTTTAATAGTCTTGAGTTTGGAACACTTATTACTAAAATTAGCACCGGACTCTTTGGTGCAGAATTGAAAGCACATTTCAAACACAAAAGCTCCAGAATATGCCGCAGCTTATATCCTTTCCTCTGCACAGAAGCTGACTTCCAGAATTCATCTATACTGATAAATATAAGTTTGGTCATGAGCACTACAAAATTTTAAGTTATTGTATTTTTAATATCATGGTGTTTGCATAGGTTTCACTATGGGAACTGAATTAGTACCACGATTCCTTCTGTTGATGCCATATAGACAAAGAGAATTAACTCTAGCTTCTGCTCTTGCCACCACTTGGTGTCACCAATTTTAAGCTTTGCTTACATATACAACACAGTATAGAATAAGCCTCCTGTTTAATTCCAGTCCTAGTATTTGAAATGCAAATGTACTGTTTTGTCCATTCAGTTTTGATCAAACTTGGTGGATTGTTCCTTTAATGATACGCTTTATGGACATTTTTCTGTGGCAGGTTCCAAACTAATGGGCATGGCATTTATAGCAACCAGATGGAAAACCTCTAGATATTAAAAATATGACTTTCTCTTAGAAACTGGCTTTCCATGTCAGTCTCAGTGTGATAAGTAAAATGTTAGATAGCTATTATAATACCTAGCAGCTACCTGGGAATTTGCTAACTTTGTGTTAGTTGCACAGTCTTGGTTAATTATTTGTGTTTAGTTGTTTATACATGAAATCATGAAACTTGTCAGGAGGTGCATCCTGACAAGTACTGCACCCACATAAAAAAATGTTAGTCTTTGTGACCTATATTTATTCCTTCACTGATTCAAGTTTGCATTTCAAATTTTTTTCCCCAAGTTTTGTTCTTGCTGGAATGATCAAACTAAATGATTACATATCTATTAGTACCACACCCTAACAACAAATGGTCAGTGTGTCATACATTAAATACTTTACATTTTTAAGTTTTCCTGCTTAATTTTTGATCAGATTTTTTTTTGCATTCATTCCTCAAATAACTTTTATGATATAAAGCAAATACAAAAGAAAGAAACCTTAAAATATTTAGCTGTGACCTTGACCTCAAGGATAATATTAAATCTTTTGTTGGTTTTAATGACACTTTCCAGCACACAGATGGCGACCAGTATATCTTATCCTGTGTATCACATTCAAGGTATTTTATCTTCATGGTCAAGGTCACATATGCCTTTTGGCACAGACATTCTGCCTTTTGAGATTAGGCAATGCCACATGGTTATTTTGAAGTTCTACCCTGTAACTTCACAGCACTAGCTTAAAGGTCATTGATTTTATTGTCAACATTTTTTACCTTGTTATGACCGTGGAGTTAAAGTATGTGTTAAGAAATCAATTTTGTATAAATCTCTTTTTAATTCATTTTATTTCATTAAATTAAGGTCGTCTAACACGTTTTTGATAAAAAGTGTTTGCTTGAGTCGTAGATGTGACTCGTGTTAGCATGTGCTGTGTATGGTAGCAAATTCATTGCAAGTAAACATTAAGGAATGGCCACCAGGGCGATTGGCTGATGCTGGGTCAGGCTTTCCTGAATGTTCAGAAGTATTGGGAAATTGCATGCTTCCTCGTGCATGTGCAGTTCAGGCTACGCATTAGCCTTCCCATATATGCTTTGAGATTTTGTCATTCATACACAGTCACGGACAGACTGTCCTGGTCGAGAGTCAACAGTCACGGACAGACTGTCGTAGTCGAGTCTGTTATACAACTTCTAATTTGTTGTGCCAGAAGAAGAAGTTGTCATTATGTCTATGTAAAATAACATGCTGTGTTAGAGGAACTATTTTTCACTTTGTCTTTATAATTTTCCTAGAGAACAACATTACGTATTTGGACATTTTCTCCCTAATATTGGAACGGGACAACTCATACATTGTTTATTGTGAAAATTCTGGAATTTGCTATTAGCATTCATCTGACGTGGTCAACCGCCATTTTGGATCGGAACATCATACTTTCAGACTGTGTTTAGAACTCCTTACAGGACTTATATTTTTTTAATTATTTTTGAACAAAATTTGGATCATTCCTGTAAACCGTAAGTCTTGTTTTAAATAATTTACATTATTTTGTGTTCTAGTAAAATAAATTGTATCATTGTTAAAATTTATAAAGCTTGTTGTATTCACTCTTTCTTCTATGTTACATAGAACGAGCCGTTATGTAACAACCTCAACACAGTAAGTGGGGACAAAGATTCACTGAATCTTCTTGTTTATTTTGCTTTTGCATCATTTATAAAGTAATATTGTATTATATAATCTCTAAGATTTCTACTGAACTGTAAAATGTTTTATGAATTAAATTGCAAATATGGAAGATTAAGTTTGCAACAATAAATTTAAACTTAAAAATTTCTTGTTCCTTCAGGTTGGGATGTGTGGCATGAAAAGGGATTGTGGAGGTGCAGCTGCAATTTTAGGTGCCTTTTATTTGGCTGTGAAATCGGTAAGATTTGATACTTTCTAACTTTAAGTATGTTTGTGCCAAAGGGGCTTTTGTTGTTATTACTTTTGAAATGGATTTACAATGTTACAATATTGTGGCTTTAGTTCTGAGAGGCACCTCTCATTTAGACTGGTGTCTGCTGTTTATAATAGAGAATATTCATTTATAAAATTGATGGATACAGACAGACAGACATAAGCATGATAGATAAAATAACATTATAACATACAATACTCAGTGCTATTTACTTTTATTACCCATTGAGTTTGTGCTTTCTGCCAGTGAAGGCTTTTCACTCATTTGTTGAGCTGTGTTGACTGATTGGTTTGAATGTTGGCCTTATGAACAGAAGTAGATTGTTGGCCTTTTGACCAAAAGTATGGGGATTTGATGTGTACCATTGGATCAGCTTTGTCCTTGTGCTGCACTTTTCTCTTCATGCCCTTGTATAATATAACCTTTGTGTTCTGCTGTGCCATAAAACACCCAAAACCAAACAAAATCATAACAATTGTTTGTTCTCTAATGCCTATTCTATACCACCTGTGCCATTTGCCATTCATCAGGCATGATCCATGTTCTAGATGATTATGGGCATAGTTATATATTACCTGTGCCATTTGTCATTCATCAGGCATGACCCATGTTATAGATGGTTATGGGCATAGTTATATATTACTTGTGCCATTTGTCATTCATCAGGCATGACCCATGTTATAGATGGTTATGGGCATAGTTATATATTACCTGTGCCATTTGCCATTCATCAGGCATGACCTATGTTATAGATGGTTATGGGCATAGTTATATATTACCTGTGCCATTTGTCATTCATCAGGCATGACCTATGTTATAGATGGTTATGGGCATAGTTATATATTACCTGTGCCATTTGCCATTCATCAGGCATGACCCATGTTCTAGATGGTTATGGGCATAGTTATATATTACCTGTGTCATTTGCCATTCATCAGGCATGACCCATGTTATAGATGGTTATGGGCATAGTTATATATTACCTGTGCCATTTGCCATTCATCAGGCATGACCCATGTTCTAGATGGTTATGGGCATAGTTATATATTACTTCCATTATCTACCTGAGACTGTTCCAGTGGCATAGTGATTAGAGCATCTGCCTCAGATCTGGGAGGTTGTGGGTTAGAATCCTGCAAAGTCATACCAAAGACTTATTAAAAAAATGGTAGTAGCAGCTGCCTCATTAGGTGCTCAGCATTAAGAGGTTAGTGTTAGGACTAGTCAGCCTGGTGTCAGGATAATGTGACTGGGTGGGACATGTCTGCAGCATAATGCCCTAGTGTTAGAGATCACCATAAACTGCCACACTGCAGACATCATAGTGATATGACTGCAAAATTGTTAATACTATGTTAAAAATCCATATCACACACATACACACCTGGACACCAGTGGCAACTTATTAATTCCCAATGATGTGACCTTTATACACATATTTGAGAATATGTTCCATTACTATACATCATATTCTTTGCTCGACTGACTGTATTGTTTTGTTTTAAATCAATCAATGAATACATAGACACATTAGAAGCAAAAATGGACTTGCTGTCCGATGTGTATCAAATGTCACACAAAAAGCAAGCAAAGATAGCAGCCATTGTGGCTATATGTCCATTTGGCTTTCTTGAAATTCTCCTGTTGAATTTGGCAGATTTTTATCAGATTGCCCCAGATGTAGTGGGGTTTAAGCTTCACATGGGTGGTCATTGATGAAAGATTTTGGATCTGGCAATAGCTCCATTATGGATTACCATCATTCATAAAAAGATGTTTGATGAGGAATATAATATTAAATTAAATAAAAACCAATTGATCTAGCTTTTTGTATTAAAAAACCCCATACATTTTTTAGATTTAAGATTTATAATCTTTACCACCAGCCTGTAATATAGTGACATATACAAAAAACGTATATCAACCAAAATACACATACATAGACATATTACAGTTAGCAAGGAATTCTGTCCCCATCCCCCCCCTCCAGTGTAAAATCTGATCATGTGGCCTCCTTCCAATACAAATTAAATATTTTTGCATGTATATATTTTTCATTCTGGATCTTACTCATTTATCTTCAGTGTATACTCATTTACCAACATTTATTATAATAAATACCTCTGTTATCTGAATTAATAATGAATCATGAATTCAATGACAGATTGTGTATTTGAATCAGTCTAATCTCATTATTTCAGCCTCAAAATAAATTAAACCTTCCTTGTTGTAAATGACTTGAACCTCAGAAATGTTAAATTAATGGCATCAAACACTTTACATTGCAACTTCAACCAATTACCAGAAACAATAAATGTTTTCATTGCCACATACATTCTTTTAAAATAGATATTCTCTGTCATCTTATATTTTTTCACCTTCAGTGACTTTGGACATTGTTAGCGCCAACTGAAGCAAGTGTGGACATCCACTAATAAAAGTTGAGGATGTGTTTTCAATTTTTTTCTTAATAAAAATGTGTACCATGGGGTGATACACATTGTCTTGATTTTGGGGGACATTGGAAAAGAAAGTTGCCAGAAACCCATTCTCAGTGTGCAGCGCAATTAGAAAATAAATGACTGAAAAAAATCTGAATGAACTGGTGTTTAAACTGAGCACTTTGATGTGACCTCAAATTGAATAAGAATGATTATCAGTGTATACTGGAGCATCATTATGGATGACAAATCTAAGGGTGAAAAGTCAGTGTCATTAGGTTAATCGTTGTTTAGGATTTTGAGAGAGTTATGAAGTGGCTTTTTCTTCTGTTTCCATAAAAAAACATTTTGCACATCAAATGAAGGAGGAGACAACATGCTTAACAGTTGGTATTGGATTGGATAAAAGGTCCATGGTCAAGGTCAAGAGGTTGTGTTAGGGTGTAACTAAGGCCACAAAAACTGTTTTAGGTTAAGCAATAAATGAACATATTTTGAAGGATAGTAATGAAAAAAGACAGTGCCTAATCAACTACCATAAAATGTTTATATAAATTATCTTGTTTCATACGTATTTTAAAGGTATAGATGTGCCTAAATGATTTGTTATAGCTGCACATTTTAAGACCTATTTGTTTTAAACCATGGCTTTATTTAGTTTTTAAATTTGTATAGTCATGCATCATTACTTTAAATTCTAGAATATAAAAAAATCAAAGAAAGTTTATACAAACAGGTATGGTGTTATTGTGATACATCTATACAAAACATTATTGCAAAAGTTATAACAGCTTTGATTTTGTGTTACCCTTGATTTTCTGTTCTTTTCCTATTTGCATACTAATGGGCAATACATAATGTACTTATAAAGCAATTCCATTGTTTGATAGACTGTTGAAAGAAGTCAGCAGTATAGAATTGGGTTACAATGTTCAGTGACTGACTATTCATTTTAGCAGCTGTTTTTGCATATTTTAGGGTTTTCAGGACAATTTACATGCAGTGTTTTGTCTTGCTGAAAATGCAGTTGGTCCCAATGCTTTGAGGCCTGATGACATCATCACTCTCTACTCAGGAAAGTAAGTTACTAAGCAGAAGCTTTTGTCTGTGCCAATCTTCTTATTGTGAGTGAAATGATAGATCAATGTTTTGATATTTCTTCCATATCGATATTGATATAAGAGGTGAAGAATTGACACAAAACAATACTTACCGTATACTAATTAATTTAATCTTCCATTGTTTTGAATAACTATTAGTTGTTTGCCTTTTCATTTTTTAAATTCATTTGAGACAGCCATAGGAGGAACTCTTTTCTGGTATCAAAAAAAGAGACAGCTATTTACAACACCTTTTCATCATGTTTAAATTATCAGATACGAGGTGATAACCCTGCTGTCAGCTCCATGCTGATTATTTTATGGTGTCATCATTCTCAGCCACCTGTTTGTATCTCAGCATAAAGAAGAAATTCAGATTTGTTTCCTCATGTATAATTTAAGAACTTTACTGATAATTTATTAACCATAATAAGTGAAGTTTTTCTGTTGCTTCTCATTGTCTACTTCATCCATGTATATCCTTCAAAAATAGAACTTGTTAGCAAGGGTCAGAGTGATGCATATCTGTAATTGGCAGGTTATTTCAAATTAATAAGACATGCATGAAAGTACATATTGACCTCAGACGACCTGAACAGGTCCTGGTTTTCAAATGAAAAGTAATATATTTTGAGTACAATGTATGAGTGTTGTGCTGTGAAACTTTCAGACCTGTGTCATTGTTTTGATGCAAGTGCATGTATGGCCTTAGCTATTGACATGCATGTGCAACTTGATTCTCTGTGAAGCTAATCAATTTTTTTATATGGTCGTTGAACTGTAGAGAAATTTCAGGCACTCCTAGCTGGTAAAATTTCATCACACTGTGGTCTTGATTGATAACCCAAGTTGAATCTTGAAATGTCACAATCACATGTTTTGGTGCTTTGAGGTTCTGTTGGGTACTCATTAACTATGTAAGGTGCCCCTGAGTGACTCAAGAAATAACAGTACCGACATGGTACCAGACCACATAAACATCAACAAATGGTGTTGTGTGGTCAGTAAATGAAAAGCTCTGGCATCTAGTTTTAATGTTGTTGATACAACTTAACCAGCAGTAGTCCTGCAATGTAATATGCCTTCCCTGAAATTCAGTTGGTTTTTAGGTTGCTGTCTTACTGCCTAAATAATGGCATTGTTCTGCGAGTTCTGAGGTCGACAAACATTGGAATGAAAGGTCAAATTTTCAAGAATCTCACAAACTTGGCAGCTCACAGGTGCTTTTCTACAAACTTGAGTTATATTCCTTTAGTCAGACTTTATCTATTCTGATTTTTTTTCCCCAATAAATTCAAATTCTGACAGAAGCACAAAACTTTTTTCAAATTCTGTTGACCTACAATTTAGTTGGTTGGAATATGATGGAATCCTGGAATGCAAAATCGGTTTTTAAGGATATCATGAACAAAACATAGCTATCTATATACTTATTCAATTTTAGTACATTTTTAAATTCATTTCATTAAAAAAAATACTTTATCTTTAATCCATTTTTGGCATTCCTGGCTTCATAGGCGATTTTGATAATAGTTGTGGCAATGTCAGCATCATTAAGAATTGCTTTCCATTAGTGGAATGATGTTCTCTGTTGAACAGTGCCCATGGGTATTGTTGGTCTGTATCTGTTGTTCCCAGTTTTCAAGAAGGTCTCACAATGAAAAAAATAGCAAGACTTATCCTGCACTTGTAATTCTAGGTACCTAGCAAGTAGTAATCAAAATCTTTGGTGTTGTAATCTACCATCACACCCATGCCCCATGCAGGATGTGTCTTGGTCTTTGCTATTTTTACTTGTAAAATATAATATCTTATGCGAGACAGCTGTAATTTGCTTTCCATTGCTAGTTTGCTAATCAGTGAATCTGATATAGGTTGTTGAGCAACATCATTGATTTCACAAACTTGAGCTAGAATTTATGCTGTCAATGGAGGTGCAGCTACCTTTGGTGGTGTTCAAGTCGCTAGTTGTCATAGATCTTGAATTCATTAGACTACCTGCACTCGTTGATTTTTTTTTCAGCCAATACACTGTAGTTCTTTTTTTTTTTTGCTATCAACGACTCACATTGCAACTTGTTTAGTGATTGGTGCAGTAAAGATAAAGCTGTGAGAATACTTTTATTGCAACTAAAAACAATCAGTGGAATACATAACCAAACCGATTTCCATAACATATCCTTAAATGGGTTTTCTTGAGTTAACAACATGCACTGGTATCAAACATCTACATAAAACTGTCATTGTATTTAAATATCAGGTCGACCTCTAATGTATAGTTCTATTATCAAGGTCTCCCCACACAGGTCCAACATATACCCATACAAGTCCAAAAAGGTAAAACAAATATGTGCCAATTAGCCATTGTGACATGCAGGATACAATAGTGCTGCTGGAGTAAGCAATGTAAGATTAATGGGCAAATCCAAATAATATACAACCCTGAAAATTTTGTTATCAAAGTTGAAATTTCATAACCACCGCTGATGGTGTCACAGGTCAGATTAACTTGAGTCATAGTGATGATCATGATAATGTGTGGTACAAAATTGTGACTGGCACCATTGGGTCCTGCACTCAGAACTTATTGATCTGCAGGAATATCAGTAATATCTTGTGGCCAACCAAGAAATGTTCTCAGCAACAACTGTGGAATATCAGCCTTGCACGTTGGAGTTTTAATCAAGATAGCATAGCTGAGTGTGGCTTGGTGTATGTGCACAAAAGAAAGATTTCTTATGGATGGTTTTATGTGAAGACCCCCAACAAAGTTCATCAGGCTGATCTTTTGTTTTTCCCACATGATTGGGTTCATGGGCACACATTCAAGTATGCATTAACTATGTTAGATACAGAGAAGCTGGCCTGTTGATGTAAATAAATTACCAAGTGTCAAATGTGTTTAAACATATTTACACCCACAAGAGGATCTGGGAAAATAATCTCTCTGAGCTGTTACTGCATTGCTAACAGAACATTAGGTGCAGTTTCATGTTGGACTTGTTAACATGCTATTTTTGGGGTGCTAATGCCCTGGGAGCTTTATAACATTGGTGGCTCAGTTTGCCTGTCACATCTTACTACATTGTAACAAAACCCACATGGGACTTGTTGAGCTGCTTGCATCATATTGGTTTGAACGCCAGGAGCATCCACTAGAATGTAAAGACATTCAAAGTCTGCATTTTTGATATATGTTGCCTTCAGGTTTTGTTGCACAGCTGTAAAAAAAAAAAAAAGAATGCAGCATCCTAATTGCTCACTGCAGAATACATTCTGGTATTGGAATGTAACTTGACCTGTGGAAAGGATGTAAAAAAAAGAGTTGTGCAGTTAAACTTCCTTGCATATCTACAATCCATCCTGATCCTGCATTAGAGAATTTTTCCAATGTCGAAAGATTCCTTGCAAAAGCTTTATCAATTATATCATTAATGCTATGAGTATATTTTTGGTTTAAGATTACATTCACATCACTTTGAATCCATGGGCTTGTGATTTTAAAGACATAATTGCCACAGGAATGATCAAATTCACATAGAGAACAATTTCCATAGAGAACAATTTCCATCTTAACTGCATAGGAGGCCATGTGTAACATTCATGGTTCCAGGATGGATAAGAAGTTTCACCACATATTTACCTGGCTCATATTGAGTCTGGGAAAAATGCACCAAACCTTGCAAATCTATGGCATGTATGTAACTCAAACTCAGGGACTTACAGTTGTTGTACTTCTACAGGAGCCTCAGTTGCATTGGTATGTGGCATATATTAAACTGAAATTCAGGGACTTGCTATTGTTGTACTTTTGCAGCAGCCTCAGTTGCATTGTTATGTGGCATATATGAAACTGAAATTCAGGGACTTGCTATTGTTGTACTTTTGCAGCAGCCTCAGTTGCATTGTTATGTGGCATATATGAAACTGAAATTCAGGGACTTGCTATTATTGTACTTTTGCAGCAGCCTCAGTTGCAATGGTATGTGTGTTATGGCAGTGATGCTCTTGTTCATTACCTATGCTATTGTGCAAAGTTTCTTCATGGTCATCTGTGGAGAAAGTGCTAGCATTACATATGTGTTGGCTTTGTTAAATCTGCATCAAATTCTCACACTCCAACATGATTTGTCCTTGTTGAATCACAGTTGATATGTTTACATATGAGGAAATCATTGTCTATTTGAGAAATATTTTGTATGATCATTTTTATTGTACTTGGATTTTAAACTGTAGTTGTTTCAATCCTTGCTATTACTTCACAGACTAGTGTTTCTGGGTGTTGCTACAATCATAGGTTCGGTGAGTCATTGCCTGCAATGTGATAATACTCCTACTTGAAATTAACAGGCTGGTGGAAAAACATACACCCATACCAGTCCTATGTTAAATCAGTTTTGAAACGATGCCATTCCATGGCTTATTATGTACCTATTGATACATGATCCTGTGTAATGGTAACTATACATAGTCTGGGAATAATAATTCTTGGTCTTTCACATATTGATTGCACTTTCACCAGCAATAATTTGAGTCGTTTTCACATTGACAATTATCAATATGACTGTTTCTTGTTTGGAGACAAGAAATGTACAATTCCACTTTGCATGCCAGAATAATGCATTGCATGGATAAGTAAATAATTACTATTTCCCCTTTGAGAACTAAATGGCATACAGGAAATTAGATTAATGCATTCTTTTACAAGAGTCAGCATTGCTTTACTAAGAGATAACACAATGCATGTAAATATTGATTGGTCTGCAAGCACAGTTCATAGCAGTGGTTTCACTGATACCTGAGAAGTACTCTGGTTATGCGTGTATTTAATACACTTCCATTGAGTGGTCAGTTTGTTTACCATTTGATTGTTGATTATGCAGATCATTATAGTGGTCAGTGCATCATATCAGCCTTCACCTGTGCAGCATATATGCCTGTAGTTTTCTATTTGAACTTTTATTGATTTAAGTAATGAAGACATGTGTTGTAGTATTAGTGGTTTCATTGGTTATTGATCTAGGTTTAAGTCTTCTATCCCACATGACTATCCTCTGGCATGGGCACCAGTGGAGACAGGTTCACATGCATGCTTGTGTGATGTGAGGGAGGTAGAAAACTTTTATCTAGACCAATAGCATAAAATCCCTATTATCATACTACTTCATTTTACTCTATGAACAGATAACAAATCCACTGAAGTTTTTAAACTTAAATGTTTATATATTTTTGCCAATTGTAATGATGTTAGTTTTGATGAATTAAGTATCAAAAACTGACCAGTTATTGAGAATTCTAGGAATGATTTGAAAGCCTCATGTCAGGTATTCATTTTGTTGGTCATTTAAAAGAAATAATGGAACATTTTTTAAAATTTTGTCAGAACTCACCAGCTCTTCAATATAGGGAGGGAAACACATCATTTTTGTCATAAATTTACTGACTTATAAAATTGTTGCAGATGTAAATATAGTTTGTATGTTACTGTTTAAAGCACATGTATTTGTAGTTGTAAATTGTATTGTTGTGTCTTTAAATTATTGCCAAAATATTTTTTAACAAGATTAAAAAGATTTGCATGCAAAGGTATTTCTAAACTTTTAAGTTATGTATATACACATCATTCTAAACTTTATTAAATTATATATATATATATATATATATATATATATATATATATATATATATATATATATATATATATATATATATATATATATATATATATATATATATATATATACATGTTTCTCAACTTTAAATTATACATGTTCACATATTTCTTAACTTTATCTAAGTTATACATGTACACATATTAAATTTAACCCTCTTATTTTTGTCTAATCATTCTTTGTTCTAGAACTGTGGAAATCAATAACACTGATGCCGAAGGAAGACTTGTTCTAGGGGATGGGGTAAGTGTTGAAATTAAGCTATACAGTCTGCATACTATACATAAAGCAGTGGAACATCTTTTTTTTTTTAATGTAAAGCACAGGCACATGTAATTAAAGACTTTACACAAAATTCTTTCTTTTCCAACAGGTTGCATATGCCAATAAGGATCTGAAGGCAGACATAGTGGTTGATATGGCAACACTGACAGGAGCCCAAGGGATAGCCACAGGTAATAGAGTGTCTCTTTTATTTTGCTTTTCAACTTTTCAACCATGTTTCATCTTTTTAAACAGGTAAGCTTGGATTTTACAAAATAAATCACTAAAAAACAAAATTTTAATGTTATCAGCTAATGAAACAATAAATAATGTACATTGCCTGTACCTGAGAGTTAATTGTGCCTTAATGGCAGGAATGAGTAACTTCCTCTCAAGGGTTGTAAGGTGCTGTTGATAAGCAGGATTATTCAACTTCCTGTCAAGGGTGGTAAAGCACTGTTGATAAGCAGGATTATTCAACTTCCTGTCAAGGGCAGTAAAGCACTGTTGATAAGCAGGATTATTCAACTTCCTGTCAAGGGCAGTAAAGCACTGTTGATAAGCAGGATTATTCAACTTCCTCTCAAGGGTGGTAAAGCACTGTTGATGGCAGAATTGTGCAACTTCCTCTCAAAGCTGGTAAAGCACAGTTGATGGCAGGATTGTGCAACTTCCTCTCAAGGGTGGTAAAGTACAACTTATTACTTTGGGTAATCCAAGATGTTTATGAGGGGCTTCAGATCATGTTCATCCAGCCCCTTCCACTTTTGTGGTCCCTTTTCATGATAGACATCATATCTGATCGGATGCCACAAAGGCAGAAGTTTTACAGAAGGAGATAAAGCTTGTAAAGCAGGTGGTGGAAAAATTTAAAAAAAACTAGACTCCCTGGGTTTCTATTCCAGATTTATTTTGGTTATGCAAACCAACAGGAAACAGATCTTACAGTCCTGTCAGAAAGTTCAGGATGGAAACACAGGGTTCCCGCACGGGTCTGGAATTCTGGGAAAAGTCTTAAATTTGAAAATTGCTTTTTCAGGTCTTGAAAATAGATTTATTTTATCAAAGTACCAATATGAGAACAAGTGATTTAAGAAAGTAAAATATAAGCAGAGCTTATGTTAGTAAAAATTCTTTTTTTGGAGCTAAAGTATCGAAGAGGCATTACCCATCAGCAGTGAAAGCATGAACATAATGAAGATACGGAACAGTTTCCAAACTTGTTCCAGCTGGCTAAACTAGCTATGTATATGTCCATTCAGAAGGGGCGTCTAAGCATAGAACAATATTCATACACTGGTGAGGAATAGATTAAGCTCAGAAAAATCAACAGATTTGTGTATACACCTAGAGTTAACATCTTTTAAAAATTTTGATTTCATTAGGACGCTATCAGAGTGTAGCTGAAAGCAAGATGGATGGATATTGTATTGTTAGGTATATAGTGAACTATGGCCATTTCCTCCTTTCCCTCTTTTTTGTTATATCCCCTACCTTTCTTATTTGTGCAACAAGTGGGTAACTTCCTCCTCCACTTCTCCCTCATTAGATAAAATCCTGGCAGCATTTCTGAAGTGAAAGCACTGGAGTTGCAGCTGGAGAAGAAAGAATAGAAGCTAAGGGAAATAGTTAACATCTGGGTTACAATGACTTTCTTTTTAAATATCATTTCTCTTTCATATTATATTTATTTCTGTATTGGTTTTTTATGTGTTTTGCATTAAAATTAGTAACTAAAGCAGAACACTTGATAATGTGAGTAGTAACTAAAAACTGAAAACAGGTCATTAAAAAGTCACTGAATTTCAGCTCTTCTGATTTGTAAGAACCCTGTTTCATGGATTATTTTATTAAGTTTTGTGTTCTTGTGAGTATTCATTTTAATTTGATTGGATTTTATTTGATTTGACATTCTTTGACCGATCTTTTTGTGTGCCTGTGTGGACCTGTTATTTGAAGAATGCCTGGATATTGTGTTTTCAACTCTTGTGGGAAGAAGCTGATGACTTCAAAGCCTGGATATGGCCTTCCAAACTTAAGACTAAAGTGTCATGTTGTCTATGCAGGTCAATTAACTTGTCACACTATTAGGTCTGGAAATTTGTATTTTTAGACCTGGAAAAGGTCTTAAATCTTTTTCTAAATTTGTGGCAGGAACCCTAAAACAGCAAAACCCATCTGTTTATCTATGCAGTGTGTTGAATATACAATCAGTCTTAACCTGTGTGACATGTATTTTCATCTACCTATTCACAGTGTATCAAGCAGATAACATTGCTTCATCTGTTGCAGGATAGAATACCAATTCCACACCATTCAATTTGACCTGTGGTCTGATTGGCTAAGTGGTCTAAAGCGCATACTATTATGGATTGCTGCCATCTCACCTCAGTCTGTGTGGGTTTGAGTCTTAAGTTTGGCCAATGATTTAGTGTTTCTTTCCAGGGTTTTCCTGGGCTCTTCCACCGTTTATTCTAGCCACCATGTATAGCCTATCTTGTGCTGAACAAATGTTGTTAAACCCTACAACAACAACAAAAAAATTAATTTGACCTCATTCTCAGCCCTTGGGCCTTCACCAGAATATTGGACTGTGCCATATCACACTTCAGGATATCTACAGCAATGAATGCATACCTGGATTACTGCTAAAGCATTCTGTAAATTCTGCTTTATTTCACAATATGGACAACCTTCTCTATTTGAGTTTCAGTTTGGATTGAATAATCATTGTCCCTTTTTAACATTTTCATCTTGGTACAGAATTTCTAACTCATATCAGCCTGTTTTGTCTTCTTCCAAAACCAACAATGGTATCATTCATGTTCTGGAGAAATCATACAGCAGGATGTTCATTTTGGCAAAGGAGTTTCCTAAACTCTTCATGCTCAGTCTGCCACTTGGGCCATCTTGCATGTTGCCTCTACAGATAGCTGTTCCAGCTCAGTGGTGCCCAATCTACGGTTATTTAGATCACCAGATTGTGATCATGACCAAAATCAAACACTCCCTGCTTTATTGGCAAGATAGGGATTGGCTTTTGGCTGGAATACATCTAGAAGCCCTACAACTTAAAATCCCAATCTGTTCAGATGCCATTTTGTATGGGATGTTGAGGCTTACTTTTGACAGTCATTGATTTGTTCAGTAACAAGTGGAGCTGCACGAAATGGCTATTCACATCAATCTCTGAGAATTTAAGACCATTCTTATTTCCTTTCATGCTTGGGAAGCAAATAAGCAAAAGGAAGATTGTTCAGATAATGTTTGAAAGTTGAATTGTAGGAAACAGCCTCTTTAAACAAGGAATTTGAACTTTGTGGGGCTGACAATTGCTTGACCTTTTAAAAACACGATGAGATGGAACAATAAATTACCCACTGTCATCTCTACATTTTCAACCCCAGGCATAAGCCATTATTGGCCTATTAATAAGCTGGGAGGGAATTTTACATATGCATTCCCTCCAGTGTTTCCAATCCAGAAAATGAGCGGAATAGCTAGTGTTAATTATACCCTCAGATTGGAACAGATCCTGGATTGACAGTCTGCCGAGTTTGGTGATGGACCAACCCATGGAAATAATAGCAATGCCCATATGAGGCAGTCACAAGAATTGCCTGCAGAAACATTACCTTCATTTCATGCCAGGCTCTTGTCAGAGATGGTGTGTATGATAAGTTGTTTAGTGCTTTGGCTGTTAAGAAGAATGTTACAACTAGATCTTGCTCCACTTTAAGGCATATGAGGAGGAGCAGTAGTGTCTATAATGAAATGTGTGACATTAAGGATGTCATGTCTATAATGAAATGTGTGACATTAAGGATGTCATGTCTATAATGAAATGTGTGACATTAAGGATGTCATGTCTATAATGAAATGTGTGACATTAATGATGTCATGTCTATAATGAAATGTGTGACATAATTGATGTAATGTCTATAATGAAATGTGTGACATAATTGATGTAATGTCTATAATGAAATGTGTGACATTAATGATGTCATGTCTATAATGAAATGTGTGACATTAATGTTGTCATGTCTATAATGAAATGTGTGACATTAAGGATGTCATGTCTATAATGAAATGTGTGACATTAATGTTGTCATGTCTATAATGAAATATGTGACATTAAGGATGTCATGTCTATAATGAAATGTGTGACATTAATGATGTCATGTCTATAATGAAATGTGTGACATTAATGATGTCATGTCTATAATGAAATGTGTGACATTAATGATGTCATGTCTATAATGAAATGTGTGACATAATTGATGTCATGTCTATAATGAAATGTGTGACATTAATGATGTCATGTCTATAATGAAATGTGTGACATTAATGATGTCATGTCTATAATGAAATGTGTGACATTAATGTTGTCATGTCTATAATGAAATGTGTGACATTAAGGATATCATGTCTATAATAAAATGTGTGACATTAAGGATGTCATGTATATAAAGAAATGTGTGACATTAAGGATGTCATGTCTATAATGAAATGTGTGACATTAAGGATGTCATGTCTATAATGAAATGTGTGACATTAAGGATGTCATGTCTATAATGAAATGTGTGACATTAAGGATGTCATGTCTATAATGAAATGTGTGACATTAATGATGTCATGTCTATAATGAAATGTGTGACATTAAGGATGTCATGTCTATAATGAAATGTGTGACATTAAGGATGTCATGTCTATAATGAAATGTGTGACATTAAGGATGTCATGTCTATAATGAAATGTGTGACATTAATGTTGTCATGTCTATAATGAAATGTGTGACATTAAGGATGTCATGTCTATGATGAAATGTATGACATTAAGGATGTCATGTCTATAATGAAATGTGTGACATTAATGTTGTCATGTCTATAATGAAATGTGTGACATTAAGGATGTCATGTCTCTAATGAAATGTGTGACATTAAGGATGTCATGTCTGTAATGAAATGTGTGACATTAAGGATGTCATGTCTATAATGGAATGTGTGACATTAAGGATATCATGTCTATAATGAAATGTGTGACATTAAGGATGTCATGTCTATAATGAAATGTGTGACATTAATGATGTCATGTCTATAATGAAATGTGTGACATTAATGATATCATGTCTATAATGAAATGTGTGACATTAATGATATCATGTCTATAATGAAATGTGTGACATAATTGATGTCATGTCTATAATGAAATGTGTGACATTAATGATGTCATGTCTATAATGAAATGTGTGACATTAATGTTGTCATGTCTATAATGAAATGTGTGACATTAAGGATGTCATGTCTATAATGAAATGTGTGACATTAAGGATGTCATGTCTATAAATAAATGTGTGACATTAAGGATGTCATGTCTATAATGAAATGTGTGACATTAAGGATGTCATGTCTATAATGAAATGTGTGACATTAAGGATGTCATGTCTATAATGAAATGTGTGACATTAAGGATGTCATGTCTATAATGAAATGTGTGACATTAAGGATGTCATGTCTATAATGAAATGTGTGACATTAAGGATGTCATGTCTATAATGAAATGTGTGACATTAAGGATGTCATGTCTATCATGAAATGTGTGACATTAAGGATGTCATGTCTATAATGAAATGTGTGACATTAAGGATGTCATGTCTATAATGAAATGTGTGACATTAAGGATGTCATGTCTGTAATGAAATGTGTGACATTAATGTTGTCATGTCTATAATGAAATGTGTGACATCAAGGATGTCATGTCTATCATGAAATGTGTGACATTAAGGATGTCATGTCTATAATGAAATGTGTGACATTAAGGATGTCATACCAGTCACACCAGTCTTAGCCTTCATTCCCCAAACTGGTCAACTTCTGTTTTTTTTTTTTGCTTCTTTTTTTTTCTTTTTTGAAAACACAAAGTATGAACCCATCAAAGTCAGGGGATAGTGTTTCACATTTCAGACACATTCCAAAATCATGAAAGAGATGATATTGGCCTACAATTCCGACTTGTTTCCCAGTTTTGACATATCCTGGTAATATCCTGGCCATGCTTGCTCACCTTGTTCTCAAAATGGAACTTCTTTTGGCTCTTGATATGGCAAATTTGGGTCCGTGCCTTTCTTACAAGATATACTTCCTGATGGCATCAGTTTGCAGTGTGAGGGAATGGCATAAACTGTTCCATTCTGATAGATCAGTTATATTAATTATGCAATCTGCTTTAATTTCTAAAATCACATTACTGTAAATATTCAGTATTGATTGATCAGTTGGGAGAGATGAAGCTGCCAGACTCAGTACACACCCACTTGTGCTATCTGAGGTACATGGAGAATGTTTTCAACAGCCTTTAAAGGCTCTTCCTTCCAATTCATTTGAAAAGCAAGACAACCCCACAAATGCTGGCGGCTTGGATGAAGGGGTTGGTAGGTTATTGTACTCCTGTCTTTCGTATGGTCAGGTTTGACTGGTGAAGATTTTTTTGGTCATACAAGTGATTTCCACAAGCTTGGCCTTTAACATAATATCTAAATTTGAGACATGGTTTAATATGTTTTTTCAGCTTTAATTGCATGACATGGCCTTACAGAGGATAAAACTGAATTCTGTCAGTCCGCTGGTAGCTGCCCAGGCAGTTACCACACCTCATTCACGATAGCACAACCTCAGCTCATGGTAGGACCTTGCTGATTTCATGCAGGAAACTTACTGAATTGCCTCTAAAAACATAATGGATTCACCCTGGAATTTTGCTGGATTCACTCTGGAAACTTTTGACAATAAGTCAGTTGCCTAGTGCATGATCCAACAGGGATCTCTCTTACACATGTTTAGTTAAATAATCTTTGGTTGTGTTATTCTCATTTTAGGAGAAGTTCATCCTTTTATTAGAGCAATCATAGCTGTGTTCTTTCAGGGTGATGTGAGTAGAGGATAGTTTCTCCTCTTCTTCCTCAGCAACTCTCCTGATGCTAATATGATTAAGTAATTTATTTCATGCAGAAAGGAATTTGGTTTAGTAAATTATATTTCTTAAAAAATACCTGATCACATCACATTCAATCCGTCCAATCCTTCCTCACAAATACAAGCATCATGTTACAGTTTTAACACTAGCTTAAACTGACATACGTGGATACTGGAACAACGGGATTAAATCTGTAGGAGTCGTACTTTGTCAATACGATACACCTCCCCATACAGTACTGGGATAACTCATGAACCCAAATATAGTGTGGAGCCCTTTTTTACCTAGAAAAGACCAAATGGTATGGCCCCTATTTAACAAGAATAAAAACACAATTGGTAGTGGTAAATGTTATGGATATCTGTGTTATATTAATTTATTTGGAATACCTTTGGATAGTTTCTGGATTGATGTGAAATTGATATTACAATTTTACGACAACATTCTAGGAATTCATACACTGTAAATCATTTTTAATTCTTTCACTTGGATTTATATTTTATGGAAATAAATTTATATTGTAAAAAATTGAATTCTTGTTGGATTTTACCTTGTAACATAATATAAGCCCCCATATGTAACATACATGAAACCGTGATATATTGCTCATTTTATCATTGAAAATAGCAGTTATTGACAAGACATTTAAATCAAAATTATGAAATTTGTAACAATTAAAAAAATTTATATTTGTTGATAAAAAGTTTGCTTTTAAAGAAAACAGTTCTCAGTACACTGTAAATAATAATATGTGATAAAATATTGATTACATAAAATGTCATTAATGCCTACTGGTGGCAGCACTTTAAAAAATAAATACCAATTAAATAAGCCTTTTCATGTTAAGTTCATGTTTCAGTTTTATGTTTAATTTGGTTTTAGCGTAATAATCTTCATAAATGCAACATGCCCTCTTGTATTCAAACATGAAAAGAGTCTATTGGCTGAATTATGCCCACAAAAGTTTCTGTGAGAGCCTAATTAAGTACTGAGTGTGTTTTGATCTTTAATTTGTGAAAGTGATGTTTGAATTGTTAGAGTCTATTAAAAGTTTACATGAATTGTATTATCATGTTTAGTCTTTCATATCAAATCAAGTAAAGAAGGGTAGAATTAAAATGTTTAAAGAGGGGATTGTAAATCCTCTGTGTGTGTGTAATTTGGATTTTTAACGTAGCTTCAACAATTTTTCAATCATAATCAGTATGATGTCTGCAATGTGGCAGTTTATAGTGATGTCTAGCACTGGGGCATCATGCTGCAGACTTGTAGCATGATGTCCCACCCAGTCAAAATTATCCTGACACCAGGCCAACCAGTCTTAACACTAACCTCTTAATCCTGAGTGCCAAGCAAGGCAGCTGTTAGTACCATTTTTGTAAGTCTTTGGTATGACTTGGCTGGCAAATCCTATTTATAAGAAGTAGTGGTCATAGTAGTGTGTTAAGTCACCTTATTTTAGTTGACTAATTGAACACTGTGAACACTAAGTTTATGTAACATAATTAAATTATCTAACATTAATCAGTGGTTTTTTTTATAAATCATTCATAAATGAGATCAGTGACTGCAAAAGAAACATCCAAAAGAGTAAAAAGAACAAAAGAAGTTTAGTTTCATGGGTTCATATAAGGATGAGAGTTTCAAAATTTATTGGGAACTAAAAATTCCTGAATTAGTGTCCTAGTGGTTAGAGCGTCCGTATCTGATGTAGGGTGTTGTGGGTTTGATGCCTGGTCGAATCATACCAAAGACTTACAAAAATAGTACTAACAGCTGCCTCACTTGGTGCTCAGCATTAAGAGGATAGGACTGGTCGGCCTTGAGTCAGGATAATGTGACTAGGTGGGACATAATGCTACATGTCTAAGGCATGATGCCCCAGTGCAAGATAACACTATAAACTGCCACACTGTAGACACTGTAGCGATATGGCTGAAAAATTGTTAAAGCTACATTAAAAATCATATTCACATCACATCACTTGCTGAAAGATGTGCAGAAATTGCATTATAATTATAAAAATTAAAAAAAAAGTTTTTATAATATTGTTTCTCTAAATAAATGTCATTTTTTTTATAAAATATTGAATCTTTTTTATTCTGAATCAACAGTGACACTAGAATGTATCTATATTTACATGCCAAAATATGGTGACAAAATACACAATTGTTCAGTTACAATATGTGATATGTGTTGAAACCACTTAGAATAAAATTTTAAATGATCTTTCACACACACACATACACACACACATACATATATATATATATATATATATATATATATATATATATATATATATATATATATATATATATATATATATATATATATGGTAATTTAAACAGAAAAGTGAATAACTTTATTAGTATAAGCTATTTACTAGTATTTATTCCAAAAATGATTTTAAATGAGATTTTAAGCACTTAACCTGACTACTTTCTGCCCCAGCTTCTCGCTCTCAATGTCCATCCCTTTCTTAATTTTTCACAAGTCCTTCAGTAACTCGAGCCTTTGCTTATGCCATGGTATGTGTTTTTGAACCCATTGTTCAGAGTTATAGAGGGAGAGATGTGTATAGAAGCAAAAATGTTTATTCATCATTTTGGAAGTACTGTATTGGAAGGTAGCAGAGAATAATTTCCTAATGTTAATGTTAATGATACCAGGTAAGTCATTTTGTAGAAATATCATTTACTAAAAAATTTCTTTTCAAAAAAAAAACTAGACATAATTCTCATGCTTCAGTCCAAATTTGTTTATCTGTTTTTTTATTATATATTTTGCTTAATAAGACAATATTGTTGCTATATGCTAACTCAAAATAGTTTGTGTGATTTTTAAAATAATTTTTTTTAGTTACCACTGAGTGTATAGAATTTTATTTATAGTCCAAATTCATTATAAACCCTTTTGGTATTTATTTACATCAAGTCTAAATGTAACAGCTCAAAATATGACTTGACAATACCCATATGTATGCCCATTCACCCTTCATGCACATCATATTGTATCACAAATGCCACACTACTTTGCTGCATTTCAAAATTCAAGATTTTTTTTACAAAAAAAATTGAAATAAATTTTTCCTTATTTAGATAAATTCAATGGAAATAATATAATTTTGTTACTTTTCCATGCAGATGTTGCACTTGTCCCAGGCTGCTGGACAAGAGATGTTTTCAGCCTTTGTTATATTTGTTTTTCAAGACTGCTTTGAAATGATGTATTCTTAAGGTTATACTAATAAAATACACAAAACAATCTCTTCACAGGGAAGTACCATGCATCCATTGTGACCAATAATGAAGACTGGGAAATTGCCTGTGTACATGCTGGAAAGACCTCTGGAGACCTAGTTCACCCGATGCCTTACAGCCCAGAACTTCACTACTGTGAATTTTCAAGCACACTAGCTGACATGAAAAACTCTGTAGCTGTAAGTTTTTATTACAGTGTATTACATAATGTTTAAACCAACATCATTTTATTCAAGATCAAGCTCACAGAACTTTCACCTCCATTCATTTATCTATAATGATCTTTTCTTTGATTTCAGAATGTTCATACTGGTATTAAAAAAATTTTACTTTTGATGTAGCAGCATATCTGATAAATGAATATTATTGTATTAATTAATCATGGTTGAGTATTCATTCAAGTGTAAATTTTCCATATTTACTGAAGAAGTAAATAAAGACTGAAGGATTATGTGTTCCTTGGTGAGGGATTGGGAATTTGAAGGATTCTGTGCACCTTTTTCAGGATTTTGTTTACATTTGTGAGTGCTTGGGAGCAAAATGGATTATGCATACCTTTGTCAGTGATGGAAAATTTTGCTGTGTACCTTTGTCATTGATTGGGAATGCAAAGGATTTTGTTTACCTTTTTGTGTGATTGGGAGTCCAAATGATTCTTTGTGCCTTCTGTCAGTGATTGGGAATCCAAAGGATTTCATTTAACTTTTTGTAATTGGAAGTCCAATGGATTCTGTGTACCTTTATGAGTGATTGGGAATTTGAATGATTTTGTGTACCTTTGTATGTTGTTGGGAATTTGAAGTATTTTGTACCTTTGTGTGTGATTGGGTCAAATCTTCACTTTGATAAATATCCGGCCAAAAAAGTCTGATTTTAAATAGTCATAGTCTTCTTACCGAAAATAGTCTTAAAAATTTATGATGGTATAAGTATTTCCAGATCAGTATTGCGTAATCATTTAAAACCAATCATGTGATAGACAAAACACAGACCATTCATAAATATTGGAATCATTTGTGAAAGGTAAACATATAAAAAATATAAAATATGAAGTTATTTCCTGTTAAACACATTTTTGGACATTTTGTCGTAAAATTACATATTTGTGGCTGTTTCCAAGTGGATGTATCCATCTTGAAGTACAATTTGCGCTCATTCAGCAAGTTCTTCTATTGAACCAGGATTTGAACCTTATTTTGTTACAGAAATTAGTCCATTGTTAATCCAGAGAGGGTGGAAATAGTCATCGTCAGATAATGAAAAAGGAACATTCAAGTTAACACTCTGTTTTAATTAGCTCACACAAATTTTGTAAACATGAAAAAAAAAAATAGTGAGCTTTGTGGAAGCCTGCATTCAGTCAGTATATCATGCACTTGACACATTTCTTCAATTTGCTCAAATGCAGCATTTTCATGTGTCTGTGGGCAGCAGCAGGACAAGTGTGTTGGACTCGTGGTAGAATCCTACCTCACATTAGCTCTGGTTGGTTCTTGTGGTGTGAACCACCAAATTAGCCAGTCAGGCATTTTTTCAGGATGACAATAAGTGTGTCATTAGACGTTCTTAATCAGACAGTTTCCTACCAGTTTGATGGGCCCCAAGTGGTCGAGTGGTCTAAAGCGCTGTCCGTTATGGATCACTGCCATCTCACTTATGTCTGCATGGGTTTGAGTCTAGGATTCGGTGAATGTGGATATGTGAGAAAGCTTGCTAGTAGCTTCTCGTGGTTTGGTGGTTCTTTCCGGTGATTTCCAGGTTTCTTCCTCCACCATTAATACTGGCCGCCATGAATAGCCTATTGTGTGCTGAAAAATGGCATTAAGCCCAACAACAACGACAACAACAAGAACCAATTTGACATACACTGTGGGGTTTTTTTTAGGTATTCTTCTATAATCCAACTGATTTCATACTTCAAGATCACATTGTTTTATGTTATTCTGATATAGACTTATTCCTGCTGATTGGCACCCAAAAAATGTTTCATCTGTTATTCATACACAATCAGATTGATTCCGAAACTGATCAAAGACATCTTTTGTGTTTAAAGTACTCCAGCTTGATATGTGATTGATCATGTAAAAATAATAGTCATACACAGCTATTTTGTGTGCTGTATCTGATCAATCAAGAAAAGACTTGAACTCATGATGGAGTTGCACTTAGATTCAAATGGTTCTGTCACATTCAGGCAGACATTAGTTTTCTGTGTTCAGATGTTTGTTTTAGAACTCAAGACTTTAAATTTGCAGGAATACACCAGGCTCTAACACTTTAATTGCATTCCAGCAAGCATTTGTTTCTGTATGCGGATGTTTTTCATAGCACTCAAGAAATAAATTGAACCCTTGGGCTCAAAAACTTACTTTGCATTTTGGCAAACATTTTGTTTTGTATGTGTAGGAGTTTTGAACCCATAGGCTTGTACTTAGGCTCAAGTACTTCCTTTATATTATGGAAAACATTTTGATGTATATAGGTATTTTAACTTGGGGAAAGTCTTTCAAGCCTTGGGTTCAAAGGCTTCTGTTACATCTAGAAAGCATTTTACTTTGTGCCAATGTTTGCTGCAGCACACAAAAAATGTATAAACCCTCAGGCTTGTGCTCATATTCAAACTTTTTTTTTGTGCATTTTAGCAAACATATGCACATAGCAAAATGTCTGACCCCTATATCGACAGAACAAACATAATCACTAACAAAATGTGAATGTAGAATGGAAGAAAATATTTGGCCTTCCAGTGTTTTCTAGGGTAATGTGGGGCTAGATCCAAAGCACAGCATTAAAGAATTCCTTTAAAATTTACACAATTCGGTTCCTTTAAGTTCTAATCATTGCATATTACAGGATCGAAGCAACTGCCAAGTGTCCTGTGCAGGGTTGTTTATTGCTTCTCACCTGGGTTTTGAATTTCCAGGGGTGTGGCTGCACATTGACATGGCATCTCCAGTACATAATGTAAGTGTTTACTACAAATTAGTGTGTGTAGAATCAATGTAGTACTTAATAAAGCTACATGCTGTTATATAACATCTTTTTCTCAATTTGTTACAGAATTATGTCTCTAAAAATGACTTTTAATGGGTCCCTTATGTTTTATGAGAAACTATAATCCAAGTACTTTAAGCAAAATTCATCATTTCTCCTTTGAATACATTCCCCAATCACATTAACATTAGGGATATAAACCTGCTGAAATCATCTACACTAAAATTTTATGCCCCAAGTCATATAGACAAAGGGCAATAACTGTTGCTCATAACTTCCCTTTGGTCCTACTAGGAGTTGCTAGTTTATAAGTTTTGTACAAGACACTTCATGTTAATGCAAGCTGAACTTGTGTTAAATTTGAACCATCCATGGATGATTTTGGATTTGATTCGATTAATATTCATTCCTAAATAGGTGGTAGATATTATTTAATATCAAATTTTGCAAGTGCTTTTCAGAAATTTTTAACTTTCATGGATCTAGTCATGGCACATGATATTGTTGATGCATATTTCTCAAGGTTTCACACACATTGCCTGTTGCTTGCTCGTTCAGTAACAGGTGTTGTTTTAGTGACTTAATAACATTCATTGTTAATTTATATAGTCTTGTCATGTTTTGTTTTATTTTGCTATTTAAGTGAAACTTTCAACAAAGTAAAAAAAATTAATCAAGTTGAAAGTAAGGAAGACTTATGAATCATGCACCATGTGGTCCAAGAGTGTATGGACTATGGTTTTACAAAAGACAATGATACAAAATTTTTAATTTCTACAGGTAGGTATGAAACAGTGATGGAATATACCCCCATTTTTAGGCAACCCAGGTGGCATATTTCCCCCAGTATGCCCAAGAATGGCCATCAGATCTGTAAGTCAGGGTGAATGGATTCAAGAGATCTATTGTATACTATCATGACATCAGTCATCCAACCAGCTGAGCCAGCCATCTAGTCAGTCCACTTACTAAAAGATCAGTTTTTCTTGGCAGGCCCACAGCTTCATCTTTCTTCAGTTATGGAGATCTTAATGATAGATCTATCCAACATACCATGCTATGGCAAGATAATATTACAATTATGGTTAAATAGTGATAGATCATTCCATTTTTCAGGCCCGTGGCTTCATCTCTCTGCAGTTACAGATGTTATTTAGAGTTCCATCCATCTCACCTGGCATATGACTACACAAACATTATGGGGAAGATTTTAGTAATAGATCCATTTGTCCAGCCTTACCCATAGTAAAAATGTCTTTCTTGCCACATTAAAGTGGGGTTGAAAACAATGTTGTCATTCTTTGATATTGGATTTAGCTTCCCTGTTGATTCTATAAGTAATGGCTAACACACCTGGGGGTCAACTGCTTCCCTGTTGATTCTGTAAGTAATGGAAAAATAGGCTAACACACCTGGGGGTCAACTGCTTCCCTGTTGATTCTGAAAGCAATGGAAAAATAGGCTAACACACCTGGGGGTCAACTGCTTCCCTGTTGATTCTGTAAGTAATGGAAAAATAGGCTAACACATCTGAGGGTCAACTGCTTCCCTGTTGATTCTGTAAGTAATGGCTAACACACCTGGGGTGTCTTGGAGCAGCTGACCATTCAATGCTTTATGTGATGACTGCCAATCTTGATTTGATATGCCATGGCACATTTGTGCATTATGCTGCTAAAGCTAATGCTAAGGATGACTCCATTTCGCTTGCCATTTCTGTTTTTCATAAAATACTGATGATATTCAGAGACAGACAGCTTAAGAAATACCCCATCAGCTTTTCACTATATCCATATCCTAGTTTATAAACCATCTGTCTCTGCTTCAATGGAGGGAGAATAAAAAAAAAGTAAACCAAAAGGGATCTTTTGCATCCCAAGTGTCATTCCGATCTCAACCTTTTGTAAGCAGACAATGACTGAACCAGTCTTGGAGACACCCTTACAGGGGATGTAAGAAACCAAGTTTCTACACCACTGTGCCTTCTGTCTCCCACAATTCATTTGACACCCTCACCACCCAAAGACAGTTTGCTGGTGTGCTCCTTATTTCAATCACACTGGATCAATCCATTTTTGCCAAATATATGGGTGATCCAAGTCATTTTGGAAGGGCTTCAAACACTGTTTAATAAGCCACCTCGTTCTATTTTTATATTTCTAATTTATGTGCCATCAGATCAGTGGGTAGTGTAGTATGAAAACCAAAATCACTAGGGTTCTGTTCATAGCTGTTTCTTATCAAAGGCCAGAGGCATGTTGAGACTTATTGTGGACTTGAGTCACCTCAACAAATTCGTTCTTTCTCTGATAGCAAGATCTATACAACACTCCATGTGATGGGGCAAGTATGGCATGCAATTTGATCCTACAGATGGCTACTTTTTATGTCACCTCACATTTATTTGGTTTGCATACAATAATGAAAGTTTGCCAACTTAAGATAATGTACAGTACAGTTGCCTTATAAGGATTTTAACTAATGAAATTATAGCCGTCTATGTAAGTCTTGCTTTCAAATGCAACATTTCATCCAATACATATTGTTGGCTGATGTCTAAAATAAACTTTCTCAACTTTTTATTTTTATTGGTAGTTAGCTTTTCAGACACAAAAACTGAATTTTAGACCATGGTTTAAATAGGAGAGTGAGTTATTATTCATATAGGGATTTCAGTCTTTCTTCCCTGGAAGGATATTCAAGGTATAGTTAGGATTCTTAGAATTTCTTCCACCTATTATCCATTTCCCGATGTTAATAAGATTGGGAAATATATTCAAAGGAGAAAGCAAATTTGTCTAGTAAATAATTGTTTCTCCACTAATACTTGCCCAATAACAAACTTAAATCCCCTCTCATGTACCCTAATGTGAGCATCCTCATTGGTAGATCCCTTACCTAAAAAAGCTAATGATAACAAGAGGGGTTAAGGTGTGGTGTTTTAGTTTTTACCTGAAAAGATGAAATTTTGTCTTTTAGTAGTCTGGATTTGGGAGGTAGCAGGCTTAAGTTCCTAATGTTAATTTGATTGCATTAGTATTATTGGGGAAACATGCTAGACAAATTTGCTTTCGATGGTATGAAGACATGTTTTGTATTCAATATCATTGTAGGAGCTGAATAAACCTGTGATTCTAACTTTGTAATTAAGCTAGCTGAACTTTGTATTTGCATATTCAGCAAATCTTTTAAATTTTCACAAGGGCAATAAGCTTTGCACAAATGCCTTATACTGTGGATGTATTAAGAAATGGTTGCAATCTGAAAAATTTTGTACAAGTATAAAACTGAGGGCTAACATCAACCATACAAAAGTAGAAAGTAAATGGTTAGTGTTTAGCACCAGGGCATTCTCAGGGCTTAAAAATTCATATTGTTGAATATCCCCCATCTTGCATCACTTTTCACGAAAACAAAATGTCTGTTTAGCATGGTTACATTTTCAACAGGTACATTCTTTTTAAACAAATTTCCCTATGAACAGGCTGTAGCAGTGAATCCATTTTCTTGTTCATTTAGTAAACTGTTAATGCAATAACATTCATATTTTCTTATTATTTCATTATGTAATTTTCATATGACCTGCTTTTGAAGCTTATGCAGCAGTAAGTCACGATTTCTTCCTTTTTAATTCTGAAAATTTTCTTCATAACTAAGTAGAGCATTATTTTTTTGCAGGGTGAGAGGGCAACAGGATATGGGGTGGCATTGTTAAATGCTCTCTTTGGAGGGAGGTCATTGAATCCTTTGCTACAGTCAGTAGCCCCACCCATACCCTATGAGGCTTTCAGTTCTGAAACCAAAGCTGATGGTGCCAAGAAAATCAAACTTAATAATGAGATGGAGTAGAATTGAGCAATTAGATATACATTCAGAATTTTTGTCCTGATATATTGCAGTTGATGTTTGCCCATTGATTCTTACAATCCATGCATACCACCAATTGTTGGTATACCTGGCTGGGTCACAAGAGAGAGGGTTTTGAAATTGTGTAAAATGATGTGAATTTTTATGACATTAATGTATCCAAATTTAAGAACAATACCAAGTCATATATGGAATTTTAAAATGAATCATGTGACTTAAAATTTTTTATAGAAAATTAATTTTGCAGCAATAGCAATGATTTAAGTTATTAATGTGCGTTATTTCTCTATGTATCTAATTAACAATTATTTTTATGAATAAAACATAGTTGTTAATCATAAATTGGTTTTGTTTTTTATATGTATGAAAGAAGCAGGCAGTTGTATTTGTAGGTAATAGCTTATAGAAAGATCTAAAAGCATGTTAGTACACATAGATATACCTTATGTCATTCTTTTTCATGGATGCCATGCTGTACAGACACTTGCCATGTGACCAGAGAAATTATACCTGTGGACAAATAAATTATACTGCAATTAGCTGTCTCTTTCTACACTGTTAAATAATTGTTTTACAACTGTCCATCTGTTTTAAGGAGAAGAAAAAGCATATTGGAACTTTTCCTTTTTCCTCCTTAGAACTTTGTTGAGGAAATTCTGTTGTACCTGTGGTGGTAGACATGTATTTATATGTAAATATAGACTGAAGTAAGTCTCTATGTTCTAGGACAAAACAGGCCTCACTTAAGTGTTGAGGACATCATTTTCTCCATTTTAATTTCAAACTCTTTATAACTTTGCCTCATGTTTACATTCACATGTTACTTCAAGAAACAAATACACAAGTGGAATATCTTATTTCTTTCAATAGTAAATACTCCTGTAGTTTCCATTCTTTGTTTATTTATGCATAAATCAAGTATTTTGTGGCAGCAAGAGACGATATATCTACAACTATGTGAGTCTCACTGCCATCCATTTAAAAAAATTATAAAAAGTCAGTGTGTCCACAAATAGGCCTTGTAGGATACCCACAAAATCAAGTTTTCCAAATATACACATGCTCACACTCAAAAATTGCAGCATTTGTGAATTGTGTAATTCTAGGACCTGGAATCTAATTGATTTCAGGTATCAAGGATGGAATAACCTTTCTTCCCCTTCTTCCTTTGAATTTTCTAGCTCCTCTTCCAGGTTTCACATGTTGGAACAACCATCTTCAGCTGCTGCTGAACCCCCTCCAGAAGGAGGATCTCTATGTTTGAGAAGTCATTGAACTTCCTACTCTAGGGAGATGACAAAAATGTCCATTATATCATGCACACTTCAGGTAGCGGGTTACTCCTACATGTGGGGGAGGTAGAGCACTGCGATGGCAGGATGCACCGTCCCATTAGGGAGATAGAGCACTGCAATGACAGAGTGCATCATCTTTTGAGGAAGGTAGAGCACTGCAATAGCAGGTTGTGCCCTCTCTTGAATGAGGTTAAGCACCAAAACTATAAGTTGTGCCCTTATTTTTAGGGAGGGTGTTAGCAGATTACTCCCTCCCATGAGGGAGGTTGAGCAATACAATAGGTCTTCTTTATCTATCACTCGTCTACCTCAAGGTATGGAACCAAGGCTAGGACTGAGCTTCCCCATCTTTCCCCTCAACCATTCCACCCTGTACAGGTTTGCAATCGATACACAGGACTGAGGATAGAGACGGGGACCACTTTGGTGCCCCACCCACCCAATTATACCTATAAACCTTTCCATGTCAGGGTCCTTGGTCCATTATGCCCCCATGGGCTGCTGGACCTTGCCATTACCAGTCCAAGTGATGATGTGATTTGGTTCCCACTTGTTCAGTCCCTGACTGTACTTGGACTCAGCCAGCCATCAAAATACTGTTAAATCAATGTTCACTGTATTTGGAGATAGGCTGCTGCTCCTCCCATCATCAGGATCTGTTCCACTGCAACTAAGTTTGGTCTCCCACCCAACCTCAAGAAGTTGGAACTTGTTCTATCACAGGACTTTTTTATATGGGGATGAACTTCCTCATGAACCAAAACTTGGTTCGGGTTCTCCTGGATCGGGTAGACCAAATCCTGGTTCAGCTAAAGGCATACCTGCCAAACCCCAGGTGAGGAAAAAGAGTAATCCAAGTGGACAAAAAGAGTAATCCATATATAACAATAAAATTCAATCAGCATATGTACAAAATGATTTATTTACCCCTCTGGTCTTAAAACATCAATTACCTCTTCACTTTGAGCTCTAAAATTCAAGAGTCTCTCATATTGCATTCAAAACACTTTGAACCAGCTGAGATTATCAGTGTTTGCACACCAGTAGAGCACAAAGTTCTGGGTTACATAGCCTGAATCTGAATTCAGTTTTTTTGTGTTAACAATACTGAACAATCTTTCAGTCAGCATTAGAATGGTAAAGAACCAATATTCCTTTCATAACCTGACAAAGAAGAGGAAATATGTCTTCCAGTTATTGAGTCTTTTAGCTAGAAAATAAAGTACCATTGCACATCAATTCTGTCCGCATGAAGTACAGTGTCAGTAGAATGCTAACTTGATACTTCATGAGTTCTCCTAATTTATCAGCAGCCTTTCCTGCTGCAAGGTGCATCATATAACATGGACATCCTGATATGTACATTGATGGAGACATTTTTTTTAAAAAAATAGAACGCAACTCCATTTTTAATTCCAGTCATCACTAATGCATTATCAGCTGAAAGCCCAGTACAGTTCTGCCAATTAATGTTGAATCAAAGCATTATGAAGCAAATAAAAAATGTCTCTATTGGAATCTACTGTTAATTCTAGTTATGAAAGAAGAGCACTCTGACTTTGCCCTTTTTGCTATCAGTCTCTTACACAGACTGGGTGCAACTTTTTGTCATAATCACTGCAGTCAGTTGTAATACTAAACAGCCCAATTTTCATCGCTTCTGCAATTTTTAAGTGTCTTCTGCTAAACACCCAACAATATTAAATGATTTTGTTTTTGCACATGCATATTTTCTGCCGTTTTAGAAGAAAACATCTGTTTGAACAAAGGACCAACATAGTCTTCTAATGCTAAGGGTAGACCGTGTTCTATTATTAACTTGGTAAATAATGCCTCTGCATTTATAAATATGTGTCCACAATTTAGTTCTGCTATAAAAGACGATTTACCTTAGTATTGGAGTTGGCAAAACAAGCATATTCAAGGTTTCTTCGTTTTTCCACCATGACCAATATTTAAATCCTTTACACACACCTGTGATGGGCATGAAGCTGCCCTAGAATGGAATGCTGTATTGTGTAATTCATATCTTCATCTTTGAATCGGTTTTTCGTATTTTTCTAATATATCTGAAATTATTTGATAAACATTTTTGCTCTAACATGTGCATTGACTAGTATAAATCTGACTTGACTTTTAGCACCAAATACCTATTTACTGGTTCTGTACCTGGTTCCAAAACAAAGAATCTATGAGCAAAGATTACAAATTAGCAAACCAGTCTGTTCTCTCCTAAGACATACAGCTGCTATAAATAGAAACTGAGGTTAAAAGTTTGAAAGTAGAAACCAGCATGTTTCTGGTAAATAAGGCAGCTGCTATAAATAGAACATAATACTGTTAGGAAAGTGCATGCAAGTCTACAGACAAGCGTACATGTTGTAGTTGTGAAGAAGCTGTCATTTCTAGAATAAAGTCTGAAAGAATAATGGGATGTTAATAAAAATGAGAAAACAAATTACTTTTTTAGGGGGAGGTGGATAAACTGAAAACGTGTAATCCAAATACATTTACGCATAAGGTGTAATTTAGTGTAATGATTATGCCAAAAGTGTAATGGTTGGCATGATGAGCAGAAACTTATCTGCTCATTTTTATCTTTCCCTACTCAGAACATTGAACACCTTTGCCAATTGGGTTTCTTCAGGGTGTCTCCACATGCACCTCTACAGTTACTCCTTGCAAGGATATTCTCCATCATCCCTGATAATTTATATATCATTCACATCCCTGATCACTCTATGGCCAGCATTTCACCACCATTTGTTTTGGTGGATGAATTGAGACAGATTAATGATGAGCTGCCCATGCATGCACCTGACCACCATTCCAATCTGTTTGCCGATACATCAGATTATGGATGGGGAGCGCATTTGAAACTGGAGCGCATAATTCTCCACAGTTCCTAGACTCGGGCAGAATTTTCCCTCCAGTATTTCTAGCATTACATCAACACCATGTGTCATGGTCTCCATAGACAGCATGTCTGTTATAGCCTGCCTATATTATCAAGGAGGCACACATGCCCTTCTCTTTGTGTGGAGGTCTGGAATCTACATCTGGGCAGCCTCAGTGTCACAATCTAAGTTCACCACATTCTGGGCAAGATGAACATAGTAGCAGACAGCAGACTGCCCAGAAAAGACTGAGTCATCCTCACAGAATGATCTCTTCCCTCAGTCCCTGTTTCCCTCTGGGGAAGACCTCTAGTAGACATTACTCCTGTCCCAGAACAGAAAGCATGTTCAGTCGATCATTTGGCTTCCAGTGAGATCAACTATTCACATATGCCTTCCCACCTTTCTGACTGCTACCAGTTTTTCAAAGAGTCAGAACTTCCACTGCTCATATCATTGTGGCTCCAGCAATCATGGTTTAACGATCTCCTAGACCTCTTGATACCAACCCAGGTCTCTACCACAGAGAAAGGATCTCCTATCACATGGGAATCCCTTCTCTACAACAGTCCAGACATTCTCTACCTTCAAGCCAGGCTCATCTCAATCTCTCTGTTAGAAGAAATTTTCGGGCAAATTTACCAGTTTCATCATTCAAACCAGGAGAACTTTGACATCCAAAGTTTATGATGCACTACGAAACATGTTGATTCTATTTGTCCTGTAACTTCCATTGCCAATTTGTTTTTGTTCCTCATCGAGACCAGAAGATGTTCAGTTCCCACTATAAAAGGCTATTGAGTTGCCATCTACAACACACTTGAATTCTCCCAGGGCACAAGCATCGTTTTAGAAAAACTATGAACCATTCAGAGATGAATGTGTAATGAATAAAAAGACAAAAGTGAAAATTTTCAGTCATCATGCATGATGATCTTTAGAGTTCTCATTCTACTTAAAGAGTACTACTTTAGAGTTCTCATTAAAGGATGGCACTGTATTTGGTTTCTATTTGTTTCACCAACTGCTCTGGTGGCCTAAGTGGTTAAAGCATACACCTTGGATGTGAGGTTGCAGGACTGAACCGTAGCCAAGTCATATCAAAGACATGTAAAATTAGTACTAACAGCTGCCTTGCTAGATGCTCAGCATTACAAGGCTAGTGTTAGGACTGGTTGGGCTGGCCTGGTGTCAGGATAATGTGACTGGAGGGACATGAAGCTTCATGTCTGCAGCATGATGCCCCAGTGCTAGACATCACTATAAACTTCCATGCTCCATATATCATACTGATATAATTAAATTTTTTGAAAGCTTTGTTAAAATTCCAAATCTCACTCTTCTGCATCGTATCTCTTGCTTTTTCTGTGGCTTGGTGAGTGTAATAAGCGAAGTGATTTCAAGTAGATTTTTTTAAAAATACCATAGTCAAATGTAGCTTTCAAAGTGTTTATATGATCTTTCTTTTATCAAGCCTACTTTACAAAAAAATGCTGCCATTAATGTTACCAAAATGCAAATCAATTATTGGATTAGTGACAAACAAAAAACATAACCCACTTTTTGATTAAACAGTACTTGCAGTTTTGACAGACAGGGGTCACTGTTCAAGAAATCAAACATAACATTCAGAATGATTTTCACACTTGGAAAATGCATTGCTACTTCAACAAGATTAGAGGATTCCAGACTGCTAAATTGCTTCACTTAGGGGAGTTTACTTTAATTTATTAAAAATTCACATATTCGTCATGGAAAATAAATGAAGTCTTAATACAAATACACATTTATTCAAATTGCACATTCTTCATTCAAAATAAAAACAAAACATTCTTTATTCAAAATACATGTATTCTTCATTAAATGAGAAGTATGTTATTTTTTTTGAAATCCTTTCTTATAACAAATTTGTATGACTCGATGTACAGGTAATACTTGATGATTTACACTTTCATTTTAATGCCATTTAGAATGAAGAAATAATATTCAAATTTGCACGTCTGTGCTTATTCTTACGCCATCACTAGCTTCATGCAGTGTGACTTGCACACAGCTCACGTACATGCACACACATGCATCCTATCACTCACTGAAAAAAACTATTGGGAAAAATACTTCAATGCATGACAATTTTCAATTTACAACCTGAGGATAAATATCTACTAGGCTTCGAATAAAAAAAAATGACAAACAATACTTGCCCTCTAACTGTAATCCTGTCGAGATCAACGATAGAAAAAACTGAGCACATGCTCTAGAGATATACTGTCAATAACAATGTAGTAGCAAGCATAACATTTTATGAAAATGTTAACGAGTAAACTAACAGTCATCAAAACTTTATTCATATTCAAATTATGTGATTAAAAGATATAATAATGACACTGATGAAGATCTCAGATAGTTCTGGATGTTGCCAAAATAAATATCCGACTAATGAGTTGGAGACATGGACCTATGTTGTCTCTTCTGATATATTTGACATTTCTTACTAGATCAAGGAATCAGTTTATGAATTGTGACAATCTTTCTGTTTCATAAAAGCATCTAAAATGTAAGTCAACAAAACATAACATGTAAGAACTCACTACTTTTTTAAAAACTTTACTACATAAAAATATTTTTTTTCCCTCTGATATTTAGCTAAAGGTTTACATCATTAATATGCGTGATCTGAGGCTTTGTTAAAATTTCATGATAAAAAATTGTGATTTGTATACAAGATCGTGAAAATAATATTCATCATATTAAAACAATATTCCTGTTTGCAGATACTCATCAATTTGAAAGCTAGTTTACAGATGCTCTGGCACAAATAGATGAGTCATTAGTGAGGTCATGTATATTTCCATCTTATGTCAATGGTTTAACAAATGCAGTAAAGAGAAATGCATCAGTTACCAACATGAATTTAATTCCCACACAGAATAACCAAGCAAATTTTCATAGCTATTTGATAAATCAACTTCATTACTGGAATTTGGTAACAGACACTGGCTTTAACCCATGTTTTATATTTTAAAAGATAATTATAAGGAATTTTATACTGTTTAAATGCTCATGTCAAATATTTAAAACTTGATTTAGAACTCTAGTCTCTGATTTGTATTTAAGCAGTAACATGGTGTTCCAATTGACATAAAACTGTTGGTTGTTAACTGCTTAACACAACCACACAAACATTAAACTTTATTTCAAGATACTAATAAGGTCCTTCTACTCAACTGTTCAGATATAAAATATTTTATGATTACAGAATACTACACAAGAATTCAAATCTGTCACAAATCCTAGACAAATATTCTTCTAGTTACATACAAATTGTCAAAGATCCAGGGCTTCTTGTTGCATACAAATTGTAGGTTTTAAGTTACATACAAATTATTACAAATTCCAGGCTTCAAGTTACATACAAGTTCTATGCCAAAACAGGAGAGAGAATTTCATTACTGACTCAATATTTGCTCCAACTGTATGACATTCTTGAAAGTAATTAGTGCTTGTTCTGAGAAAGACAAGGCACTTTACAAAAAGAGTAATAAAAAAAAATTCTGAAGACTTTGTCTTAATTACATCAACTTTGCATGCACTCTTCTGTTGCCACATACTGGAATTTACTTTTTCTGCAAGATGTATGCAGTTTTCCTTGCACAAATGTTCTATTGGTATGTTATGTTCAGAACTATCCCTTTGTTCCAGGATTTGGCTCTTTATATTTGTTAACAATCACAAACTTTCAAGTTGCTCTTTCATCACCTCGTAATGCTCTATAGTTGGCCATTTCTTTCGGAAAAACCTCACTCAGTTCTACTAGAAGAAGTGCCTTGAACTTCTGCAATAATCAAGAAAGTAGTAAATGAGAAAAATTGTTAATAAAAGCATGAAAACAAGACAGAGTTTCGAGTTGAGGAGATATATTTTCCAGCATTAACATTTTCAATTATCAAATATTTTCCAAAATATCACATTTCTTCCCAAATCAAACCCTTTATGAGAGAAAGCAATGATAATATGAACTGAAGTTCAAAGGTGAACAAGTTAGCACTATCTTTGTTCCACCACTAGCTAATTCTTGTTTGGATCACACATCTTTGTGCATACTGTTCTATTTAGGAATTTTCAACATGGAAAAAGCAAGGATTATGTTGACATAGCAGTTTTTTAATCTGGCCTTTCTTCATTGACCAATTAGCACTACCTACCATGAGAAGATGGTAATATGGTCAATATCTTCATGACAACATTTTCCCATGAATATCAGGAAATTCAAAACAGATGAGAACGTATGTAAATAAATTGTAACAGTACTCATGAGTCCATTAACCTCTGTAAATGCTTCTGCAGGAGAAATACTTTTTTCATAATTCACTTGTAGTGATCCAACTTAGTCATTTGTATTTTATCTTTTAACTGCTATAAAAACTATAATGATGTCCTGTAGAGATGATAACCAAATGCTATGAAAATGCCACCTTACATTTTTCTTGTTGAATGCAGTTACAATCTGATGTAATCAAGTTCCAACACATTCTAGGATACTGGTAGGTTGATGACCAATGTTCATTGTGTTATGTCTCTTAGGAATTTAGCAGTTGACAAAACATAGATGTCACCTTCTACTGGGATGGTGCAGACATTAATAAAGTTGTCACCAATTAAAAATAATCACCAATTTCAATATTTTCAAATTTTGCCATTTTTATAATGCAGTACCAGTTTATCTCGGTAATAAGCTGCAGGCATTGAGTGCTGGGGAAGGCTAAAAAAAGTTTATTGATAACTTACAACTGTGTAGAAGAATCTATAATGTATAAATTACTGTACATTTATAAGAAAAATCCAAGAATTCAAGTATGGATCACATGATATAAAATTTATATGTAATTGAAATTCACATCCCATTAGAAAACACATATAACTCATGTGTAAAAAAAATGTTAGTCCTTCTTTGATCATTGTCACTAAAACTATTCATTGAGATATTCATTGCTGCCAGTAGCATGAGGTTTTATATGATGTTTACATGCATATGGCCACATTGTGGTCAGCTGGAGATGGCTCTCATCTTGCCGAGGCTACCAGAAGGATGAGGGCAATAATAGGGAAACAAAGATACATGGAAAATTTAAACGTTTAAGAAACATCTTTGCGAGCAAATATCTAAGGTTTCAAAAGAGTTGAAATTTCAATATGTCTTTTATGCCACCTTTGGTAGTGATTGTAAGCATACACATTTTTTGGCCATGTAAAAAACAAAAACAAAAAAAATCTTGTCATTTAGTCAGTTGTAACTGTTCCTACCTTCTGAGGTTGATCAGTTAATCCAGTAGCAGGACTATCAGAGTATAGAACAGCATAGAGTAACCAGGCCAGATGTCTGCATAAGTGGATTATGATGTAAAAACGCACTGTTAAGATGCTTTTGTCAATATGAACAAAGGATTTGTTTATATAACAGATTCCAGTGCATTTTATATCTAAGTTTGTGGCTTCCTTTCATGGTGATTTTGAATTTCTTTTCTCCATCCAAAACCAAGTTTGTGTATAAAAGTTTAAATATCCCATAAATATTGTTGCAAAAAAATCACCAGATGGTATATTTTGTCAAAAATAAGTAAATTCAATCACAATTTGCAACATTGGAGAATCTCAGTGCCATCCCTGCTTCTAGCAGCAGTGATGGTGTTGTAAGAATCAACAATCATTAGATTCTCTGTTCAGGTTATAGAATGTGCTCTAGTCTTAGTACTATACTAATCAACTTTAAATGTCTGTACCCCAACATGCTAGGGTTCCTGTCGTAAGAAAAATAGCAAACAGTGATGTTGTCATTGTGCCAGTGGCAGATGGTGCCATTGCCATAGCACCATGGCAAACAGTGTCATGGTACTAATGGCAAATACTGACACTGTCATAGCACCACTAATGGCAGATACTGACTCTCTCATAGCACCACTGATGGCAGATACTAACACTGTCATAGCACTACTACTGACAGTGACACTGTCAGAGCACCATTGGTGGACAGTAATAATTGTCATAGCACAGCTGGAAAATAGTGACTTTGTTACAGTGCTGTTATATATATTTAAGTTAATTGCTTGTTTGTTAGTTTTAAATATTTTTATTTCATTACATGCTTTTGTAATGAAACACTGTAAACTGGAATTAACCTTGTCCAAAATCGAGTTAATTTCTGCTTGACCTGATTGACTTTTTAGATTTTTTCAATTTCTTTTCATGTCAACAACTAATATATAGCTAAATTATTCTCTATGTTTATGGGCTTAATATCAGTATATTTATTAACTGAAGAAGTAAATATGTTTATTTGGGTTCAGGGTTTTGGACTTTATTAGTGAGTTTTACAGGTTAGGGTTTTGATTTTGTTAACATCAGGATCATTGTAGAAGGTTATTTTCCATTAGGTAATGGTTTTAATTAGAAAATGCTAATTGTGACCAGAGGTCAAGTGGAGAACTATATAATCTTGTAATTGTGAAGACTTGGTCATTCATGCTTTAACATCTAGTACTTTCAAGTTGTGATATGTTATGACCAGTTTGGGCTGAATTTTATTTTCTTCAAATTATTGAATTCTAGTGACTATTTTCTCTGGAAATACAAATCTACTCTGATAAAATTCTTAGATAAAGACATTCACTGGAATTTATACTGAATTTAAAAATGGATTTATATTACTGTTATTCAACAAAAGACTGTTGATCCATCAGCATTCCATAGACCATATCAGACACGTCATCACCTTCAGTTTTGGATCTCTTCAGTACTTGTACAGAGCATTATTCAGGACTTTCTATTGTTAGGACTTGTGTCTGTAATTCTTGGATTATTTTGGGATTTAATTTGCAATATCATAAGTTCTATTTTCTCATTTTCACTTTGTATCCTTAGGAAATAAATTATATGTTACATTTTACAAAGCTTGTTCTCTTTCACTCTTTTCTGTTACTTATTTTAAGAGCATAGTCTCATAACAGTGCCACTGTAGTAGATAGTGACACTTGTCATAGTGCCACTGTGATAGATAGTGATACTGTCACAAAACCCTTGGCAAATAGTGGTACTGTCACAGCACTACTGGCAGATAATGCCACTGGCAGATAGTGATACTGTCAAAGCACCAGTAGCATATATTGAAATTTTACCATAACACAATTTTGACACCTGTCATAGCAACACTGTTAGATAGTGACATTGTTATAATGCCACTGTGATAGATAGTTGTACTGTCACAATACCCTTGGCAGAGTGATACTGTCACAGCACTACTAGCAGATAATGACACTGTCATAATACCACTGTCAGATAGTGACACTGTCATAGAACCATTGGCAGATAATTAAGTTGTCATAGTATGAATGGAAGTTGAGACATGTTTTTATAAACATAACCCTGTCTTCAACTCCAGTCCCAAGATCCCTACATAACCATCTGAACCATCAAGAAAACTCAATGTAAAACATGATTTTTGTACAATATACATAAATATGATTTATATTTATGTGAAAATAAAACTCAAGCTTCTAATTATACTGTACCTTAAGCTGGTCAATCTTCCCTTTTACTTGTTCATTTTTGGCTAAAGCTTTCTCCAGACAGTCTTTGGTATACAAATTTGGATTCTTTCCTTGATCAATATAGCTGCCAGGTAAAAAATTAAAACAAACAAGTAGAGAAATAAATTTCTTCAATGTAAAGATAAAATTTAAAAGTATTTCATACCAAGACCATGATTAAGGTTTACAAAGACAAAACTCAGAATGTAAACTTAAATAAATATAAGTCATGCACATTAAATTTCAAATTTGACCTATATAAAATATACCGTAATTATTTTAGACTAATAATAATTCCACCATATGCTTGTAAACCAGCAGCTTGGTCACTGTTTGTTAACCAATACCAGGTCACTGACTGTTGCCTGTTATGACTTGCTGCACAGCACAGCACTCTCACACAATAGGGCCCTTTGTTATAACTGGGTATTGTGGGTATTGTCATGGATCCCATTTATTTAGTCCCTAGTAGAATTATATGTATTATATACTTCATTGTAATGTGGGTATTGTCATGCATCCCATTTATTTAGTCAGTAGTAGAATTATATGTATTATGTAATTCATTGTAATGTAGGTATTGTCATGCATCCCATTTATTTAGTCGGTAGCAGAATTATATGTATTATGTACTTCATTGTAATGTGGGTATTGTCATGGATCCCATTTATTTAGTCAGTAGTAGAATTATATGTCTTATGTACTTCATTGTAATGTGGGTATTTTTATGGATCCCATTTATTTAGTAGTAGAATTATATGTATTATGTACTTCATTGTAATGTAGGTATTGTTATGGATCCCATTTATTTAGTCAGTAGTAGAATTATATGTCTTATGTACTTCATTGTAATGTGGGTATTGTCATGCATCCCATTTATTTAGTCAGTAGTGGAATTATATGTATTATGTACTTCATTGTAATATGGGTATTATCATGGATCCCATTTATTTAGTCAGTAGTAGAATTATATGTATTATGTACTTCATTATAATATGGGTATTGTCATGGATCCCATTTTTTTTAGACTGTATCAGAATTAAATGTATTATGTATTTCACTGTCATGTGATAGATTATATGGGTCCTACAGATGGTGTGTTAATAAGGAATCATGCATGCCATAATACAGAAAACCATGTGGGAACACAAACTGAGAAAGATCTACAAAGTAGGCTAATAAGCATGTCATATTATTACACGCTCATTTTTTTCTCCATTAACTTTACATTGCCAGAATCATGCAATATTTTTTGGTACTACATGACTTCATACTGCACAACAGATGTGTCTAAAAATAGTATTGTATATTAGGAACTAATCTGAAAACAAACCATATACACTCGTCTTAGATGATTTTGGTTGATTAGATTTATTTGTGAATTAAATAAACAAGATCCTTTTGAAAGTAAAGATGATAATGTTAACAAAGTGGATGAGTTCACAAAATGAAACTTGAAATAAGAAATGAATGAACATGATATTCACAATGTCAACAGCAATCATGTGAGATGCAGTTTGAAAATACCATTCTGATCATTTTAAAGGTTATTTAGGAGAAATATTCATAATTTTTCACAAACAAAATGGTTCAAACTATGACCAGTGCTCTCTAAGGTTTATAAAAAATGTTCAGAAAAGTACGCTAAGGCCAAGGGCTATTGCAAATCTATCAGAGATGTACCATTTTACAAGTCAGTCAAAAGACTAAATTTGAGAAAAAATGTAACTGAAGGTTTATGTAGGAAATTGAGAGCATCAGGGCCAATAAACCAAGATGATGAAAAAGTTTTACTTCAGCTGGCTATATGGACTATCACACAGGAGCTGGTTTACAATTTTCAATTACTTTGTTTCTGGTACTGAATTTCTTTATTATTAATCCTTACATAGGAAAATAAAATGAGCATTAAAAAAAGGTTACTTCATTTGTACACTAAAATAAGAACTCATTTTTATTTCAGAGTAAAACTACACTCCCAAGGTTGTGCAATATTACTCAGAAATAATTTGTTCATATTTTCCATAAAAATTCAGTAATCTATAAATACAGATAACCCTGTGGGAACACAAAATTGACAAGGTTCTACAATGTAGACTAAAATCCTGAAAATAGATACTAACTTTACGCTTTAATACCACAAATAGTCACTAGATTCAACTCTTATTTTGAACTTATTATTTTACACAATAACCCTAATAAATTTAAAATTTTGTGCAATAAGGAAGGATTTCTAATGCAAAATGGAGTTGGCAAATACTGATGTTATTTGTCAATGTTGTTACAGTTGTAAAAATCAATATATTAATGCTTCTCATTTGAAAACACAATTCAAATCTAATTATATTCTTAAATTTGTGATCCTACCAAATGTTTGGGATAAATTAGTATATTTTCAGTCATTATTTTGTATTCACAAATCGCTTAATGGAAAGGCACAGAAAATCTTGAGGTTAAAGTCAGACTGTGAATGTCTGATTTTGTAAATAAAGAACTTAACAGTAAACTATCAAGTGAAATGGGTCTTTCTGAAATTTGATGAAATATGTTGTGTGATCTTTCTGAATTGCGTGCAGATGCAAATGCAAAAGAATCTTTAAATTTTGTGAACTTCAAATTATGCATTTGATAATTCTCTCCAAATTTAAATATTTGATAAGAGTAAATGTTTTATGAAGATAAATTACAATTGAGAAACTCTGATGATATGCCATCTATCACTTTATTCATGGCAACTTTTTAATGGGGATTAAACATACATGCATATATGCTGTCTGTTTCAAAATAATATCTCTAGTCTACATGAACATTTTTTATGGAGCAGAATATCTATATCTATCACTTTTTTTATTGCAACTTTTTAATGGAGGTTAAACATACATGCATATATGCTGTCCATTTAAAAAAATTTAATTTTGACCCAAAGATTTTAGTAATGGATAGGTAGGTTGATATTGTTTTTAAAACCTGTTCAATGATAATCAAAATGAAAACAAATTCAAAATGGTAAATTATGCAATATAGTTCCCGTAAATTGTCAAAAAAAATATGTCTTAGTAATGAG